>JABXJD010000022.1:542500-965000 GCA_013375575.1 Percina caprodes | reverse complement strand
ATTAACATGTTAGATTTGGGGAGATACAGTTTGAAAAGAGGGGTCATATTAAATTAGTGGACTAGACATTTCTATTTTTGCATTAGCAGATCCTCTCTTTGAATGTGGTGAGAATTAGCCATTGTGCTGAGAGAGCTTTTTACTTGTGGGTTTCTTATGGGTTGCATTATGGGCAACACTATGGTCTCCTAAAGTAGGGCATGGGCATTTTATTTGTCATTGCCAGGCTACCTGTGGTAGCCTTATCCTTGACTGCAGAGGCCATAGCACATAACCATTCTTTTAAAGCCCTTGCCCTTCTGGATGCTATTCATAAAAGATGTTCCTCTTGCTGTTATGGTACTTGTATGTCACGGGCAGCTATTCATTTTTGTAAGCAGCTAAAATTAAGGGACAGAAGAAAAGAACAGGCAGAAAAGAACAGGCAGACAAGCAGGCCGACAGGAAAAAAGTATCATCAGGGAATCAAATTGCTTGAAGTGCTGCTTAGAAGAAATTCCAATGATCAGTCAGTAGCTCAGCTCGCCTCAACAGGAGACACCGTCACCTCACAATGGGGTGTGTGTGTGTGTGTGTGTGTGTGTACAATTCCTAACCAGCACTGCATGAATGTATGTGGATGTAACTGCACCTACTGTGCCTCTGTGTCCATGTTGAGTGTAATCGTTTGCCCGCGTTTGTTAGAATAAAGAGTGTGTATAAGTGTGGACACATGTCTGTACTTGCGTGTGTGTGAGTGTGCATGTCTGCGTGTGAGACCAGAGAGCAAAGCCCATCATTTAAGAAGCAGCGATAGAGAGGAGAGTCATCGATAAGTATTGAACGCTGGGCTTGTTCCAACCAAACTACCATCGCATTGGATCAAGCAGACAAACTGTACACACACCTGTCTGTCTGTTCCTCTTTCTCTTTGCACACGCAGACGCATACACACTTGATATATGGCACTTCAGAGCCAACTAAATACAGCTCCATCACACTAGCACTTATACTCTGAAAGCCAAACACCACTGGACATTGATTTGCTATTCTTAACACTTGAGCTGTGTGAGAAGCGACATTCTCACTCACACTAAGATGTGCAAGGATTTCAACGACCAATACAATGGTGCAGGTAATATTCAAACAAGTTTTAGGTAGCTAAGGGAAGCTGACAAACAACTTACTTTTAAAGAGCTGACCATGAGGTGTTAGCATGGAGATATACACAAAGCAATGAACAAAACTGAATAGGTTTCTGTGACCAACCTTTGGCTTCTGTTCCTGTTTTTGCATATCCTGATGGGGGCTTTTAAAGGATACAAGTTCTGGTATAGGGGGATGAGGGATTTGAGAGCTCGACTGGCATTGATAGCTGTGGCTCTGACCATGGTCGACAAAATGTTCATGTCCACTATGGCACCATCAAACAGTGGACCAAAGAATGGCACCTTCAAACACAAAGACAAGCAGAGAAAGGCATTAAAGCTGAACAAATAATCAGATTATCTTTATTTTATTTAATGTTAATAATGAATAATGATTCTACTACCAATGGGAACTCTCAAAGATAACAATTCTTGATATTATTTTTTTTTTGAAACAGAATAATCTCTGGGAGCCACTAGGTTTAAGTGTAGCACATTTGACAAGTAAAATGTAATTCCATACTTTGCTTGTGGAATCCACCAAAGAGAATATTGTCAGGCTTTTTATTGAATTTATTAGTAGACCAGGTCTCAATGCCATGCACTCTATGACTGAACACAGAGAATATCTTATTTAACTGGTTTTTGGATTCATGATAATTCAATATATTTTGCTTGTAGAATGAATGAAACAGAATGAGGTTATGTTATTAGTGCTGTGGTATCTATGTCATACAGAAAAAGCAGCATTTTATTGTGTTAGGTCTAGTTTGAAATAGAATTATGCTATCAGTGCTGTGGTATTAATGTCTGTGTGTTTTAGATACATTGACCAGAGCAGCAAGACTCAGGGCAAGACTCTCTCTAGGATTGTTCGTCATTTGGATGCATATCTGCATTGTCTGGTAGGAAATATTATGTACCAACACACTGTGCATGTCACAATTTCCGTCCTACCCAACTCCATATCCAAACAATATATAAAGGCTCAATCACTGATACAATATCCATGTTAATCTACAAGTGTTTAAGTGTGACATGATGTTATCTACTATGTTACTGTAAACTGTTTAATTTGGATGACTGATTGGTCTCTTTACATTTGTTTTGGAGTGGTCCTAAAAACTGTCTCCAATAGTCTGTCTCCTCATTGTGGCACTAGAAAAAAAGTCAGTAGAAACGTTTTCTTATATGAACTCTGGACAATGTCAAGAGAATTAGCCCAGAGAATTGTCTACAATTGCCCTTTTACACATGTAGCATGTGTAAAAGGCGAGGGGTGTCCCCTGGGTAGAGCACGCAGGAAGCAGGAAATAACGCATATTACAACAGGGTCTTGTAATGCTTTAGCATTTTCTTTATAAACAGTTGAGTCTCTTTCTGTTTCTTGAATTTGTCTGACGATTTGGCCCTGACGACTTGGTCTTTTGTAAATGAACCGTCCTTTTCCTCACCCTCGGATGTTTTTTTCTTCTGATTTTGGGCGAGTAGCATGAAAGAAAGGTCATTTGCTATGAATTCTCCAAACAATGAGCTGTTCTCTTCCCATGTAGGCTCAATTGGAGATTACATGGAGTTTGTACTAGGGAGCTTGCAGGGTAAGTCGTTTAATTCGGAAGTTTGAGTTCTCACATACAGCACCTCCGGGTAATGTCTAGATAAGTTCAGGTTTAGAGTAGGCCTGCACAATTCGGGGAAAATATGAATCACAATTTTTTAGCTTAGAATTGATATCATGATTCTCTGCCACGATTTTTTTTTCCTCACGAAGTGTAATGTTTAGTGCACACATGAACCATCACAAAACAAAACAAATTGGCAGTACCAAACAGATTTCTTTTGGCACCTATTGTATAGCATATCGCTCATCACCACAAGCCTGTCAAAGTGATTTAAAAATGTAATCGCGAACAGGGGTGAATTGAGATTACAATGTATCGTGCAGGCCTAGTTTACAGTGCATGTGTGAAAAGGGCTTAGGGCTCTGGGGACCATGACTGGTTGTATAAGTTTCATGAAAAGCCATCAAACTGTTCCAGAGTAGTGCCATCCATTGAGCTGTGCCACAATAATGACAAAATTACACTGATTGGCCAATGAGTCACACTACAATTACAGTTCTGCAGGTGACATGTATAACTGTCTCTGATTAGCCCAGAAGGGGACTGAATTATGAAAGTGGGTCTTAATGATGAATTTAAATACCCTGCTGTTTCATAGGCATTTCCACCCAATGATAAGGCTTCTGTGTAACATTGAAACACAAAAATACTGAATAATTTATCAATAATCAATAATAATAATAATCAAGATACTGACGGCTAGCAGTTTGAGTCATTTTTACCTCAGGTTTTTTCAGTATATGGATGGAGTACTTGTGGTTCTTCATAGGATAGATGATGATTAGAACGTCTCCAAACTCAGTGGGGATGATCCCTCGTCGGTAGTCTCTGGAATGTTCCGACCAAACAATGTGGACCTCGTCATTACCCAGGTGTCTTAGCTGGAGGGGACAGGAAGGAACAGACAAGAGAAATTAATCCTAGAATCAAAATGGAATTAATATTTTAGTTTTTTTCTTTCTTGCAGCATAAACAACACAAATAGTCAAATAGCGAGCGCCTGTGTCTGCGCACGCACGCGCGCATGCGCACACACGCACACACACACACACACACACACACACAATGAGCTAGATAGACTGTATCCATCATAAACCCAAGGCTTTTGATGAGGTGTGTATACGTGCTATAGTTGGCCCTGGGGAGAGTGTGTGAAATTGGAGAGTGGACACAAAGACCAAGTGAAGCCCCGGAAAGATGGAGTATGGGCTTGATGACAGATGGGATGAAGTCTGATGTTGTGCAATTCTTTGTGTGTGTGTGTGTGTGTGTGTGTGTGTGTGTGTGTGTGTGTGTGTGTTCACATTCACTCAGTAGGCTACATTCAGGGCCGGTGACAGCTCTGTCATTAACATCGATGCCTGGCAAAATACACAGACACACCCACACACCCCTGAAGGTTATGTGACACTCCAAACTGTCTGTCGCTCTTAACCTTGGCCCTGAGATAAACACATTTATCTAACTAATAACTTTTTTTTCCTACATCGCCAACCTTCCAAGGTATTAGAATATCCAAGCCATGTAATCCAAAATTTGCTGGTCCCCTCACAATCTTGTAGTTTCTGGGCGAGTTTCGATGTAGAGAAATCTAGATAGTTAATCATTTCTGCGTTTTGATTGCTTGTATCTTCTCCCCTCGGCGCTCTACAAAGTTAATCCGTACACTGCTAGATTCTGTGAAGTCAGCACATTCCATTGAACAGTTGCCAGCCAATCGCTTCAGTGTAAGCCTAACTGTCCCTGAAAGAAGCCAATCATATCCCACCGTTCCATTAGACCCCACGTGAGAAAGAGTGACAGCTATTCCTTCCAGTTAAAACTAGATGTTATGAAACCAGCCTCACTGTTTAGCCAATGAGAAGACAAATTAATTAATACCAAACTTGACCAGAAAATGTTAACCCTGTGATGGCTGCAGCTGTGTCAAAGCAATAATAGGGCCTTCTTATTGCATTTCACCATTTCATCAATTTATAATAACTTATTTCTATAAATTTATGTATGTAGTTATTTCAGGTATGTGTGTGAGTGATGTGGATGTGTTTTTGTATTTGAGAAGTTTAGTATTTTTTTGGCTTTTTTGGAAATAAGAAAAACGCACAGACATATCTGTAGAAATAAATTCATATAAAATCCATTTTTTTAGTCATTTTCTTCTGGATTTTTTTCTGTATTAAGTTGAGACATGTGTCTAGAGTACTATTTTTGTATCTAGCCCATGGAATATGCTTACAGTAGTGTTTTTTTAATCATTTTACAGATGATTTACTTGGATGGAAATAAAAATTCTCTATTCTAACCTTTTTAGCTCTTTGTCAGTGAGGCCTAGTGTCACACTGACACTAGAAAAAAAAATTGAGAGTGTTAACTTCCCAATGACCTCAGGAACATCCCAGAGAGCCAAAGTGTGTGGGAACTGCATCACTTTTTTTGGGTAAATATTTAGGCGAGAAAAGCATGTATTTTCAAGTGTCTCTAAAGAGGTTAAAAAAAAAAAGTGCTTCGCTCTGCGTTTTGCTCAGAAATGTGGACGATGTTTAACATGGCAGTGAATGGAGGAAGATTGGGAACTCTTGTCATTTGAAAGGGCACTGAGCGAAAAGTATAATTCAGGTCGCATAAATGAGCACATTAGCTGAAACTAGACAAGAATACCTACGTTGTGATGTATAAATTATCCATGACAAGTTAGAATTGTTGGCGTGGGAACAGGTTATAGAGAGAGAACCAAGATGATTTTTTTTAATCTCCCCATTCTGTCCTCCACTCTAGCTCCACATTGGAAAATCGGAAGCGGTCTGAAAACTGGATGATACGTAAACTGACCAAGATTTTGGAGAAACCATGCTTGATATCTGAATGCCCATTCAGCCCAATAAACGCCAAAGTCTTGTCTTTGGTTTAAACTTTTAATTATGTTTCTACGTTAAAGTATGGCGATACAGCATGGACCCGAAGAGGTGGCGTTTTGAGCAACGTTGAGTGATTTCCCGAACATTTCCCTTAGTCTATGAGAAATCTTTCGCCATTTTTTGCCGATTTCATGAAAAGCACGTGGTAAATCTCGTTGAAAAGTCATAGCACACCATTCACGATCATTACACACGTTTCAATGTATTTTGTGTGCGCGTGTTGGCAATGCTCCGGGACTAGTAGTGGGACAAAAATCTGGCGGAATAATAATAATAAGTATGGGCAACAATAGTCAGCAGCATATTGCAGCACATCAGCACACTGAATTAACCTGACATTTTCTTGACTTTGTGATACATTACGTTGATATATTAAAAGGAGAATTACGGTTGATTCCAACACGTAGCTCTGTTTTTAAATATGGAGTGCTGTCAGTAGAGAGAAAAACAAAAACAATCGGTGATGCCTACACAGTGTTATCCTCCTGCTAGCGTTAGCACCCAACAGGCTTAAACAGGGCAAGTATTAAATGTGTTTTTAGCCTCTAAACATATTCAAAATGTCATTATAAGGGCCTGCCCATGTGTAGTGATTCCGTCTGAGTGAACACAGTGAATCTGACTGCAGTAGATGTGACAGAAATGCATGAAAGTTGTGCTAATTCAGCTGTGTTTAGTTCTTGTGTTGATACTGCAAGGAGTGCTTTGGGACCGTCTACAAACTAGAAAACTGTAAAGAGATACAAACATATTTTCAAAAATAAGCATATGCTTTAGAGACACTACTTTATTTAATTATTAAATTGATGGCCTACATATTTTTGTTTTATCTCTTTTCTGTGTTGTAGTTTGTAGACATCCCTAAGCTCTCTAACTGCCGTCTCAACACAGGAACTAAACACAGCTGGATTAAAAAAACTTTAATGCATTTCTTTTACATCTAATGCAGTCAGATTCACTGTGTTCACTCAAAAGGAATCACTGCACATGGGTAGGCACTGTAATGACATTTTGAACAGGTTTAGAGGATAAAAACACGTTTAAAACTTACCCTGTTAAACCTGTTGAACCACAGACACACACACACACACACACACACACACACACACACACACACACACACACACACACAGGAATAGAGATGTATTTATCAAGTTCTTCCTAAAATAAATCTTTTAGAGGCATTTCTCTCTGATGGAGCTCGCAATTCAAAGTGTCAGTGAAGCACATACAACTCACAGTGATACTGAGATCTGAAGGGCTCTGCCATTAACACATTTGGAGAGTTAGAATTATGACCCACAAGCTGTATTTTTGGGTGTCAGAACAATGAGGTGACACAGTCTAATAAGGCAAAGTGGAGGCCTCCTGTCTGATGTGCTTAAGATTAAGAGTGATGCTATCTCTGATGCCACAATTAGTTGGTGTAATGTAGCTTTAATCCTTTTAATCATGTTTCAAGCAGATGTGGTATGAGAGGGAGCAGAACACACAGCAAAGAGTGAGAGCTGGAAAAATGCCTTGCAATGGACTCAAATCACACTGCTGTGTGAGTGTGGCAGGAGGATAGATGATAAATGCCTGCCAGTATGGACATGTGTATGCCTGTCACTTTAACCTCTTTGTGGACACATTTGTCAAACTGTGAGCGTATGTGTTTGTAAGCCTGCATGTGTGTGTGCTTCTGTGTCCAACATTAACACAAATTTATAGTTGTGTGGCCTGACGTGAATAAAGCCGGTCGGTGTTTGTTTCAAGTTAAGCAGGTTTATGGTGTGGTTTATGGTGTGCGTGCATGTGCGTATGCGAGTATGTGTGTTTGATGGGGCCATCAGCTGATCAGGGAGACGGATGGTGTCGGACCAGGCGCTGATAATCCAATCAGGAGCCTGCAGCTACATGATAGGCCGAGAAGCAGGAAGTATGATCTGATTAAAGGGACATTATGGCCATGTGCTGAGTGCCCAATGCCTGGGGGTTGACAGGTGTGACACACACACACACACACACACACACACACACACCCACCCACCCCTGCTTGGACACTGATAGGAGCCCACACTATGCACAAACACAGACACGATTGCTACTAAGAATTATCAGAAACATTGGTGTGCTTTAGAAAAACTGACATCAACAGATATGTGTGTGCAGCAGCCTATGCTCATTTGGAACATCATTCCAGGCAAATTAAGAGATTGGGAAGGAGGTAAAGAAAAAAGAAATCAAAAGGAAAGACAGAGAGAAGAGTATAGAGGGTTTTTTCTCCTCCTCTCACGCCGCATTTCCCCTCATTAAATAAAAGGAGTGGAATTAGAGCATCAACAATAAGTATGCTTATTATTAATAATAACCCCCAGTCTCACCACACAGACTGCAGCATGAGAAAGGGCAACACAGTAGATAATGAGATACACAGATGTAGAGTGCTTGACAGAAACAGGATGTGTTTGCATCCAACTGTCAAGCACATCAGAAGGTTTTGACAGGTAGTGTGAGAATTACCCCAGCAACAAACAGGCAATTAGGCGCCCTTCTATTTGCTGGAAAGAGAGTAAACCATGTGAACTTCTTTACAATAAAAATAAAAACCTGGATGAAAGGTCACCAGTCAGATATGTGTGTTACCTTCTTGGTGAGGTTGTGGTCCTGGTCGTGGGGCATGCGGGTGGAGACGTGGTAGATTACTTCTGTAGTGGAGGTGGCGTAGTAAGGTGTAGTCTGGCCTGTGCTGCGATTTCTCTGGAGACCTCCCATGAAGCCACAGTGAGTAGTGAGGTCCACCTAAGGGACACACACAGACAAAGGGCATACATAAATAATATGGAAATATGGCTTTTACTGCCTTAAAGCCTAGAATAAAAAACAAACAAATCCAACTAGCTTCAGTCTTCTCTTTTTAACCAGCAGATGAAGATAAAATGTTTACATATTACAAAAGAAAAAAGGACACACTTTTGCCAGCTACTCTTTTGCATTTGTGTCATCACATGGAAACAGCTTGCATTGTATTTCAAATGGTATAGCAATGTTTGACCATCATCAGGCTGCTGAAACATCAAGACACATTGGTGGTGGTTTATTTTAACCACTGGTCGTACAGAACGTTTTCTTTGCAATCTTAAATCAATTAAACCATTAATATATTTTTTCAAATTCAGATTCAAATATTAAATGCAGATAAAATAGTTAGATGCAGTCCTAAATTTCATTTGCTAAAAATGTCAAGGACACAATGTTAAGATAAATGTGCATTTTGTTGGAAGAAGGCAAACAGTGTCTGAACATGTATGTAAATAAATGTGTTCTTACCTCCCAGCCCAGTCCAGAGACAAAGTCTTCATAAGCCTGGCTGCCTGCTGTGTTGGTTAGAATAGAGTGTTTGTCCTCTTGGCCCTCAGCCACATAAAATACTGCTATTTTATGAGTTTCGCGGCTAGAAGAGAACGAAGGAAAGCAATAATGACCTTCATGACAATTACTGAAAAAAGATTATTACTTTACTAGGGTTTTATCCAATGACTTCCTCCTTAATCCGTATGTTGAAACAATGTCCCACATTTTTAATTGGCTCTAGTTTTCAAAAGTCAAACCACTGCGGGACAGACACAAAATATTTGGCTATATCCATTGCCTGTTTAGTTTAGTGGTTTACACATGCAAAGAAATACAAAAAAAACCCAAAGGCGTTTGGTCAGGGCACTCTCCAGTGTATAACGTAATCCATTATAAAAGGAAAAAAAATATACAAATGGAGGAAAGGAGTGAAAGACAAAAGATAAGATTACACATGCTAGCAGACATCCATACACAGTATACAAGTACAACAAATAAAATGAGATTACAATGAGTAATTATAAGTCATCAGTCTACACAGATAATCCATAAGGATAACATAGCAGAGATGAAGAACAAGTGAAGAAAGCAGGGAAGGCTGTTATCAAGGGGCTGTGTTTGATGTCAATCAAAATGCACACACTTGGGTCACTGTCTTTGCTCCTCTATGGCCGACCACACCAGGAGTATATTTGATAGAACGGAAGCCATGATTTGAATCCCATGTTAGCAAGCTGATTGTACCGTTTTGTACACAGTTAAGTGAGTCAGTGTTGATGAGAACAAGCAATGTGCAGTTATTGGGACAGAAAAAGGGAAAACATGAGTGCAAGCAGATTATCATAAGAGAGCGTAAGAACTGTGAAACTTCAGCTTCCTTTATAATGCTTACTGTATTCAGTTTGAGTGGGAGTTGGGAAAGTTGCATTTAGATAAAATATATTTATTAAGTCCTTCACATGCTAAAGGCCAAACCTGTAACCGTCTATTGTGTGCTGCTGAATTAACCAGAGGGAAAAGCATAGAAACGTTACAAGGTAAGGGGCAGAATAGAAATTTTTATTTTTTAAGTTAGATAGACTACCTATCGGCATCGGTCAGATGTCCTACATTGTCCCACACAAACATACTCTCTGTCCCACATTTGGTTGGTTGGAATCTGGTCACTTTAGGCGTAGGCAAAGCCCAATTACGGAAAGCCTGTTCACTCCCTACTTAGCCCCATTGTACCAAATTTGGTTGCAGTTCCACGAGAGTTCCAATGGGGGTAATCACAGGCAAGTTCAACATGGTCTATTAGGTCAAAAGTTCAATGAATGAGTACTTATGTTCTTTCAATTTCTTACAGGTTGAGTCATTGTTGCCCATAACACGCTAGCATTCTGCTAATGAACGCTGATTGGTCAGTGAAGGACTGATTACGATCAGAGATCCCGCTTGATAGCATCAAAGCGGAACCAGAATGTCAGAGTGAATATTTTGGCGTTGTCTTTAAAACATTAGCAAACCTCTTTCTAGCAAATGTATTGACTGGGAGAGCCTAACCCATCAGCTGTGTTGTCCTGAGAGAAAAAAGGAAGTAACTCAGAACTTGACATAAATCAGTATCTCTGGCCGTACAATGTGTATGACGTTATTGACATGTTAAAAGGCTTTTTAGAACACAAAATGGGACTTTAAAAATATCTAACTCCAGCAGTGTGTATTTTCTTAGCCTCTTTTCCTTTCAAATGCAACAGTCAAATTACTAGACAAAAAAATGATATCCCGAGAAATTTTGAGGGTATAGCTACATAGACCTCCTTTCATTCTGCATTCACCCCCAGTGGAACTCTGGTGGAACTGCAACCAGTTCAGAAGCCGGAAGTATTGAGAGAGTGGAAGTTCTTCCCTTATTAAAAATTCCTTGGTGTAAGATAACTGTGACTGAATCTCAGAACCTTACAGTATACATGTCTGTCTTTAACTGCAGTTCAATCAATATTTAAAGAACCTTAAATGTCCAAACTCTTCATTATGAAATATCTTTGCTTAATCCTACTTAGAGCAGACAGAGACAGAAAAAAATAAAGATTATAAAAAAGTAGAGGCTTCAAACTAATAAAAAAAAACTAAAACCTAAATATTAACATCAAAAAGATGGAGAGAGTGGGTTCCTGACTTTTTATATTGTCTCACCACTGCCGTGAGTCCAGGTTCTTCAGCTCTCTTAGTAACTTCTCATTCTTCCTTAACAAATGAAAGTTACTCCTGTAAGACACAGAAACATGCACAGGTTAGGAATCATTATCCAAAGTAATCGTTAAACCTGCCCCACCACCAGTGCCTCTCTTAATTGGCTGGTTTCTTGTTTTTGTCACTGTTTCCGAGCAAAACACGTCATATCCCGTGTCACCTAATACCACATCAAGTAAAGCTGTCAGGACTTTTAGTGAAAAAGACCAGAAAAGCTCAAGACTAAAAATAGGGGGAAAAGAAAAACACAACAATACCAACAAGACATAATTCATAGCCACATAAAAAGAGGGGATATTATAGCTTTCTGAACATTTTAATTCCAAAGTAGCTTAGATCGTAAATTATTGAATCGTCAGGTCCCAATTGATCGATATAAGAAAAATGTTCTCTCGTGTCAGACTTCAAGACACTGAAGAGTGGTCTAACTCAGTAGATTTTCACAGTCACATACGTACATACATTGCCAAACATTGTCTCCATCAGCATAAGAAGGATTTACCAAAGCTTGTATGTACACGTAATATATAATGTTATTGAAAAAAAAAATTTATATTAAAAATTATCTGATTTAATAGCCTTTAATATTTAATAAACAACTAAAAGTCTAAGGACCGTTCAAAATGTCCCAGCCATCAACCTCTGCATATGCCGTTGATATAGAACCAAGAGTTGAGCAGTGTGGCTCGGAGTGGACTGATAATGACAGGTCATTCTTTTCACTCTTTGAGAGCGTGAAAAAGAGTGAAAGAGCAGGAGATAAAGAGAGAGAGAGAGAGAGAGAGAGAGAGAGAGAGAGAGAGAGCGCAATTTGCTTTTTATTAAACTGATACTTGGTAATGGCTTCATTCTCTGCTCTCAAAGACTCCATTTACACCCTTGATTATAGGGAAAAGCATAAAAGGGGAGACACACACACACACACACACACACACACACACACACACACACACACACACACACACACACACACACACACACACACACACACACACACACAGGTGACTGCCAGTATCTTATTGTCTGATGTCCCATATGAATACCTGGAGAGACATAAGGGGACAATAACAGATAATTAGACAATCTCTTCTCTGTCTATCCTCCTTTCCAACATTTTTTTTTTTATAAAATTTTTTTTTTTAAGATTTCTTTTTGAGGATTTTTCCCTTTATGGCAGGCAGCAAAAGGGCCGCAGGTCATATTTGAACCCGGGCCGCTGCAGGTCTCAGCCACCATGGTGAGAACACTCTTACTGGGTGAGCTAGAGGCCGCCCCAAGCTTCTTTAACCTGTTTATTTTCTCATTCTCCTCTGTATTTACTCACTTATTTTGAATCCATTTTCCTTTTTTCCTCTTCATCTACATGTGCCTTATTCATCCCGTTTTCTGATTGCCACTTTTCCTACCATCATTCTCTTCTTCAACTACTGCCTTTTATTCTAACTCCAAATGGCTCGAATTTGATCAATAGTGTACCATACTCATTATCACAGTCTTCTACACACAAAACACACACATGCAGTGTGTGGTAAGAAGTCTATTGTGCAGGCTGAATGCAGACAGTGTAATTCCCTGGATAAAGTATAAAGAGCGATGAGTGTCCATTAGCTGTCCAGATACATTTAAAGTGATACCTTGACATTGTGTATTTTAGCCTGGAGTCATTTAGAAGATGAAATGCTGTGCCATGTGAGGGGAAAATGTGGCGTCTAATTAGCACATTTTTTTGAATGTGAAATATTTGCTTTTTTTGCATTTAAAAGCTATTTGGTTTGTTCTAGGGGAAACAAAAAATATAAAAGACTTCCCACACAAGTATTACAACAACCTGAAAAACAATCTCTTAGAAGGAAACTTAATTTTTACTTTAACTTATTTTTTTTATGTGTGATATGCAAGCAGTGGAGTCTCTTAAAATAAAGTAGATTCTTATCTACATAAAAGTGAAAAGCAAAAAAATGATGAAGTTATGAATGTCCTCATAAAGATAAAGAACAAATAACTGAACTTGGTGCTAATATCATTATCCAGTTTCCAACAAATTAATTAAATGCTGTGAATGCAGTCTGTCCAACTGTTCAGTTGCAATTTACAACACAAAGTGATGCATTTTCTTTCTTTTTTTTTTTAGCATAGAATTGATATCACGATTCTTTGCCACGATTTTGTGTAATGCTTATTGCACAGATGAACCATGACAGAACAAAACAAATTGGCAGTACCAAACATAGATTTTTCTTTTGGCACCTATAGCACGTTGTGCATCACGACAAGCCTGTAAACATAGAGGCTTACATGGGAGCACTTTAAAACCTATTTTGTTATGTTTAAAACTCACAGAAGAAAGGAGTAGTGTTTGTGATGCTCGTAAAAATTTAATGAGAATCATTTATAAAATAATAAAATAAATAAATAAATATATCAAAATTGCAAAAAGGGGTCAATTGAGATCGCGATTTATCGTGCAAGCCTACCAAGCAGTCCAGTCCAGTTAATTAAACATTGGAATGGTTATTTTTGCGTTTCCATTAACAAAAGTTCTGCATAGTACCTGGTACTTTTTTTTGGGTACTATCCACAGTGGAAAACGGAAAGAGAAAAGTACCAAAAAAGTGAATTGAGAAGAGCCATACCATACAGTGGAAACATGGAATTGGAGTTTGTGTTATAAGTTATTATTGTTATATTAATGTTAATGTTTTTCCAACATAAATAAACACTTTAATATGGTTTCTATGTGTAGAAACCATATTAAATGTAAATGTATTCTGCTCTCACCTCTTCTCCCAGGAGTTGAGTCCCAGTATGTTGATCAGTAGTCTGCAGTAGTAGAAGGCCGACTGTGGTGTCTCAGTCTCTGGTTCAGGCTGTTGCACTGCCTTCATGTTCAGCTCCTCACCTCTCTAAAACATTCAACCATTCAGATTCATGCAAAAAAAAAAAAAAATTCAGAAACCAAAGACAGAAAACCCTTGTGTTTGTGGTTTATCTTTTACGCCCTAAACCCTAAAATGAATTAAATTATTGCGACGCAGTATATGGTAAAGCCCAACCGGTAAAGTATTTTTAAGGCCGATACCAATATAAATATTTGGTTATTTAAAAATCAGATATTCCAATATATCGGCAGAGATTTAAAAAAAATATATATCTAGAACCACGTACCAAAACATAAACAGATTTCCCTAACATGTTTTATTGTCACAGATCAGAGGAACATCAAAATATATTAAAGTTCTGATAAATAAAATGTATAAAAATACAAACTTAAGCTATGAAACAAGGAGGTTGTAGCGCGCTGTCTGGTGGACAAACTCTTCAACACCAACTCTCATAACATGGTTGACCGTCAGTTTTTAAATTCAGTTATCAGAATCATTTATTTGTCATTCTAAATGATTCTGATGAATGATAAAAAAAATTTAAAAAAAAGCCGATATTGATAGATTGGGAAATGCCTAATATCGGCCGATAATATATGATATATATGTATAATATATATCAGTTGGTTTATAGTAACGAAATATTCAATGGCTCGTGTTGCACTTATGAGCAACCAGCATGTGAGTGTGCACCTCATCAGCAAATGCTGGGAGCAACAGCTCAAAGATTCAAAAAAGCAAAACTCATTATATTCAAATGAATATGGACACTACGCACATGAAGAACAAACTCTCTTTCAGCAGCGCTCTGCTTCAGGATGGCATTGATCACATCATTCTCCTGCTTTTCTGAAACACACGCTGGAGGAGCGGCTGGGATGTTGAGCGGCATGCCTGAGTGGACCAATCAGGAGACAAGGTTAGCTGGGTTGTTGTTGTCAGACATTGTGTGTTTTGTTCTTTTTAGAGTTTCAGGACAACAGTTAGACTGATGTGTAACAGGACCTTGGTTAGTCAGTGTCCACCTTCAATTTGATGCAGGGTCCTCTGTTTTTACAGAGCAAATTGAGGGATGTGAGTCTGGAAAATGTTCACTGAAACCCTGACTCAATAAGTTGCTGACCAACTGATATGACCAAATACAATAGGTGCTTGCTGTGTGTGTATACCTGCTCTTTGTAGACACTCAGGACTCGAGTATCCCAGGTACTGCAGCATTTCATCCAGTGAATCGTCTCCCTCCCTCAGTGAGTCCCATGATGGCACCGCCTCCCGACACAAACGTTTAGCCAACGGCGGAGCTAGAAGCTGTTCCAAGCCTGTCTCCCCTCGATCCACCTCCCCATCCATCCTAAGCTCTATTCTCTCCTCCTCCTGCTCCTCCTCTTCTCCTTCACCTCCTCTTTGATCTCCCATCCCCTCCTCAGTGACTTTCCTCTCCTGCCCTTCCTCAGTGCCCTCTCCCTGAAACCCTTGCCTTTCACCCTCCATCCCTCTTCCCCCCTCCTCTGCCACGCTCTCCTCATGCCCCTCCTCTTCGCTGTCTTCTCGATTCACTCCCATCTTTTTAGGCGGACCTCCTGGTGGAGTGTGTAAATGAAGATTTGCACTGTGAGGTGTGTGTGTGTGTGACGTGAATGTGTATGTTGGGCTGTTTGGGGAACATGGTGGAGGCCCATAGAGAACAGCGGAGTCCCAAGAGTGTTTTCCGGCTACATCTCGGATGATGACACGAACGCAAGCAGGAGCAGAGGACAAACCAGCTGTCATTCCGCCTCCTGGAACACCAGACTCTGATCGAATCTGGGAAATAGAGGACAAGCAGCAATGGTTAAAGACTAAATGTACCAAATATTAAAAGATATTATTCTGATCTGAGTTGGGGCATCTTTCACACAGTCGAAATCTGAACTACCTTAAATCAAAATTCAAACCTTCCTAAAAACATAATTGGCTTCCTTCTAGCTAAATCTGTAAAAATAATAATAAAAAATAAATTTAGCTAAAACTGGTAGAACTTAATTAATAAGAATCCAACTTAATCAGCATAATTCAAGAAAACATGTGTGCTTTGTATTAAATAATTCAATATATTCTAACTCAATTTACACTGCAAAGCATCACAAGCTGTGTTATGTTTTACTCTGTAAACCTGCCTATACTTAATGACACCAATGCATGTTAACATGCTTACAGTTATTAATATGTCATGTTAGTGGTAACATAAGTAGGGCTGAACTATTAATCATTTTCAAATCAAAATCACAATTTGAAAGAATGTGATTAGCTAATCATGAAGACCATGATTAATCAAATGTGAAATATTTAAATAAATGTTTGTTGAAGTTTTTTCCCAAATTGTTGAGCCCTAGTGGAAAGCAAGTAAACTTTTTACATAGCACTTATAAAACTAGAGTTACAGGTGCACATACAATATAATACCATGAAATACAATAAGAATGCTGAAATGTAGAAAAACAAACAAAATTTAAAAAGAACAATGTAAAAAAAATAATTTTATAAGTTATCAAAATGCCAGCCTACAACGGTGACTTTTAAAGGCTTTTAAAAATGTGGCAGGCCCAGATAGCTTGATTGGTAGAGCGGCCGTCCATTTATAAAGGTTTACTCCTCAACGCAGCGGGCCAGGGTCAACGCTGACCTGCGGCCCTTTCTGCATGTCATACCCCTCTCTTTCCTTTTTGATATATATATATATATATATATATATAAATAATGATGGCATGTTTAGATGCTCACTACTGACATTTCCATCCCCAGAGTGGCTAAAAATGAATAGAGTAGTAGTAGTCTCAACTGCCACATTGTTAAGAAAACGACAAACTAGTTCCTTTTAGGTACAGTATGATGTAAAACAACTATAAACTTGTCTAAAGTTGTACTTGGTTTTACTTTAAAAACATACAAAGCATCAAATTTTATCATGGCAACTTTCTTTCAATTGAAGTTACCTGATACACAGAGAGCAGTGTGGAGCCATTCAGAACCAGAAACTGTAGGTTTGGTGAATGGAAAAGCTCTGGCCCGAGATCTGCACTCTCACAGAACGGGTTGTCTTGGTTTTCACACACCTAGAAAAACATAGGCCATAGTGTTGGTCTAACCAAATGCAAAGATCTAAATCTAAGTATTGAAAACTGAAGATTTGTATTCCCAATTGGACAAACAACAAACAAAGTAATCATCACCATACACAGTACATCACTGCCATTATTACCACCAAATACACAGTAAAAGTACCTGACTAGACAGAGTAGCAGGCCCTCCAGACATTGGATAATGTCCTAGATGGTTGACCAAGTGTGTAATAACTGTTCTTGCTGCGATAGAAACCAGGCCCTGCTGAATACGACTACGAACTGCAAACAGAGGGAAAACACAGACAGAGAACATGTTACTAACAAGGTTAAAGTTAGTAACCATACATTTAGGGTACCAGATATTTAAAAAATTACAGTTGATTTCTAGATCTTATTGTTTAGTGGGCTAAAAGGTTTAACTGTTACTCTGACTTGATATTCTGTCTGTATCGACAACGTTTAATTTACGGGATTGTTCAGGTCAGCTGGATGTCCCTCATTTTTGGCCAGATGTCTGTCACTAATTGCTTTCTTTGCGTTGACTTTCTAAACTCTGGTCGATTCATGAGGACTATGGTTAACTGCTCCTCAGATCTCTGCAGGGTAAATTGAGAGTTTTCTCTTGCACGACTAACTTAAACAACTTTTGAACGTACACGTTCCACCAAAACAACTTCCTTCCTGAGACTATTTCGCAGCGGCAACGTTGCTCCGTCTGACACTTAGTGCCGCCCATGACAATTGATTGGTTTAAAGAAATGCCAATAAACCAGAGCACGTTTTTCTCCCATCCTGGAATACTGTGTGGACCTTCCTTTGCAGCGCTGTGGAGGAAGGTCTGGCAATGCGAGAATAGGGTCAGTTTGTCAGTTTGTGCATAATTTACCCCATGCTGAGCAAAAGCCAATGCCATCACACACTGTGCTGCCAGCAGATCTTGGCTAACCAACATCATTACACACACACTGTGACACACACACTTTCCAACAGCTCCTTATTGACAGGGCTGCGTGTAGAGTACAGATATGTATTGACCAGACATTCTCAACGACTCCCTAAAGGTCAGGAGAGCTCAGGAGGAGGAAGAAAAAAGAAGAAAAGATATAATAGAAGTGAAAGAAATAGTAGCAGAGTATAATGTTAAATGAATAATAGAAGAAATTGAAGCAGTGAAGACAAGAAGATACAAAGAGAGGAGAGAAGAGAAGCATGGTCTATCAAGGCGCTCCAGTCATTAGACGAGACGCTATGTCCTGGTGGACCACAGCAGGGGACAATACACACTCTCACACGGATGCAGGCAGGTGCACTTGCATACATACATGCACCAAACCTTTTCCATCGCTACCGCTTGTCAATGGTTTGATTGGTCATGTGTGTGTGTGTGTGTGTGTGTGTGTACGGACTAGATATGTACTTGGTGCAGTCTTGTAATATATTTCTGACCATCTAAATAGCAAAATACATATTCACATGCTTAGTCTCATTTCTACATCTTGGAAATCAATAAATGATGGTTACAACGATGGGCCTAAAAGCTATGTAGGGTGTCCCTGGTGTTAGATAAATTACCTTCAGTGACAGGCTGTAGTTTGCTGGAGCGTTCAGAGTCCGGGCTGTGCAGTGGTTCTGGTTCTCGGAGGCTCTCTAATGGTAGGAATGGGTCATAGTCGGCACTCAACAGGTCCGACAGCTGTAGCGGGTAATACTTGGGACTGTTGAAAGACTGTGCTCCATACACACAACCATGTAATACCTTGACAATTGAAAAAGAAAAGGGATTTCAGATTGAATTCCATTCTGTCTCAATTATAGCCCATGTTCAGCTTCAATGCACTGATGCTTACACTTCATATGATAAAAACGTATTTTCAATGTGGGTCATGTTGTGTAAATATAAAACATGACTGTGTGTGTGCGTATGTATTAGGGTTGTGCCGATGGAAGATATTATCATCCATCGTGATGGTTGACCGGCATCACGATGGAGAGCCAACATCGTGATGCTACGCCCCCCCACCCTGTCAGACACACGCTAATCCTATTGGACGGGAAATTGACAACTGCGTCGGTCTTAAACTAGCAAAGGCACTTGCGTCGGGCGTTGCGCTGTGCTACCCTGTAAGTGGAAGCTACTTCCCCCCGCTTTTGTGCAACCTATTTGTAGTGTTCTGCGCCTAGGCTTGAACACAGCTGCCTCGAGCGAGAGAGAAAAGGGGTTAATGTGGAACACTATCACACTTTGTTTTATCCCCTCATTGGACTAACTTTGTAGATACTACATGTGTGTGCATCAATAAGTAAGTCTGATGACGATGTTATGCAGGATTTATGAATGTACATTAGTAACAGTAAACTAATTCACTAGGGTGCTATTTTATTTGTGAGCTAATATTACCCACCTGTACATGCAAGAGTTATGTTTCTGTTTATTGAATGCGTTATTAAGAGCAAATATAACCTAGAATGTAGTTTAATCTCAGTAATGATGGTATATTAGGGTATTAGTGTCGCTCTGTTAAAGGCAAGCGTTCCACTGTGCTGTCATTACGCAGAGCACGGACATTTGATTGAGTCTAGACTTTACGGCACCGTAGCTAAGTGAAAGTAGGTCAAGTTGTAATTTACTGCCCCTACCAGCGGCGGCATGTAATACTGTCTATTTACAGAGGGCTTTTAAATGTTAGCTTGTTTCTATGTTAGCCCATTGTAGTAGAAAAAAAACAATGATATCATCATCCATCACAACGTTTTACTGTAACTGCCAATTTAGGGGACATTGCCCAACCCTAGTATGCGTACCTTATAAATACAGCTGAGCAGAGTCTTGGTAGGCTGGTCCCTCTCTGGAGGGCTTTGTGTTTGAACAGGTTGAAGAAGAGTCTTTGGAGGCAGAGCCATAACCCAGTCCAACAGACACAACAGGAGGGACACTACGAGCTGCAACACACAGGCATACACAGGTATATGGTTAATTTCAAAGCAGAATTAGTAATATAGTGAGAGCATGTGAAAGAGAATTTGTGTATGTATGTTACCCTTTTATCCAGTTCATGAGGAGAAGACTCGGTAGTAGGCAGCAAGTGTGTGATGGTGGCAATTAAAATCTAAGGAAAATTAAATCAGACAAATGTTTATGTTAAAACTGTTACTACAGCAACTATTACTGCTACTACTAGTAAAAAAATAAAGTAAATTAGTAGAAAATATGACATTACATTTGTTTTGAAGCAAGACTTTAGAGCACCAGAGTAGAGCGGTAAGAATGGGTTATGACTTGATGTCTCACCATAAAATCTACTCACCAAAGCAGCAACATTTTTGAGACCTCTAAACATTTTTTAAAAGAGATATGGCAAATTTAAATAAATGCTTTAGTATGGTTTAATCCATCAGGATGTGTGGACATGCTGATTGGCAACTTGATGAATAATAATTTAACAAATTAAATCAGGCAGTATTTAGAAATTTTCCAATAATTGTTCAGAAGTGTACAGTAATTCATGTCATACCTCAACGATCTTCTTTGGAGTGTCAGGAGGGAATGTCTGAAGATGATCTACATGACTGATCAGGAGGTGAAGGATGTCTGACGCCACCAGTGCTACATTCTTATTGGAGTACTGGTACACAAAGTATTTGTGTTAATTCACCAATTTTGTGACTACATTAATGTATTAGCCAACACACTTAAAATAAAAAATATTTTAAACAAAAAATTACTGTTATTCAAACAATATTCAAACCATCTTTTTTTCAGATTGCTAACACGCATTGGTCAAAGCTGAAGTCACATTGTCAAAACTCTTCACACAGTCAACAGAAGTCTATGTGGACCAAACTGTGAATCTTTTATCTTGGAATGCAATAACATACAGGTCAATTAGTGGTAAGAAAGAGAATTTATAGAACAGTCAGGCTCTAATGAGAATCACCACCACTAAACAAAAAACTGACAACAGGGAGAAGTGGCTCTTCATGGAAATATGACAATCCCTAAAGCGTTGTGTATGTGTGTGTGCATATCACAGGGCCCATGTCTGAGGCTACTGGCGACTGGTATGAAGGCAAGAGATGCAAGTGTACAAGATATGTGTGTGTATATATATATATATGCATGATTGTGTGTGTGTGTGTGTGTGTGTGTGTGTGTGTGTGTGTGTGTGACACAGCTTGCAGCATTCCCCCTGGATTTGTCTCCTATCTGAAGGAGAACCAAACATATTGACTGTCCAGGGTTTGCTCCCAGGAGTAAATGAATGCAAGTGTGTGTGTGTGTGTGTGTGTGTGTGTGTCTGTAATGTCTTAGCAGGCCATTGGCTGCCGATACACAAGCTAGGGATTCCAAGGTGGAAAAGGTATGTGTGTATGTGTGTGTGTGTCCATCTAGAGCCACTTGGCTATAGATGAGACAGTAAATATTGGATAGTATTATTCTGATCCACAGGCCTCCCAGTCTAGTGGCCTGAAACAGACAATACCAATTGAGGCAATTTCACCAACACCAACAATCATATCCAACAATGTTTTCCATCACACTTTGGCTCCTTGCAGCCCACCGTGTTGCAGCCTGCCATGTTAGGGTAACCGTGCAGCACATAACAATTCAGCTGTCACTGTATGATATCAAACTCCACACAAATATGCAAAAAGAAGATTGTAAATTACATTTAAAAAATAATTGCTGTGAAAATGCCTTGAAATAACCCTGCTGAATTTATTTAATGTTGTGTGTTCTAATAACTAAACAAAAAACCAAAGTAGGTCAAATCAAACATCCAGAACAAAGAGGAACAGATGCTTAGACACTACAGTGTTGTGTAGATCAGTGTTACGGGCGGTCAATCAATAGCCTGTTTGATGCAGATTCATTGCTTTGGTGTGATCACCCTGGATCACAGCCAGAGAGAGAGAGATTGTACAATGGTCAGCGGGGACAAAGTTTGAGAACAGACAAAGACTAAAGGCTATATGAGATAATCTCATTCAGCTGGGTTGACATGATTTAAATAGAGTTGTTGTTCAATGACCAATTAAAATAATGCTTTAAAAGTAGCAGAGTTGTCACTGACCTTCAGAGTAACACAGATTACGTTGAGAGCATCTTTAATCTGTGAATGTTGAGTCCCATGAGCCAACTCCTCACACAGCCAGATACCCAGACTACACAGGGCCACACACCTAACACAAATATAGTATGATCCACAACAATTCTGTATATTGGACAAGCACACCCTTTATACATGTATTTATAAACCAAACTAACTAACAGAAAATAAAACCATATTTGCAAGCAGTGAACGCAAATCGGTGTAGTCAGATGTCCTGCTGTTACACAAATATTACATACATGTAATTAACTATTTGCTTACACAGACTACTAATTAATATGTCATGCATTGTCAGATCTATGTCCAGTGGTGGAAAGGAACTAAGTACATTCACTGTACCTAAGTGCAAATATGAGGTACTTATACTTTCCATGAGCCTTTTCTTTTCATGCCACTTTGTGTGTCCAACTCCACTACATTTCAGAGGGAAATATTGTAATTTTTACTGCACTACATTAATCTGACAGCTGTAGGTTATATGTTTTATAATAAATTAAGCTACCCAACAAGAAATAGGCCTACAAGCTAAAATTATAAGCAAATTAAACACTTGATCGACATAACCGTTTTGATCGTTTCCGGTTTCTAAAATGTGCGAATTTTTCTGCATTGAGAACTTTTACTTTTAATACTTTAAGTACATTTTCCTGATGATACTTACATACTTTTACTTAAGTAACATTTTCAATAGAGGACTTTTACTTGTAACAGTATATTTTTACAGTGTGGTATTAGTACTTTTATTTAAGTAAAGGATCTGAATACTTGTTCCACCACTGCCTATGTCCACAGTGCTGTGTCAGCGCTGGGGTATGGGTAGGCTACGTCTCTGGGGTAGTGGCAAACTCCCTCTCGCTTGTTTGTATTTCTTTAAACCAATCACAACCATGCTGAGCGCAAAGCCCCGGATGCAGTCACGTTGCCCTTGCAAAATAGATAGCGGAGATAATACTATCTGCAGTAGAAAAACAAAAAGAACTTCTTCCCAAAAAGTGTGTTGAGTATCCAATATAACACAACCACCACAAACTATGATCTCAAAAATGTGGTAAGTTACCGAGCAGGAGCAGAAGGTTCCTCCCTGGCAGAGGTCAAGATGGTTTTGATAATGTGCTCCTAAAAAAAACAAAGCATACAGACAAACTCAGTTAATTAAAACAATACAAGGCATTAGTTATGTAAATATCTACATACCGTGCAGCATCTTAAATCTCACACACAGTTCACCTTTCACGCAGTCTCATTGTTTTTCAAATAATGAGAAAATTGATTCATGGGATTACATGAGGAGGTTTTAATATATATTTCTCTAGCACGCACGCATGCACGCACGCACGCACGCACACACACACACACACACACACACACACACACACACACACACACACACACACACACACACACACACACACACACACACACACACACACACACACACACACACACACACACACACACACACACACACACACACACACACACACACACACACACACACACACACACACACACACACACACACACACACACACACACACACACACACACACACACACACACACCTCCTGCGGACAGTGTTAATGTCAGCTTAGTGATTCAAAACAAGTTTGTGCCTTGTAAGAAACAAGTGAGCCGGCCTGAGATGCTGCCATGCATGGCATTAAGTGCTTACACAGAAACAACAACAATAACAACATTACTCCCATAGCTCTGGACTGTTACAAGAATGACTAATGAGACATTAACCTATTAGTCTGGTTTTCACACCCCCTGTGGACAGCAGACAGGTGTGTTACAAGGTTTGGACTGACCTGGATTACACACAAAAGTAGATAGACTTTGACCC
The DNA here is from genome assembly GCA_013375575.1 of Percina caprodes. Classification (NCBI taxonomy): domain Eukaryota; kingdom Metazoa; phylum Chordata; class Actinopteri; order Perciformes; family Percidae; genus Percina; species Percina caprodes. The sequence continues at coordinate 940,825 of JABXJD010000022.1, read as the reverse complement.
AATGCTTTGGTGGATGTCAGTTTTAAAGTATACTGACATGTTTTGATTCAGCAAGAATATTCTATCTGTGACAGATATCTCACTTTTGAGACACCCTAATAGGAAGATTAAAGTCATGATCATGTGATCACCTGTCAACTTAAAAATATTTTTTAATACTGTTTGTCTAAAAACATTTTTTTTTGTAATTGTCCTGTTTTCTCTTAATTCTACTGTGGTTTACTATAATACTATCACAAAAGATAATGATATTGCCTAAGCACAGAGGCATGATGACTTGTCTCAGCCCTTCAAACCCAAAGACTAACTGCATCCATCTACCTTGACGTCAGGAAACTTGGTAAGCACGACGTCGGCTGTAGTGGGATGGAGGGCTGGAAGCTCCTCATACAAGTTGGGAAAACACACCAAAGATCCCAGCAGGATCTGGGCCTCCACTCTTGGAGCCTGGAAAGGAGGAAGGATAGGGATAGAGACACAAAGAAAATAGAGAGAGGGACATGGGGGGAAAAAATAATACTTGTATTGTACAATAAATACTTGTATTGTACAGGTGTCACAATGGTTGAATACAACACTGCACAGGTGTGTTTCTTACATTGAGTGATGAGCAGGCGGTGACTCTAGAAGCTGCAATGATGAAGTCCAGGATCAACATGGTGGCTCCAGGTAGACCAATACTGAAGAACCTTGGACTGCAGTGTTTTATGATGGTGTTCACAATGTCCTGTAGAAATCACATTTATTTTTTTAAAAACACTCTCCTATTGCTATAGCAGTAACAGCTAAAACACATTTGCAAAAAGACCATATTCCATCCTTTAATCTGAAGCAGTATTAACCTTTCGACTAATGAACATAGCTCTACATTAATATTTTAAATATTTCACCTTCATACACACACACACACACACACACACACACACACACACACACACACACACACACACACACACATACCTGGTCTTGATGCATCAGTCCTTGGTGCATGATGTTGTAGAAGTGTGTGAGAAAGTCTGAGTTTGGGGAAACATCTTGCCTTCTCTTCATGATCCTGCAGATCAGCTTGTAGGCATGAAGTTTCCCCTGCTTGTAACGCTCTGTCAGCATGGTGGCCTAGAGGAAAATAGGCATATACTGTATATATACATATGAAAATATACATATGCAAGCAAGTTAAGGTGTTTGCTAGCCTGTAGGTGGAGGCCTCCCTGTCTCTGTATGAGAGGATCTTTAATCTAGCAAACAATTTTTGTTTTTATTTATTAAAAGGAAAATAATCAAAACATGGCAAAACATGACAAACCTTAAAGAGCCAGGGGGTGAGGATTCTCAGGGGTGGGATCAGAACAGGGGGCGGGGGAGATGACTGGTTGTCCAGAGAAATGCCCAAATTATCTCTTATCTGAAAACAACAGTGTCATTTTTACACAAAACCCCCACAATCTTTATAGAAGTGTTGTCTCATATTTAGTATTGTAATAACTGTGTGTTAGTACACACCTTGGCCAGGTTTTGCCACAGTTCACACAAATAGTCGAAGACCTGAGCATGGATCTCTGGGTCTTTGATGCTATTGACATCCCCCAGGATGCCCAGCATCCTCCGCCACATTACCGTGGCAACATCTGAATGCCATCCAGTTAGAGAACCACCCGCCATGACACTGCAGTCCTCGCTGGGGAACTCGCTGGTTTCTAGAATCAGTCAATAAATCATTAGTAACTCTTGCCCTTCATCCACAGCTGAGAAAAAATAACATGTTTGGAAGCTTGCATAAGTATTACCCAGGTCATCTGGGGTCTGCAGGACTGAGTTGTGGAGCTTTTGGTCCAGCTGTAGGTGTGTGTGTGAGTGGGCGTGTGCATGATCAGCGTGCTCTGCTGTCAGTGTGGCAGGGGAGGGTGTCTGGGAGCGAGAGCCCCCAAGGGAATGCATGGGAGATGCACTCTCAGAACCTGTACAAAGAAATATACAGTACACACAAGAAGGAGAAGAAAGACATTTGAAAAACTCAATTACTATGTTTTTTCATTGAGTGGTCCAGGAGACAGAATTCTTGTTTAGGAGATATCAGCCAAAATGTAAAGCCGCTCGTTGAAATAACATTATGTCACATGCCAGGAAGAGATTTCAAAACCTAGCCAACAAATCTGATATCTCTAAGATGGTATGTGAGATGTACATCACAGCTGTAAGGAGGCTGATGAAGAAGAAAAGTGACACATAATAATGTGAATTGGGCATATACAGCACACATATTTTAAAAGGCCATTAAGAAATGTGTTTAGACATATACAAATGTCATGTGAACAATTATGTACAGATTAACGGCCCCATTATACACTACGCAGAAAAAATTACTATGTAACTATCTATGTGGTATGTAATATTTAGACTGAATTTTGGTTTGGATATTTAGATCTGCTGAAATAACACAGTAGCTAGAGAGATCTTTATGTTAAGTGCCTACCAGTAACAGTTACAGTGTGGCTCAGGCTGCTGGTCTCCGAGTCGATGTGAAGTGTTGTCAAACTGGCTACTTCATGTTCATCACAGGCCACTCCTCCTCCCAGGCTGTCTTGGTCTAGTGAGCTGCCTTGACCTCCTCCCCCAGACCCAACACCCATTCCACATGGTTCTGAACTGAAAGTAAAATCTACAAAAAAATGTTGACCATTATACATTTTTCAGGGCTTATATATTTGCAAATCAATGTAAATAATGGATATCTATTTATATCCACAACAGCAACTTACAAGGATAATTTTTTTTTGATTTTGACAAGACTTCAAAATTTAATACAAAATTGAGTCACATATTCTGTAGCAGGGCCATAGCTTGTATATATTAGTTTGATAGTTACTTACTATCAAATTTGCAGTTGGAGTACTGAAAGGCATTAAAGGAGTCCGACTGGCTGTCTGAGCTGATGACATCAGAACCGCTGGCACTTGCAGGTGACGTCCATTCTGAGGGAACCCCCGGATCATCAATAGGACGGAGATCATCTGAGGGTCGTGATCCAGGACTCTGACCGGCCTCCAGGAGCTCCGGCAGGTCCCTGGGAACCTCCAGACTTCCCGGGCTGCTGCCACGTCGGCCCTGTGTATCCAAAAAAAAAGCAGCTTGTAAATGTAATTTCAGTTGGGGCAGAACTGGTCTTAAGTAATTCATACTTCCCCGGTTCAATCGTCAGCAGTGATTGGCCACCAAGCTGTAGCTGTTTTCTGACTTTAAATGTGAGTGTGTGTGTGTCTGTGGGTGTGTGTTGTACTCACCGCTGTTCCTTTGGCCCTCAGTCTCTCCTGGATAAACTCATCCATGAGGTCAGAGAAGTTTGGGTTGGCGCTTCCTACGTCACTGGAGACTGGACGAGCTTTCTGGACCACCTCATCTTTGTTAGCTAGAGGCAGATATACGATGATCTATGTCAAGGACTGATAGTACCCGTCATACACACATACACAGAAATGATGGAAGAGGGGATGAAGATTCACAAGTGGACACGCAAGATTCAACAGTCAAGATGAACAAACACAATGATAGATAGTGGCATATCCATATCTCCACAAACAGCTCAAATACACAAAACTGAGTAATAACTTTTAGTAGTTTGTAAAATATATAATCAAGTAAAATATATTATATAATCAAGTGACTATAGCCTTGGAGTGTCCAAGTTATTGCTGTAGATACTTGTTGTGATTTGTTGTTGTGTGATATATTATATTAAAATATTACAATAACCATAAAAAAAACTGGAGCTTCTCTCTGAATTGTAAGAGCTATCCTGGTGTGTATCCCTGAAGTTAGCAAAAGACTGATTCAACAAAAGCCACAACACAGCAGGCAAACCCACCAGAAAAGCAATGCAGGAGTTATTCACAACATGCACAGCGAGAGTGTCAACTTGTTAGGTCCAAACAAGCAGCATATCAGAAGCCTACATTAGTGCAGTTATGTTACTATGAATTATGTTGATGTTAGCTTGGTAGCAATGACAGCAGTCAGTGAGTTTGTGAACACTGAAAGCAAAGAGCATCCATCAATCCCAAATCAGATGAAAGTCAATATGCTGCCTACATTAAACAACTGATCTTTTAATTCCTGAGCCTGTGGCTGATAGAGTCTGGTGAAGTCCACAACCCAATACCAGGACTTGGATCAATAAAGCTAAGCTCAGTTATTAAACACAGAATGAAAACGTGTACTTTGCTGCCACCTAGCTGATGAAAATTTCACCTTGCTGCACATTTTTCCTTCAAGAATCAAAACCAGAAGCCTCCACTGACAGCATAGCCACTTACCGCAGGACAAGACTGTGTTCAAACTGCAATGCCAAGTGCAATTTTACATCACTCAGGGCAGGACAATGTCTGTCAGATGTGCAACAAAGCAAAACCTTTAAACCACAGAGGTCAGTGCAAAATTGCCTTTCTGTCATTTTAGTTTTAAAGGGCATTAGAAGAATTAGTATCTCACTGCGGTGATCATATGAAGGCACCTGAATTTGATAGCCAACACATCCCAAAATTGTTTGTTCTGACTCTTAAGCATTAAGCTTTAACATTACGATATATCTCCGCCTACAGTTCCTATGTTAGTCAGATACCTCTTCTAGCCTGGATGTTAAATACTATGTAAATAACGGTCTACAGGTAGTCTGTTTGACTGTTGTGGTTATTTGCCATCATATCACCAACAACAGGACTGAGAATTGTTTACAGTCCAAATGTTGGCCTGAAAATAAGATCCCAATCCGTTTTCCAGTAACATTATTGTACTCACATGCCTGCATATACAATGTATTTCACACTGGCACTATGGCATGAAAGGGTTAACATTGCAGTTCAAGTAAAAAGTAGCAGTATAGAGATGCTATGCTGTGACGTTAGATGACAGTAGTTATACTTCGCACAGCCTTCGCCCTCCAATATGGCTTTACGCTCTGCAAATCTGTGCACTGAATATTTACATGTTCTGTATTTGCTCAGCCCATCAGGATGTGCCTATTTCTGTGTGAGAAAAGCTGTCCTCCTACAGCGTTGCATTTGAAAATGAGCTTATAAGGCCGTGATGGAGGACTCCGCCACCTGTGTTCATTGAACAAGGATTAGGCATAAACACCAGCAATCATCACGTTCAAAACACGGCCAGACAGACAACCAGACAGTCACGGCACATATTGTCTGGTTTTATTCTGCATTGGGTACCAAATAATTGGGATGGATTCCACATAAAGACGGATTCAGGTGATGAATCACGGTGCTCATCAAACATCTGACCCTCAGGACAAAATCATTTAAACCCAGTTCTGCAGCCTGCTGCTATGAGAATTAGAATGAATATAAAAAGCTGTAACTGCTGATTCAAATGTTCACTGATCATGTTTGATATTATCTTATGGCAGTGTACAAGGCAAATAACCATTTAAGAGTGTTGGTTTAAAAGTGCATACCTTTTCTTATCCATTCAAATTCTGTGTATACTACTCTTATCAAGATGGCTATTCTCACATAAGGTCTTATGCTGCATTCTAGTGGTCTGAGAATGAACTACAGCAATATGTTAATGCATATAGATTGGTGTTTGCTTTTCTAAAATAATCAACTCAAACCTTCATATCTACACATGTAAATTTAAATGTAACAAAGCGCTGATGGCGAATGCCACAAAATAGTTGTGGGCTTTCTGTGAAGTATTATGTAAAGCCAACTCAGATTTCTTTTTATCTGTGCTTTTATCTTTTCTACAGACAGTTGTGTTTTTCTGGTGACTCTGGTTTCCTCCTGCGCAGTTGAAGAGGGGCCGTAGTCCGGGGAGGAGGCACGAGGTGGCCGCATGCAACATTGAGGAGAGGGAGGAGGAGGTGGAGAAGAGGGGTAGGAGGAGAGGATGTTAAAATCCCAAAGCCCTTAGAAGGAAGAGGACAGGAGGAGGGGGAAGGGGGCTTCCGAGGTAAAAGAACAGGTGGGAAGGTATGGGAGGAGGGGGATCCTTGACAGGAGGCAGGCTGGAGGAGGGGCTACGTTCAAGAGGAAACACATCAACAGGGAGTTTGAATTTCAGTCCAGCAGCAAGATGATGAGTGTCAGCCAAAAAATATCATTCCATCATAACAAACCAGTTAAAAACAGCCAAAAATGAAAAGAGAGTTGTTGGTGTTTGTGTGTTGAGTATTTCTTTCCAGAGTTTCCTTTGTGAGCGCTTTGTTCGTTGCGATCCTCACCTGGCGTTGTCGTCTTTCGCCCAAAGTAGCCCAGGACATGGGAGTAGAGGTCTCTGAGTGATGCGTCACCCATGGCGGCCCGGCCCTGCCGCTGTGGCGACGAGCCTTGGGATGACCCCTGACCTCGGGGCCGTGGCTTCGAGGACAGAGCGTGAACAACAGTCTTATAAACGCCACCAAGAAGAGCCCCCTGGTGATGTCGTGAGGCAGAGCTGCCAGGCTCCTGAGACCGCGAGCGGGAAGCTCGAGACCGCAAGGCGGAACGTCCCAATCGGCCACGCACACCTGAATTGCTTGTTAACCCAGCCTCAGAGCCCAGGTTGGATCCCACACAGGATCCAGGATGTTGCTTGTCCTTGTCCCCTCCAGTCCCAGCCCTGTTTTCCAGGCCTCCAGCAATTGCTGTGTTCCCTGCACCGCTGTAATCTGTAACAGTCCCAGAGGCCACAGAGCCACACTTACCTGCACCTCCTGTCCCCAGCTTTGCCCCTGACAATGCTCCAGCTCCAGTCCTCTCCCCAGCTGAGTGGCTATGTGTGTGGAAGTGACTGAGGCGGCGCAGCCTGGCTTTCCAGTGGGCCTCTTTACTCTCAAGAGGGTTGTGGAACTGTACTGACTCAGTTGAGGGCCGGAAGCTGACATGAACACCCCCAGAATGATGCCTTTTGGTGCTGATACGGGACATCTTGGCTTTAGCTGGGTCTGACGTTTGATTTAATTCAGTGCTAGGTTCTACTGCGTTAGTGTCTTGTCTAATTAAAATGGACCTCTCATTTGCTGCTGCATCTTTATCACCCAGTTTCTCTTCTGCCATTTCCCTCCATCCATCACATTTCCCTTCCCATCCTTCTGCCTTTTCTGCATTCCCTTCTTCTTTCTTCTCCCCACTAAGTCTTTCTAAGCTAGCATTCCCCTTAGCATTGGGTGACGGGCACTGACACTGCAACTCCAGGCACTCATAGATGCTTCGCTGCTCTGCTTCATTTTCCTCTGTTGAATCCACACTGCTATGTCTTACTGATTTACTTATCTGTCTGTCCTCTTTACAAGTCTGCCTGTAGTCTCTCACCACCTGTCTTGCCTCTCCAACCTGTCCTGTGTATTCCATTTGTGTTCTAGCAACTCCTGTTTGCACAGGTAAAGTTACAACACTGTTTTCTAGTACATGACTAGGACCATCTCTCTCTCCTGTTTCCTTCTTCTTTTCACTTCCTTTGTTAGTGAGGTAGTCCCTGATAGAGGAGAATAAATCATCCTCATCTACCCCAGCCCCCATTTCACCCTCCTCTACATCAATTTCCTTTTCAGATGAAAAGGTAAAGGCAGAATCCCAGTCGCTTACCCAATCCGTACTAGAACCTCGGCTTCGAGAGCCAATCTGGTGCCAGAACTGATCATAAACATTACCATCATCTTGTCTCTCAGAGGAAACAACACCATTGGAGAAGGTGAAAGGGGTGGGAGAGGGGGAGGTGAGGGGGTGTGGGAGTGGGTGAGCTGCGTGGTTGTTGGCTGCGAGTAAGGAAGAAGTTGTGGAGTTGTGGTGGGGGGTGTTAGGAATCAAAGTGGTATCCCTCTGGGGGTCTTCACCTTTGACCCGCTCAACGATGAAAGGCTCCATGATGTCAGAGGCACTGCTGCTCCTTGCAAGGGAGGAAGGGGCATGGGCATCCAGGTCACAAGCCCCTCCCTGGAAGACCTCAGAACAAGAGGTGGGAGGGGCCTCCTCGCTCTGGGAAGAGTGGCGCATCCGAGATGTGCGGGATGTCAGTGTGATTGGCGGGTCCTCAAGGTCTGATAATTGGGGGAAGACGAAGGAATGGGAGTGAGGTTAGTGGAGGGGTAAATGGGAGTAGATACATGTAAACGCACATATACAGATACCTATATACTGTAGATACCTAAAAGATCATCTGTAAATGCATAGAGCCAAAAACAAAGTATTATAATATTATAGCTCTAATCAAAACACTGATATTATATAATTTGTTTGTGCGTAAAGGAGTAAGTGCTGAAGCAATCTATTGTAATCTACGGTCCTTAATCAATTTAGAGCAACAATACTGGTGGAGTAAAAAAGATGTCTATAAGAAGACCACCTCCCCTTTAAAGTCTACTTTAACATAAAAATATTTACATCTTGAGATTATTCAGGAGTGAGTTCATTGTAATAGCACCTGACTTGTGGTTACATAATGAGTAACAATAATCCCATGAAAAGACAGATTAAGCTAAACAGGAAAAGTCATACAACAAAGGATATGCCTGATTAGCCTCAATCACAAATGTACAAAAACCAAACCTATTGTATTTAATATGTTCCTTGTCATTAGTAACATCTGTCCATTTGGCAGATTTTCAATTGATGTCAAATGTAAATAAATGGCAACTTTTAGAGAGCTGTGAACATTTATAAGAGACTACCACATAACACACCACAATTAAACATACAAACCCCAATTCCAATGAAGTTGGGATGTTGTGTAAAAGGTCAATAAAAACAAAATATAATGCTTTGCAAATCCTTTTCAACCTATATATTCAATGGAATACACTATAAAAACAAGATATTTAATGTTCAAACTAATGAACTTCAGTCATTTTCAATTTAATGGCAGCAACACGTTCCAAAAAGCTGGGACAGGGGCATGTTTACCACTGTGTTAAATCACTTCTTTTTTAACATTCAATAATTATTTGGAAACTGAGGACACTAATTGTTGAAGTTTTTGTAGGTGGAATTCCTTCCCATTCTTGCTTGATGTACGACAGTTGCTCAACAGTCCGGGGTCTTCATAACATGGTCCATATTTTCAATGGGAGACAGGTGTGGACTGCAGGCAGGCCAGTCTAGTACCGGCACTATTTTACTACAAAGCCACGCTGTTGTAACACATGCAGAATGTGGCTTGGCATTGTCTAGCTGAAATAAACAGGTACGTCCATGAAAAAAAGATGTTGCTTAGATTGCAGCACGTTGCTCAAAAACCTGTATGTGTCTTTCAGCATTATTAGTATTACATTTAGCACTGGTGCCTTCACAGATGTGCAAGTTACCCATGCCATGGGCACTAATGCACCACCCTACCATCTCAGATGCTGGCTTTTGAACTTTGTGCGGATAACAATCTGTCTTTTTCCTCTTTGGCCCGGAGGACATGACATCCATGTTTTCCAAAAAAAAATTGAAATGTGGACTCGTCAGACCATAGCACACTTTTGAACTTTGCATCAATGCATCTCAGATGAGTTTCGGCCCAGAGAAGTTGGTGGCGTTTCTGGGTGTTGTTGATATATGGCTTTTGCATGTTCGAGTTTTAACTTGCACGACCCACGTCGTGATATCCTTTACATAATGTTGTCAGTTTTTAATACTGTGCCGCCTGAGGGATCAAAGGTCACAGGCATTCAATGTTGGTTTTCAGCCTTAAATAAAGAGATTTCTCCAAATTCTCTGGATGTTTTGATGATGTTATGGACTGTATCCCTAAATTCCTTGCAATTGTACATTGAGAAACTGTCTTTCTGTATGCTTACGTAGTTGTTCACAAAGTGGTGAACCTCGCCCCATACTCGCTTGTGAACGACTGAGCCTTTTGGGGATGCTCTTTTTATACCCAATCATGACACTCACCTGTTTCCAATCAACCTGTTTGCTTGTGGAATGTTCCAAACGGGTGTTTTTTGAGCATTCCTCTTTCCCAGTGTTTTGTTGCCCCTATCTCAGCTTTTTATAACATGTTGCAGGCATTCAAAATGTGTGAATATTTGCAAAAAAACAATAAAGTTGATCAGTTTGAACATTAAATACCTTGTCTTTGTAGTGTATTTAATCGAATATAGGTTGAAAAGGGTTAGCAAATCATTGTATTTTGTTTTTATTTACATTTTACACAACGTCTTCATTAGAATTGGGATTTGTACAATTAAATAACAAGTAAAACAACAAATGACTCTAGAAGAGGATATGGTAAAAAAAATACACAACAGAAAGGAGGAGTCAAATAAAATGCCACCCCAAGAATACATGGCATCAAATGAAACATCAGCCAACATCGGCAATAGGGAGGTCAACGAGAAAAGCATAGAAAGAATGGGGAAATAAATGCTTATAAATGCTAATAGGCAAAAAATAATGCAGGCAAAAGGAGTTAAAGAAATGACGGAGGGATGTCCTGTGCAAGCATGTAACTTAACAGGAAGAGAAACAAGCAAGCAGACAGGAGAACAGGTAGGAAAAGTGCCGACATGTCAACAAAAAAAGAGACATAAACGGTTTCCAACTTTAAAAATTCTTCACTAACTTGACAGGTGTCATTCTTTGGTGTTGGCTTGGTAACATTTCATTCTCTAAATAGGCAAAATTCAAATGTAGCATCAAATGTTCAAAACAATAACACAAATAATTTAGGGAGACTGTGGAGGAAACAAGTTCTTAACAGTATTAAGACAACGAGCCAAGTAAAAAAAAATTACTCAACTTTGTTTATCCATTTGTCACATTAAATCTTAAAGCAATGCCGATCAGATTATTGCACAGCTTCAGGAGAATGATGCATCTTTGATGTTCAAGCTTTTCTAAAAACTGATTATCCCAGTTACAGGTCAAAAAAGATAAAGCTATATCACATGCAAATTGTTGCTTCAGTAATGACAAATAGGCAGTCAGAAAAATAACAGAGATGAGAGGACAGGCATAATGTTTCACTTTCTGACAGACACAGAGACAAGTAAAGTTTCCAGGCAGACAGGCAGGCAGGTAGTGCAAAGAATGTGTACCTGCCAGCTGGTCGGCAAGGGGGGGTAGTAAAGGGTGGTGGTGGTGGAGGAGGACAGGAAGAGGCGGAGCCAGAGCAGGAGCACTCTTAGCACTGCGGATAAAGGCTGAGGACAGCAGAGAGTCCCCCGTAGAGCAGCTACGCAGGGCTGAAGAGGTTGGAAGAACAGATAGAAAAGAGACAGAATAAGGGGGGAAGAGTGTGAGACAGAAAAGAAAGAAAAAAGCAATGAAAGAAGGAAGCAAGAGGGGAAAAGAGAGTATTGTTGAAGTGATGGTGAAGAGGTGAGTGGAAGAAAGGTGGATATATGGGCGAGGATGGAAAAGTGGAAGGAATGAAAACAATGACATGCCAAAAGTAAGACAAATTACTTATAGGAAGAGACAGATGACAGGACAGTGTAGAGAAGAGTAAGGTTAAACGGTGGACAAAGAAGGAAAGAGACGGGGAAGGTAAATGAGTAGTGAGATAGGGTTAACTCTGGAGGAAAGAGAATGAGACAATTGCGGCAGCTTGACACCCTACAGGTCAAATCTCTTCTTGACACCATGATACACAGGAGCACTACATTTGTTAATGCTCATCTGATCCACCGTTAACTTGCAGTCTCAAAACGAGGTCATCTGCAAGTTTGACCAAGTCTATGACTTTTTAATCACAGTTGAATATGCAACTGAAGAAATGCGGCAAAACAACTGCAGACCTGAAAGAATGTTGGTTAGCATGTGTGGACTCACTGAGAGGTGTTAATACTTGTACAAGTGGTGCTAAACCACAGAAAATGCAGTTTACAAGCCCGGAGAAGCTGCCAATGTGAGCAAAGGGTCTTTTGTATGGGAAATAAACTATTTGGAAATTTTGAGACTTTTGTGGTTCCTACAGTTATCCTGCAATCACCATATTTTTGTATGTGGTTCCTTCCTAGAGTCCAAATATTTTAGCATTTATTTTACCCTACTCTGTTGGGTTACGCACGTATCATTACTGACAGTTGGAGCAAAACCTAATTTATTTAAACAAATCACATAATATAATAGGCTTGGGCACATTCCTATTAGTTCCCTAAAAGACCCAGTACAGCATCTCCGTATCAGCTTAACAGAAAGAGGAGCGTCTGTGTTTTTGACACTGTTGAAAATCATACCTTCAGGATTTCTAAATACCTTGGTATACCGTGATTGTGTGATACAGCTCAAGCCTTTACTGTGATTCATAAAAGGCAAATTGGCAGAATAAAATGTGATTATAATTCATTTAGTTGTGTGCATTGTGATAGATCCTTGTTGATACATGCTTTTTAAGATTTACAAGCAGTTTAAGATATGCATAGTAGCAAAGTTACATGAAGCCACTTTAAGTACACAGAGGAAAGACAGGGCACTAGTTTCCTCTTCAACGCTCACATACACACACATGCCAGTCAGTTTAAAACAAATACACAGAACATTGTCTTTTTGTGCTATCAACATAACTAAAAGCAAAGTTGTATGGCCTTTAAACATAGATCTTGAGGAGGACAGTCATGTAAGAGGAGGGATACTGACCTACAGTCTTCTGGCGAACAATACTCCTGGCCTTTTCGATGCCTGGGGAGCCAGCGGTGGTGGCGCTTCGCTGCCTCATGGCTGCTGCCTGGCCTGGTTGGTCTCTGCTCCAGCCTTTAGAGAAGGAACGATCCACAATCTGCCGCTGGCCCTCCGAACCTATACCTGGTGTAGAGGGATGGAGTGGGACATCATTTCTCAATGCACATGTAATGGTACTTATTTCAGGAAATGTTACTTCTATCTGTAACTATGCACTGATATTATGAGTAAAGAAAAGGTTGAGCATACAGATGTTGTTGGTATGAAGTTCTGCATGTTTTTATATGAGTGTTAAAAGGGTCTCTCGTGACAGACCAACCTTTTCCTTTATGTTTCTTCTGTTTTTGCTCACTAAGTTTGTCCAGAGGCAGCTCATTCAGATCAACATTGTACAGGTTCCTGGCCAACACCTGAGACACAAAGACAAACACACTGCTTTAAGACATTTTAATGTTTACTATACCATACTGATTAAGACTGCAGCAAAATAGCGGACTTAAATTAGTGCCTAAGGCAAAAAGCAGATTTTTCATTAATTCATTCATTCATTGACAATAAGTGCAAAGCACATGAGAAATAGAACAAAAAAATCAACAGAGAAGCAAAATTAACAGACACGGAAACAGGAATTAAACTTCTGCTTCCTTAATTATAGTTCTCTACTTCTCTCACGACCATTTTCGACCTGCGATGTCATACGCAGTAAATTAATTGAAAAACTCAGGTGACTCGCTTTAAAGTAAGTTCATTAACAACAAAACGTTTGTTTCTTAGTCAAAAACTATATGCTGAAATTCAATTTATATTGTGTTAAAACATTAAATGGAGTATAATGCTTGGAGGATACATGATTAAAATGACTTCCAGTACCTTGGTGAGGGTCTCCATGGTGAGTGACCACTCAGTGACCAGTTCATCCCAGCAGGTAAGAGAGGAGAGGACAGAGAGGAGGTCGTCCCACAGTTCTCGGCTGATGTAGACGTTTAAATTCCCCTTAATCCAGGCTACGATCAGCGTCTGTGCAGGAAGAGGGGAATGAAATGACAAACCGCTATACTAGAAAAGGTTGTATTGCTGTGCTCTATTCATTGAAATTAAATAATAGTTAACTGGTTCATCACAATTTAACTTCATTATAGAGCTGGTCAATATATCAATATTATATCAATATCGTGATTTGAGACTAGATATCGTCTTAGATTTTGGATACCATAATATTGTAATATGACATACAGTACGTGTTGTCTGTTCCTGGTTTTAAAGGCTGCATTACAATAAACTGACCAGTCTGTTTTAGCTGTTCTATTATTAGCTTTACCCACTTAGTCATTATATCCACATTACTGTTGATTATTAATCAAAAATGTCAATGTGTAAATATTTTGTGAAAGGACCAATAGTCAACACTACAATATCATTGCGGTATTAATATTGAGGTATTTGGACAAGAATATTGTGATATTTGTTTTTCTCTGTATCATCCAGCCCTACTTCATTAAGGTGTTCAGAAAATAACTTTCAGAAAATAATATCACACCATTGTTCAAGCAGGACTTCTTTTTATTGTGTTAACTAATATTACTGTATTTTAAATAGAAAGTATGAGGGCAGCGGGATACTTGAGAATGCAAGAACAAGATCATATTCAAATAAACTACTAATTTATTAATTTTGACTTATAATAGACAAAGTACATCTGTGTTTTTTTTCGCCCAGCATGTTTCCTTGGATCAGGGAGACTCCAAAATCATGGTAGCAGCTGTCGTCATGGTCCCACTACATGTCCTGCGGTGCCGTGTTCATCCTGCTACGCCCTGCTGTGCCCTGCTACGTCCTGCTGTGCCTTGTAATGCCGCACAACTCCCTGCTATGCCATGAACTACTACAAAGAACTACTACAAACTATTATTTTTTGTGACTGTTATTAACACTCTTCATTCTAACCCCAACCGGTCATCAGACACCGCCTACCAAGAGCCTGGGTCTGTCCGAGGTTTCTGCCTAAAAGGAAGTTTTTCCTCGCCACTGTCGCACTGTTGCTTGCTGTGGAGGGAACAACTAGAACTGTTGGGTCCTTGTAAATTATGGAGTGTGGTGTAGACCTACTCTATCTGTAAAGTGTCTCGAGATAACTCTTTTTATGAATTGATACTATAAATAAAACTGAATTGAATTGTTTTATCAATCTTTGTAGCCAACGACATGTTAAGTATTTAGAAAACCACATGCCAGGCTGTCTCTTAGAAGCTGGGTTGCTGTAAACAATAGCAATATTATCATGATCATAAGGAGTATCATTTTTTATGTACCACAGAGACAACTGTCTCCAGATAATGTTTGGCAAGTAGGTAAACTTATCTGGCCAGTTCTATATAATGATATTAATGTACCTGAAAGATAGGTCCAGCCAGTCTGCCTGATAGTGTGTTGTTCTTTTTGCCCTGGGGCATGATGGATGGAGGTCTTTTCATCACAGATTCTGTCACCCTCAGCAGAACCAGTAAGACCTGCTCCCTATAAACAAATACATTCAAAATTTAAAAAACAGGCAGATGTGACGGAGCCTTTAATGATTCCACTAAAGTGTATTTAGATGGCCTCCCAGTCCACAGTAACATGTGACTTACTGTGTATCTGGTGTCATTGCACCTAATTGTTTTTACCATGTTTTCTGGTCCATGGTCTCATGCATAACAAGGCTGCGATAGATGTTCAGGACACGCTTGCACATGTCGACTTGCTCTTCCAAAAGGATCTTGATGTCGTTAGCTGGCTCCAATAGGAAAACGTTGGAGGAGTGGGTGATAAATACCTGGAAAGGGGACAAGCATTTGGGATGTAAAATGGGTCCATAAACTATTTCTCTTGGACAATTTTACAACATGAAGAAAGAAAAGTAACAAAACACTGCAACAATGGGGACTGTTGTTGTGTATGTATGAAATTAACCTAAAGCCAGGACCATACCTGTAGTGTCGTCTGAACTCCAGCATGAACGCTGTACTCCAGCAATTCACTGTCAACTGCCTTGTTTATTCCCTGAGGAGGAAAGAAAAAAACCTCACAATTAAAGTTAAGCATATACAGGAAAAAGGACACATTCTCTTCTCTTAAAATAATATGAAGCCCATTTTGAAGTTGGCTGCCTTACCCAGTAAAAGGTAATCTAATATTGTAAAACTGTTTTGATTATAAAGCAGGTCGAAGTTGCATTAATGTGCATAAAGACGCAAAGAAAAGATGGAAAAAATCTTCAAAAGCCATCAAATGACAGATTATACATTTGTATAATATGTCACAAAAAGTTAGATTTTATTTCCATCATTTACACTTTCAAAATAACAAAAAAATGGCGTCTGCAAAAGTTTGGGCACCCTGCAGAGTTTATAGAATGCACAGCCCCCTTTGGAAAGCTGAGACCTGACATTGTCATGGATTGTTCTCAATCATCATCTGGAAAGACCAGGTGATGTCAATCTTAAGGTTTAAATGCCCAGACTCATCTGACCTTGCCCCAACAATCAGCACCATGGCTTCTTCTAAGCAGTTGTCTAGAAAACTGAAACTGAAAATAGTTGACGCTCACAAAGCAGGAGAAGGCTATAAGAAGATTGCAAAGTGTTTTCAGACGTCAATATCCTCTGTTTGGAATGTAATTAAGAAATGGCAGTCATCAGGAACAGTGGAAGTGAAAGCAAGATGTGGAAGACCAAGAAAAATATCAGACAGAACAGCTTGTAGGAGTGTGAGAAACAAGTTCTGTGGACCGATGAGGTTAAAATTTAACTTTTTTGCCCGAATGAGCAAAGGTACGTTTGGAGAAGAAAGGGCACAGGATTTAATGAAAAGAACCTCTGTCCAACTGTTAAGCATGGGGGTGGATCAATCATGCTTTGGGGTTGTATTGCAGCCAGTGGCACAGGGAACATTTCACAAGTAGAAGGAACAATGGATTCAATAAAATTTCAGCAAATGTTGGACGCTAACTTGATGCCATCTGTGAAAAAACTGAAGTTGAAGAGAGGATGGCTTTTACAAATGGATAATGATCTTACACCTCAAAATCCACGGTGGATTACATCAAGAAGGGTAAACTGAAGGTTTTGCCATGGCCTTTACAATCTCCTGACCTCAACATCATTGAAACCCTGTGGATAGACCTTAAAAGAGCAGTGCTTGACAGACAGCCCAGAAATGCCAAAGACCTGGAAGACTTTTATAAGGAAGAATGGGCAAAGATACCTCAAACAAGAATTGAAAAACTCTTGGACTCTGTGTGTGTGTGTGGTCGGACATAGACTGCACATTATGCAAAATTCTGCAGGTTGGGTCCCTCAGAGGTGTCCTTCAATGTATCCAACTTTGTGTTAAGCACACACACCAGACAACTACCACACTCACGTCGTAAATCTTTCACTGTAACTTGCTTCACTCATGCAATAAAGAGATTGCTCTCAGGGAAAGATTTTCGAAGTTGCTCAGAGTGTCAGAGGTGACAACTCAGAGGCTTCCCTTGCAGCAAGAACATTTTAATGTGTGTCCTGTCTTCTGTTGAGTACTGGAAAGAGCGATTTGGTTAACAAACTTGTGGGTAATTATCAGAAATACCCAACAGGGGGAGGGACTGAGAAGTCGATGTTTAAATTCTTTGGATAAATCCTGGATCTTCACAATCCTACCAACAGCACTTTTAATGAAATGACAAATACTTAGTTCTATTCTATTTGTCAAGTATTTAGTTCACACAGGAGTATCTGGAAATAGCCATTAACATTGGTTATTTCATATAGATCATTTATTTATTGAATTACAACATGCTATATACAGGATATACAATATACTGTATCTTTATTGGAATATGAAATAACCTATATCAGGATACAAGTTTTTTTAGTCCCAGCCCTGCGCTCAGTCCACAGAGAAATGCACATAGTCCATTTTCAGAAATTGTGCCTTTAAATGAACTGTCCTCACCTCATCCTCCTTGTCTCCAATCTGAGAGCCTGAATCCAGGTTGCTGGTTGTGGGATAGGGGCCCTCCTCCGGCTCCTTCATAAACACTGGCCTGTCCTCCATGGCAATCCACTCCTGGTAAACACGGACCACTTTACGCATTGCTGCAGCTTCACACATGGGAAGTAGAAATGCCTATAGATAGATAAGAAAGATAGCTGTAAAAGATCACGTGACTTGTACATGAACATAATGTATTACCAAAAAAAAAAAAACTAATATAATAATGCACATACAATGTAATTTTAAAAAAACACCACGTAAAATCCACTCCAACTCTAGACAGAACCACTGTCGGAACTTTCATCTTTCACCTGTCTAAAGATCTCAGTGATGAAGTTGACGTTGGTTCTGGAGTTGGTCAGTACTCTCCTCACCACCTCCATGTCCGTAAGCTGCTCTTCATCCATGGAGCACAGAGAGGAGGAGCTGGGCTCCCTCTCTGTCAGCGTGGATGTGTTGGAGTGGCTTTGTTCAGGCTCACCCCCAGACCCTGGACCCACAGATAGCCCAATGCCACCTCCGCCTGATCCGGATGAGCACCCGCCACCTTCAAGGTGGATGTCAGACCGAATCCCACCTCCACCGCTGTCGTCTGAGCTGCCTGCAGAGCGAGCTGCCAGTCCGGCTGCTGCTCGCTGGAGGTGAAGATTTGGGTTATACAATGAGATGAGAAAATAAATAGAAATCAGAAAATAATGTCCCATGTAAAGATTTGTGGAAACTAACATTTTGTCATCCATTTCTGTTATACACTAATCTGGTGTTATGGAACATTTTTTATAGTATTTAATAGACTTTTTGGCTAACATCACATCAACATTATACATTTGCTGTTTGCAATACTTGAAGTCTAGGCTTTTGTCAGGATAAATCCTCTGAATAACAAGTGAAGTTAAAAAAACAGGAGCTCACATATTATTAGAGCTCCAATGATTAGTCGAACAACACAAGATTGATCTGTAAATATTAATCTTAGGTCATTGTTTAAGAAAAAATTTCAAAATTCTCTGATTCCACCTTCTCCACCTTTCCCTTTGTCATATATGCTTAAAAAAAAAGGTATTGGACTGACCAAAACAAGACATCCCTTTTGGACTATTTTCTGACATTTTATGGAGAAAAAAAAATTTGTGATAATTCAAGAAAATCTGCAGGTCAATCAATAATGAACATGATTGGTAGTTAAAGCCTTACATATTACCACCTTGGTGATGTCAACATAATTAAGTACAAGAACTTTCCAGTTACTTGAACCATATTTGGCACCCCCTTTCTATAAGCAAAATATGTATGTGTTAACCTGTATGTTCTTAGGGACGTTCTCTCCCTCTGTTCCTGGGATGTTTGTGTGTGTGTTGGGCCGTGGCTCGAGCCAGAAGGAAACCAGCCAGCGGATGAAGATGACACGGGCTTGAAGGAAGCTCTCCTTCGTGCAATACACTGTTTCTCCACCGTCTTGTTCCCTGCGCACCACGCTGTAGTAGGGCTTAGGACGCATCGGAGGCACGTCTACAGAGAAAGCGGAACATCTTTATTTATGTGGACTTGGGTTACAATAATACAACATTATTCAATGTGTGCCAATTAACTGCTGGATTTACAGTACCCAGAAGCTATTTAGAATCAAATGGGACTGACCGAGTATTGGGTTGTAGAGGCTGGTTTCCATGGCGAAGTTGGGAAAGATGTGGGGAAGGTAAAACTTCCTGAAGTGACCAAAGAGGAAGCTGAAGCCACGTTCATGGTTCTCTTTACAACGCCACTCAAGAGACTTGGCCTGGTGCATGCACACACACACACACACACACACACACACACACACAGGCACACGCACACACACACGTTATAGACAGAGCATTACACACACAAAACAGGGTCAAGCGGAGAAGAGCACCATTGTTTAAGGGCAGAATGTTATCAGTGTGTGTATGACTGAATGTGTGTGATAGCAGCAAGAAGAGGAGATCCAAGAAACAAGTTTGTATGTGTCAAAAAGGGATGGCATTTGTTTTTGAAGGAGTTAGTGATACCAGTAAAGGATTCTACCATTAAGTTTCTATTTATGATAACTGGCAGAAAATAACAGACCTTATGCCTGGTTTCTCCCATATGTTTGTTTATGCATTAGTGTCATTAGTGAGGCATCAAGACATTAAAAAAAAGTGTAATTAAATAGTGTTAGTAAGGAATGATGATAATACCTGGTTTACCGTGTATTTGAGTAGTGCTTCTAAAAAGTAAGCAGTAAGGTCTTCCTGGTTCTTGTCACCTGACTGGGGAGGAACCAATGGCGTGATCTCTTCTGGGGTAACCTGAGCTGTAGGGGGGGAAGAGAGCCAGTCATTAAATGTTTATATTACAATGAATACTGCAAAATATGTGTGGGGTTTAGAATCTTTTCCAAGATTTTATATTTTGTCAGTGCAGTGAATGGCTGGTGGCATTTTATTAAAGACAGCTGAATGTTGAGCCCATGTATCAGTCTAGCCCCACTGTGTGCGTGTCAGTGTTTCTTCTACTAACTCTCTGTTAAACTCAGCGGTGGGTTGATCAGAGTGTCCAGGGTGCGTGGGGTCCCATGGCAGAGTGGAGCTGGGAAGCCAGGAATCAAACAGGCAAACATACAGAGCTGTTCACGCTCCGCATTACTTTGTAATGCCTGCATCCATAGCAAGAACAAGCGCACACCTTCACGACGGATCTACAATGTAGATGAAAGATGGAGACGATGTATGGAGAGAATCCAAATTAGTACATTTTTATCTATTTTATTAAGACCCTTGAAATAAAAGGAGGCTGTACACATCCTCTTGGGGCGGATTAGGATCTAGGGGCTATGGCAGACAGGTAACACAAGAGTCCACAATAGATCAGAGAGGTACCTTCAGAGAATTTCCAGTGTGCAGCAGCTTTTTGAGGATCAGCCCTGAGGGAAAAACACATTAGCCTAGTCAATTCATTACACTACACAGTGAATATAACATCAGGTTAGCCAGCTCCAATAATATTAAAAGCTGATTTTACATACTTTTGTATTAGTAAGAAAAACAGCTGCCAAGCTGCAGTAAAGATATTTAAAGGGAAATATTAACATATATAGGCCCTACTGAAGCTAAAATGTTAGATAACCCTAGCACAGATGTAACATTCAGGATGAGAGGACAACAGCTGCCCTGCACCATGCCGTGCATTAGGGCTGCGACTCACGATTCTTTTCGTTGTTGATTAAGCTGACAATTATTTTCTCGATTAATCAATTAGTTGTTTGGTCTATAAAATTCTGAAAAATTTTCGAACAGCGTTTCCCAAAGCCCAAGATGACATCCTAAAATGTCTTGTTTTGTCCACATTTAAAGATATTCAGTTTACTGTCACAAAGGAGCAAAGAAACTAGAAAATATTCACATTAAAGAAACTGGAATTAGAGAATGTTTACTTTTTTCATATAACATGAATCAAAACAATCAAAATAGTTGGTGATTACTTTAATAATTGAATACTAATTAATTCATCTTTGCAGCTCTACTGTGCATTATGCTTTTAAAAATAATCTATTACGAGTGACCACATTGTGAAAGACTAGTTAAACTTGATTCCACACATAGTTTGCTGGGACAATCTGATCAACTGTTTTTTCGTTTCAAGAAACGGTTCAGTGTGGATTTGTGTGAGTTACCAATGCTGTGAAACTGCCATCGGCTCTGGATTCTCTCCGGCAAAAGCTGGAGAATTTTCTGAAGAAAAAAAAAGATTCAGACATTGAGATTTGTTATTTTATGCATTATGTGCGCGTTTATATATTTGCTACTGTCCCATTTATCTTGACAACAATGATTACGATTTCACTGGTTGGTTGGTTTACAGAATTCCGATAATTTAATTACGGGAAAACTGCTATATTAATACATTTAAGTCAGTATGACATTCATAAGTAGATCAACCAAACTTCCTATAAACTCAGTTTTTGTCCATCCTAATTCTAACTAATAACACTTAAGAAAACCCTATTTAAAGCACAATCTTTTGTCCAAGTACTTACTGGACTTGTGCTTTGCCCAGTTGTGGCCTGAATTTAACGTGTGGGGCCAAATGCAGGTCAGTAACACACACATACTGACTCTACTATCTTATCCTGGCTACTCTAAGCACCACCACCCATTTCAGTGTTGCTAAATGCCAGTGGTCTTAGTCTGAGGTTCATACCAGCTGGTGCTGTGGTACTGAATAAGACGACCTACAGAAAGGTAGAGTTCAGCGAATCACAGTTTACTGTCACAACAGTTTACTGTTTAATTTCACATAATGTCTCCATTCTGAAGTCATGTTGCATCAAGCTTTAAGTAAGAGTTTTCTCTAGATTTGCACGTTAATTGGAAATTTGCAATATTTTATTACCTCAAAGATGAAGAGAATTGAGTCCAGTTCCTCCCTCTGAGACTTGTGACCTGAAACACACAGACTAGCTTGAAAAAAACACAATATGACTAAAAGGCAATGAAGCATTGCTGTATTTCTATCCTGTGAAAGATGAACAAGCAAAGCTCATCTTAATTGTTTGGTTAACAGTGAGTTAAACTTACCTTTTTGCTTGAGGCTAACCTCAATGATGACAAAGTTCTCAAAGAAGACATAGTAGATATGGGAGTAGTTCAGGTCGAAGAACTGCTTCAGCTCTGACGGCTCTGCGTTTTCTAGAAAAAGAGAAGGAAAGAATTAACACACACACACACACACACACACACACACACACACACACACACACACAGAACCAAAACTGTCCATGAATTTTTTTAAAAGTAAACTTTCTCAATGTTGAAAACACATTGTTCAACACTCAGACTGATTCCATGATGACTAGTGGGTATCACAATTCGATTCAAATTATGAAAAACTAAAATTCAAGATGGACCTCAATGCCACAATAAGAGCCACTGGATGGCAGATAGGGTACTTTACTATTTGAGTTTCTCGTAGTTAACAGATGCAATTGAATGCACCATTAATTTCATGAGGTGCAACGGAATGCACCATGGAGTCCGGAAGGAGCCATTTACATAACTCACTCACTATAAAAGGCAAAATGTGTGCTGTGTCAGTTGTTTCTTTTTTTGGACGTGCACAATTAGGCAGAAAAATCTACCGGGGACATAAACGGATCCTGCTTTTGATTTCATAAGTCGAGATCAAGAGAGAACTTCACAATAAATATCTAAGTAATGGGATTTTAAAATAAAGAATAGAATCAGTTAAAGGCTCTTCACTATCCATTATTAGTCTAAATGTCGTACAGTTATAAGTCTAAACACATCTATAAGAGTGTGGTGAAGACCCCACCTTTCAGACTTTTCATAACAGGAAATATATTTGAGCAATGTAACCTCAACCACAGTATCTACATTCTCTAAATACACTTACAGTGTGGCATGTAAAACAGACTCTCTAAATTCTCGGCACTACAGGATGGGAGGTTTACCTTTATGTGTTCTGGACTGAATATCTGCCTCGACAACACTGGCTGTCATTTAGGAAGGAGACACACTGACTCAGACACAGATAAAACACACGCTTATACGGGCGTAGCTCCACTGTAGTTCAGGGTCAAATGTGAAAGATGACACACAAGCATGAAGAAGGACATTAGGCTATGCTCTCAGAAGAGCTTCTGGTGATAGCCTCTGGGTTTGTTTACATGAAGTCTGAACTGTGCTATACACACACTGAGGCCGTCTGTGCTCTATGCCATAGTGGTTGCCCTTGTAAGGTCTAAGTAGCCTAGCTGAGTGGTTCTCTTTTCTTTTACTCAGGGCACGGACAGTTTTAACACCACATTTCTCACTACATGATTTTACAAGCCATGTGCTAAGGTGATGTACAGAAGCTCTTTTTCTACAAAACCCATAGCAAATGACTAGGTCACTCTTCACATTCATTGACATTACAATATTGGGTAGTGGCACTGAATATTTTTTTTGGGTTAGACCTTAGATGTTTGAGTCCACAATGAAGACAGCTACTGTACATTTTGCCCCTGTTCTCCGTCACACACACATACTCAGGTAGTTGTCAGGCCGTCCAGCAAGAACGCAGATCTTCTGATTATTAACCTCAATATAAATGTAGTCAAAGTTTAGTCCTCATCCTAAACATAACTGTGGGGCAAGCCATTTGTTCCGGCTTCAACAATAGGGCAAAACTGGGCTAGGGACTAGTTACTAAATAACCTGATTGCGTCAAAGGGAATGCAAAATGATGAAATAGCTTCTTGTTGAATCATTCTTTAAGATCAGGTACAGTGGTTTGCATAAGTTTACACACCCATGCTAAAGTTGATTAAAAAGAGGAATAAAAAAACATGTTCTGGAAATTGATCTTAATGCCTTAATTAAAAAGAAAAGTTGTGTCCTTAAAAGGTTGGATTTTCCTAATTATTTTTAATTAAGGCATTAAGATCAATTTTCAAAAGATGTTTTTTATTCCTCTTTTTAATCAACTTTAGCATGGAGGTATAAACTTATGCAAGCCACTGGATAGACTATTCTTCAAAACGTTGTTAAAAACACTCTCGGTGCATACTATGTTTGTGTTTTTACAATGCCAGCAAACTCGTCGACTGATCAACGCCTCTCTGGCGTCTGGTGACCCTGGTCGCCACGGAGGTGTCCAAGGACATCGAGAGTAAAATTAAAATTCCTGTTCAGAATGGTACCCGCTTTTCTGCAGAAAAGCCCTGAGTCCAACCCTGTCATCCACTTCAACTGACGTTATGGAAGAGAATGGACACATTTGTTGTGTGTGACAAAAGTAGGCTGCATAAGTATTCTTACCAAGAAAAGCTAAAATGATGGGGATGCAGACAAAAAAGGCCATATCCAGTGTAAAAAATACATTCTGCACATTTCATGTAGGCCTACATTTAATAGTATGCCTCCACAAGTAACGTTATTAAATATATATATATATTATATATTATATAATATATAACAATTTTAAATTACATATTTAATCGTAGTGATATATATCACTAAGATTAAATATATAATTTAAACGAAACCCATTTATGAGCGTTACTGCTTTTTACTAAAAACCGCAGGTTTCCTGTTTAGTTTTCGCTATAAAAACAGATTTACGCCAGCTGACCACCCCCCAGTTGACGGACAAGCAGGCAGCTATGTAATAAATGTATAAACTGCCGACAGGTAGTCACACTGTGGTGCCGCTCAGCTCGGCAAGATTGCTGACAGGTGTCGACGAGTGCCGCAGATCGCCTGGAAGTGCTCGGCTCCGACTGCCACAGACTCATCGATAGGCTGAGTGCTGATCGACGCCTCTGTGGTGAACGTTAGACACTTGCCACGATCCACTCGGAGGATCTCGGTCCTACTGATATTATTTTTGCCTGCTTGCTCTCTAAAGTTAGTGGCATTGCTCCAGCTCTTATCAGTGCTGCAAATAATAGTCCCCTTGTGCATTTTCCTAAAGTGGTGGTCTGGCACCATGTTGATTGTTAAAACGATTCGGTTAGCTATTGTTCAGCTGTCTGGGTACTCCTTCGCAAACAATGTGACTGCAAGTGTGTTTGTGTGCGACTTTGCGTGTGTCTGTGATGGTTATCAAGGTCTTGTATTCCCCATACTGCACGGAGAGGGGCACACCCCTTTCTCTCTCTCTCTCTCTCTCTCTCTCACACACACACACACACACACACACACACACACACACACACACACACACACACACAGATCAGCTCTTACAATAGAAACAGGAAGTTTGGCTACTGTACTGGACATAGAGAGGAAATAGTAGATGTTGTTTCCCCTCTCCGGTCAGTATTTCTGCGTTGTGGGTGTGTACATGAGTGAGAGCCAAGTCTATGCCAATAAAATATACACACGCACAAATCCCAAATTCATCACGTATTCATACCCATTACCCTAACATCCCAAATGTTCAAAACTGCAGCAGTATGGTGTTGTGTGTAACACGTTTAAAAAAAGTCAGCATTTCTCATACACAAGATCTTTATCCGGCACACCCTTGGATAAATCACAACAGCCTGACTTACTAACAGCGTACATAATCACCTATATTGTATGCAGACAGCTTCATACACACGTTATCACAAGGTAATAAAACATTAACGTTACATCCGATTCTCTTCTATAAAGCGACCCTAAGACAGACTCCATTCAAAACCTGTGACAATGTAATGGAACTGCCACTTACACAGTCAAAATCACACATTTAAACCCTCTTCTACCTCGACAGATTCTGTTGACAGTGGATACAGCTAGCTTCCTTTCTTTCAAAAGTACTTTACTTTTAGCCTGTATACACAAAGCTCATCAAGTCTACTACCCATCATAGTCATTCTGAGAGAGAAAGAAAAAAGATAATGAAGATCAACGAATGTGTAAAAAATAAAATGCTTGATCAAAATGCTTTGCAATGGACTAACATGTGTGGTGCCAATGGTACTAAAGTGTGATAATACTAAAACAATCTGAAAGGTCTTAAAGTTTGTTTTAAAAAGGCTGTGTCTCTGTTTACATGCGAGGCAACTTTGAAATTCGTGATTTTCAAGGCGAGTTTGGAGTGGCATTCCCTGTATCCACAGACTGGCACGTATAACGTTAAGCTAACCTGTTAGCTGCCTAATAATTATTTTAACTTACCTATGACTATTCTGAGATGTTTTAGCCTTGTCAACACGTCCTTCTTTGGGTCCAACACTTTCTGTGTTGATTTTTTAACGTCCCCATGAGGCTTTTTGGAGAACATTCCTGGGGCAGAAGACACAAGAATGCGATTGTAGACAGCAAGGAGGAGCTGCTAGCTGTGTAACGTTAGCCCCTTAAACAGCCTCAGCTAGCGTTAATCTTTTAACTATAAAGAAAAAATATGTTCCTGTATTATTTATTAACGCTGCGAATTAGCAGCTATCCACAATTGCGCGGAGTATATTAATGGGTAAATTTTGTCGGCGCATTCTGTTAAAACAAAAGTAAACGTTGCGGGGCAAAGCATCCATCCATCGCGCCTCCCTTCCAAAACAGTCCGCAGCCTGAAGGCTAAACTAGCTGATTAGCTAGCTCCGCTCTCTGCACTCCACTCCACTTAGAAAACATAATGGCGGAGGAGGGAAACAAGCTAATGGATACCAGAGAAATCCAACATCAACATACCGTAGTTCAATAATAAGCAAACGTTGGTTATCTAGTTTGAACTACATCATATACAAATGTTACAAAACTTCAATATATTTCTGACACAAACAGCGTTTCTAATTGTCCTGGCGTTAAAGTTTTAAACGCGTTTCCACAATTCTGCTCGAACTCTCCACCTCAAGCTACAGTGCCGACGGGTAACGTAGTTGATGGCTGGTTGTTAGACCTTTAGCGGTGTGAACATTGGCGATACGGAAAACTACAGCTCCCTACACAAATAAGGGCGCCGTACTGAGATTTGTTTTTAGCTTAGCTGGGACACACGAGTGAAATTGTAACCGAGGAAAAAATTATAATTTTAAGTTTATATTGCTTTTCTCTAAACACTTTCGAAAACGTCTTGCGCATCCCCATCTTGTGAGTTATGCTTTAGTTGTAAGCTTCCTTGTTAATATATTTTAGTGAAAAATCCTGCTAATCTTGCTTGCTATCTACTGGCTTGCTAACATGCTAAGTAATGCTAACTTGACGTGTCCTCGTTTGTTATTGTTTATTTGTCTTGTATAGTTTGTTGATTAAAAAGGCAAACATATTGATAATCCAGTAAATTCTAATTGTTTTGCGTAAGTAACATTTAATAACTAATCTCAATCAATTTAATAAAGCCATACATAGGGTCCATTCTTGTTTTCGGTGATAGTCATTAACGTAACAGTATTTGCTACATTAAAAAAAATCAAAATTGATCTAACATGAAAAAACAGACAAATAAAATATAAATGTGTTAGGGAAAAAAACGTTCAGCCCCACATCCCTACCTGCATTTGGTAAACAACAATGGGGGAATACACAGTCAATTGGATGAAAAACAGAAATGTAGAAACATTTCAAGTGATGAACTGATACTTGAATAATGGGTTTGGATTTTTGTTTGTTGATACTGCAGTCACCCTACAACTCCTTGATAATTATTCATGAATCCTATTATGTCCTGGTAGAGAAACTAAATCATTGTGTTCAGCTAGTCATTTGTAATTAGTTTGCCTACAACTTAACAAATGGAATCGAGTAATGTGTTAAAAGTACAAGTGGTATTTGATGTAGTTAAAACTGCCAAAAGACGTCTGATGTTGGCTCTCTATCTAACACTACCAGTCTGAAGTTAACTTGCTGCCATGCCGGTGCACCGGGACCGGGAAAAGAAAGAGATCACAGCAGAGGAGATGGAGGTGGAGGAGCATGAGCAAGAGGCGTCCAGCTCAGAGGAGGAGGATTCTGACACTTCATCTGTTTCCGAGGATGGAGACAGCTCTGGTGAGAAAGTCTTAAACAGTAGAAAATAAGCACAACATTCTTATTGTAATTTTCTTAATAGTTACCGTTAAAAGAAACATTATTTCAGTGTATGATTCTGATTAAAAGTAGTTGCTGTCAAAGGTTTGACTGTACACACTGTACCCCATTCAATGAGTTGTCCATCCTCGAGACGTTGCATATTTGCAAATTTTTTATGACTGAAAGACACATAATCTATCGGAAATATGTCTACCAGGTTTTGCTTCCATATCAGCTCCTGAGACAGCTTCCTTTTTCCATCATCTTCATAGTAGCTTATATAGATGTGTTTGTGAGTGTGTCTATCATGTTTTAGAAATGGATGAGGAGGACTGTGAGCGGAGAAGGATAGAGTGTCTGGATGAAATGACCAACCTGGAGAAACAGTTCACCGATCTCAAAGACCAGTGAGACTGAATTTGCTTTTTGTCAAGTTTTTCTTTTGAATTTAAATTTAAAAACATGAAATGTTGAACGAAAGGCATTAAAAGGAGTTTGCTATGGCCATACATCATTACACCTGTGTTTGTGTGCAGGCTGTATCGTGAGCGTCTCAGTCAGGTGAACAGCAAGCTGTCAGAGGTGGAGGCTGGCCGGGCAGCAGAATATCTGGAGCCTCTGGCTGTACTGTTGGAGAACATGCAGGTCCGCACCAAGGTGGCAGGTAACTTCAACACACAGACGCACACATTCATGAATTCTGATACATTCTGGTCTCCTTATAAATCACTCTTTCATTGTGTGTTTCCCTCTGCCTTTAGGTATCTACAGAGAGTTGTGTCTGGAGTCCTTAAAGAACAAGCATGAGTGTGAGATCCAGGCTGCATGCCAGCACTGGGAGGTCAGACACACACACACACACACACACACACACACACACACACACACACACACACATACACACTCACAAAGAAGTATTGCTGAGGTTGCTGAGGTTGCTCTGCAAGCCATTAAGAATTCTGAATTTGATGAGAATTTAAGTGAGTGAGTGTTATTTGATCTATTTAATTGCTGGTGGTGTGTGTGTGTGTGTGTGTGTGTGTATAGAGTGAGAAGCTGCTGCTGTTTGACACAGTACAGAGTGAACTGGAGGAGAAAATTCGAAGACTGGAGGAAGACAGACACAGCATAGATATTACATCAGGTGACGCACACAGAATGTGCAACAAATTACATTTTAAGAACAGTGTTAAAAAGAACAAGCTACACATATCCAGCATTGTATATTATATTCAATGCATGAGCAAAACATTGTAATACTGTCTCTCTGTGTCTCTCTATCAGAGTTGTGGAATGATGAGTTATCAGGAAGGAAGAAGAGGAGAGATGCTTTAAGTCCAGATAAGAAGAGGAGACGGCCTTCAGTGGTGTCTGATATCTTTTTTACTGTTACTGTTCACATTGATGCTCATTAGTGTTTATACTGCTTCTATAAAGCCCAAATGCTGTAATCCAGATGTGTCCTTGGGAATTTAATTTATCCCTGGTTCCTGTGGCACCATCCTTAACTCCACCCACGCCCATATATTGTTTACATGCTACCTGACTTGGACATCCTGGAAGACTGGACAGCTATCAGAAAGGTGTGCAAATAAATAATAAATAGTCTGTTGAAATTCAGAGCTGTGTCTTTGTCCCCCCCGGGGGCATTGGTGTTTATGTGTGTGTAGGCAACTTTTAACAAACCATGGTATGTGTTTGTTGTCTTCCAGGCCGTGGCTACGCTGGGTCCCCACAGAGGCAAGTCCGACTCTGACAGCCCTGTGTTCCCATTCAGACAAGACAGAAACAGGCCCATTCTCAACTGCTGAGGAACACACAAACATACCCATACAATGCATGTATGAAAATGACACACAGCTGGACATTTCTCTGAATCTTCCCACAATCCACTTCACTCCTCTAACTGTGACACCAGTCGGTAAGCTGCAAACACACTATAAGGACTCGCAGGTTCAAATCCCTTTAAAGGACAACAGGAATAGAAGCATTGAATTTACTGACGATAGTACTCAGTAATTTTGTTCAGAATTGGGCTCTCCATTTCATTTGTTTGTGTTTACTCAGTGGACAGGTAAAATATTAACCTATTAAAGTTTCAGTTGGTAACGTTTATAAAAAATAACATCTGTAATAACAAATTTTTGCTCAAACTATCTATATCCTGACAGTATGACATGAGACAGTCAATCTGTGTAAAAAGAAAACATATTCCTCTTCCTCGTCCTGGTATTCCTAATGGCAGTCTCTAACGCAGTAGCAATGGCTCGTGAACTGGTGTCTGTTAGATGTAAAACAACAACATTACAGCTAAACAGTACACTAAAATATGTTTCTGAAAACATTTAAGGTGAAATAGGCTATGCAGTAACAGAATCTTGATTTCATATTTTATCAGCGCTGCCTAGCTTTACAGTGGGACCGCAGTTTACGTCATCTGCACTGCATTAGATATGAGTGGTTGTTTTCCTCCAGGCGCAGTGGGATCTTGCAGATGCCTTAGGAGCACTAGGTGGAGGCAGAGAAACAAATTATCTGTCTCAACTACTACTGTCAGAATATCGTGACAGTTTCAGCAAATATGACAAAAAGTTGTTTTTTATAAAAGTTACCAACAACAGCTTTATTGGACAATAATAACAAAACATGTGATACCCAGAGTTCAACTTTATAAAGAAAAAAATCAAGCATTGAACTTTTATTCGGGGATACTGGAGCTTTTAAAGTTTTTATTTTTATTTTTTTTAAATGGAGCATTCAAACCAGTAAGTTAAAAACCTTTCATGTTCACATTATTCTTTGTAATTGTAAGCACTAAGATTATTGACGAAGCTTCCAATGACATATGGGGAAATGGTTTATATATGAACCTGTTTGATTGTGCCATGACATATTTTAAATTGTTGTTCTTTGATGTTGATCAGTTTTAATGTTATTACTTCTAATTATCACTTTTTCTTTTGGTGTTTTGAATACAGTGGTTAGGTGGTAATCATATGACAGTGTAGAGACAGAGTGTGAAGTTTTGCACTCCACGGTGCCTACTTTTGAAGTTAATTTTTTGTCACGTTCTTTTGGTTTTGTGATGCATCTTGGCATTTTTAAGAGTTACAGTTTG
Organism: Percina caprodes; assembly: GCA_013375575.1. NCBI lineage: Eukaryota > Metazoa > Chordata > Actinopteri > Perciformes > Percidae > Percina > Percina caprodes. Next base: position 909,596 of record JABXJD010000022.1, on the reverse strand, counting down.
GTTGCAGTAATTGTGGTTGAGACAAACTTAGTGATAGCAGTAATTAAATTGCTAGATAAGGCAAAAGATATTTCAAGGTTGTGTGTGCATATGTGACCAAGACAGACTTAATCAGTACATTCAGAAAGGAATAATATTTACATTTTCCTTAACCACATAAATATAATCCAAATTATATTTATACTGGACTATTTTAGGCTTTAACTAACCCTTTTCAAACTACCAGTGTACTTCCTCATACCACCAGCTGTGTTGGTGGTGAAAAGAGCATAGCAAAAAGAAAAAAAGGGATATTTCAGTAGATCTTCTACTTGACCGTATACAGTTTTAATGGGATACCTGGGCATTTTGAATCTTTTTTCCTTAAACTCTTTTATAAAATCCTATATTTTTGTTAACATAGCTGGTTATTTCCATGTGAATCGTCTTTCCATGTGGCTCGTCTACTAAAGTCAATTAATTCCCCTCTTTAATTACCACTGCAATTGCAAACCAGTGTCAATAATGCAATGAGTTATTGTAACCACATTATAAACAATTATTTTAGGGGAAGATGGAATACCAAGGTATCCCTTTAAAGTTGTTATTCAACAGATATTACTGTTACATTCTCTTCTTACACATCTACCTCTTCTCTCTATCTCTCAGTACTAGTGTATCTCAGTCGTTAAAGTAATGTCCATGTTTGCGTTATTGCTCATGAACATGCTATATTTTATTTTATTTTTTATCTTTAAAAGCCTACTGTGACGATGACTAATGACAGGGAAGGAACCAAACAATGGCCTTCTAATCACACCCCGCCACTGAATCTTCATATATAAAACCCACTGGTTATGAAGGAGGATGAACAACCTGCCATTCCATAATATTGTTTTTATAAAGAGTTTTTCTGAACATAAAGGTGGTGGGGATGTTATATATTCAAATCAATAATTTGACAATTTATGTAAATGTTGTGTCAGGTACATTTGTGTCTTCCTTGTTGGTGCTGTGGGTGGGTTTTTACAATTAAAAGTTGTTTTTTAAGTACTTTGTGGTGTCTCTGTAAACTGTATTTAGCTCTGTAGACACTGACAGAAAGGCACATTGATGGTTTACATTACATTATAAGTCTTGCCATACCAAGGGAGTCTCCATATTTTTACTAAGCAATAACCTTACTAATAAGATTTAAATAATTAGCAGTTTTCAATGCAAGCATGCAAAATACCAGGAACTGGTTTACCTAACTAGAATGAAGCCACCATCATCATTATTAGTGGTTTTCCTGCTTTGACATGTCAAAATGTCTGCTGTGAAAAAGGTCTGTTGTGACTGTAGATCAGGGCAAATTCCTATGAAAGTGATCTTGTCTGCTAATTAGCCAAACCATAACAAAAATGCTATGTATTCTAGTATAATTTGTTCCTTGTTACCACACACAAAGATGATGTTATCTATGCAGAAATTGGACAGGAAAAACCAAGTCTATCATTTATATTTATATTGATTAGGCTAGGCAACATCTGAATATGTGCTTAGTGATGTAACAGGAATGTTACATCTAAAATTCAACCAAATAATATACAGTGTACAAATCTTGTAATACAAATTGAAGTCGCAAATTTATTTTCAAAATGTTTTGTTCACCTTTAAATAAGTTCTGTAAATGTTTAAAATGACATCACAACAGTTTGGTCGGGTAGTTTAGCTAGAGATCATTACATATTAACTGTGCTGTACAAACAAGGTTACAGTAAATTAAACATTTTTAATTATATATTTACCATATTTAAAACATTGTCATTGCATGTCATATGTACAGTATTATTACTTTGTAGACTACCCAAATCTGACTTGCAATTACATTCCAATGCCAACATGAACATTAATACATTAGTGAAATATGGAGACACTGACAATTTGACAGTCTTTATTTATATTCTAATAATCACTTTTTTTTTACAAAATTCACATGGGTGTGATCTTTCTGGCTCTGAAGGTCTCTTCCAGTCAATCCATTTAATCACCGCTCTGTGACTGCCACAATGAGTCACAGTCTACTTCGACAAAATACAAGCGGCTATCATAAGCCACTTTTTCAAGCTTAGGCCATGTGCAAGTCACCGTAACATAATCAAAAGCATTGTTTACTAGCTGCTGGAATAATAGCTTTGTTGAGGAAGGCAAAATCCCACAGGGAAGTCAGTGAAATTCAGTTTTGCGCTTTAATTATATTTTAAGAAACTCGTTTTCAACCTCTGAGGAATATTTAGAGTTAAAACTCAGTTCAGTCACAGACAAAACAAGATTTGATGTGATCTGATTTAGGTAAACTTTGTAGATGCTGAAGGGCTTCATTTTTGAAATTATGGTGACAATAGCAAGAGCATATGATTAAAATATATTGTATTAGACCTTAAAAGATGCATTTCTTCCTTGATAGCCCATGATCATTTAGATTTCTTTCTGTGCCACTGGGATGAAATGTTGACTCGTGCCATCCGTAAAACACTCACATTCTCTGCCACATACCACACAGCATTGCTCTACATGCACACATTTCAACCTAAGAACCATTAAAAACTTTTCTGGCATTGTCAAACAAACAAGTCTGGTTCACAAACACACACAAGCACGCACGCATGGACGCTGGTTAGGCTCAAATGGCGTCTTCAGGCGAGGACGTGTGCTCCTCTGGCGACTGGCTGTGTAGTGGGGAGGGGAGAGACTGCTGAGGAGGGGGAGGACCCATGGAAGGATGTAGGTGGCCATCGGGCAAAGGGGGCCGCATGGGGGGAGCAAAGTGAGGATGAGGAGGTCCACCTGGAGGGAAACGAGGAGGGAACATCATCCCTGGAGGAGGAGGGGCCCACACTGGAGAAAGAGGAAAAGGAAAGCGAGCATGAGGTTAGGGGACATTTGGAGATAATAAGGTATTAAAAAGTGATGATAGCTGTGACCGCTTACTAGGCATCATGGTAGGGCCCCCAGGTCCCCTAGGAGGGTAAAAGTCAGGAGGTGGTGGTCCATATGGAGATCTACGAGGATAGGGACTGTCCTTGGGGCCCATCGGGGGTCCAGGTGGGGGCGCGCCCCCAATCCTTGGATCCGTTTCAGGGGGAGTCCTTCGATCACCAGGACCCGACTGGTGACACACATACAGAAAGGTTTCAGAGGCTGGACCGCAGATCCAAACACACACACGCTACTCAAACATCATTGCTAAAATGCAAACACACACGCCCACGCACATTTTCATGTTCATGAGCAATAACGCAAACATGGACATTACTTTAAAGACACACACACACACCTCTCTGTGTTCCTGTTCACCAGGCCCATGGCTGTTTTCTCTGTATGAGCCATCTGCATTGAAATGAGTGAATAGAAGAAATGAACAATCATAAAGTGGATGGCTTTTTTATATATATATATATAAAAGCAGAATGCAAACTTGGAATATTATATATATATATTCCAAGTTTGCATTCTGCTTTTTCATTTGAAGTTTTGCAAAAATTCACCTATTTACAGTCTGAAAGTGTTAAAGATAGCAAGACAGTATAGATGAGAACATAAAGAAGGGATGACAAGCAGCTGACTCACCCGCCATGTCTGCAGGGTGAGGTGGTAATGGGGGGAGACCCCTAGGATGGAGGGGGCCGGGTGGAGGCAAGAGGCCCATAGCTCCTGGAGGAGGTCTCCTGTACATGGGACCTCCTGGTTCTGGGAACATATAGCCTGAGAGACAGACACAGTGAGAGAGAAGGAATACACAGAAAATATGTTCAGATTTATCAATATTATATTATATTTTTGGGTGATCTCAGGATCATGTTATAAATGATCTGATATAAACACTTTTATCACAGAGCTTCAAGACAAACTGTAGTTTCCAGTGTCAAAACTCAAAATGCATTAAACAAAATACACATGCACTGTCGACATGCATTTGGCATGCACATGCACACTAAGTGATTTCACTGTTGACTTTCCAAACACAGGTGAAACTAATAACCTTAACAATGTATGCACTCCATTTGATTTGTTATAAGCTTCACCTGTGCACTGACTGCTGTAAATGAACATTTCAGCTGTGAAACAGACCTTTTGAGTTTCTAAAGAGCGTGTAGACACAATACCACAATACTTTTAGAACAGAGATGAAATATTGGGCCTAACAATAACCAGGTGCACAAGGCGCCACACAGATTCTGAGTTTTTTTTCTTTCTTTCAAATGTATAAATAATGTAATAATGACCATGGTGAATGGTTAATGACACAGCAGAAATCCAGCAGTGCTACATCCAAATGTATCTCCATGAGAGTGGGACATATAATGAGAAATGTTCCTTGCTTTAGTCTGAAGGCTGAGTCTCACTTTGATGCGAAAGAGCAGGAACAAAACTGTTTTCATCTCTGCAATCCCAAGTCAGAGCCAGTATACTCAGCGCGGTTTTATTTATTTTTAAATTCTTTTTTTTTATTAAGGCCACCCCTAGTGGGCTACAATTTTTTGACAATGTTGGACCACAGTTTTGTTTTAGGAAAACTAAGGAAACACACTCATTTCTGTTAAATATGTATAAATCGTAATCCTCAATATGATATCTCGATATCAAAGGAAGGTCAGGACAGGTTGTGTGGGCGTCACCAGGCCTTCCTTATATTACAAGTTGACAACCTACCAGACGTTACTTTCTCTTTGTCACACACACACACACACACACACACACACACACACACACACACACACACACACACACACACACACCTGGGGGTCCTGGTGGGGGGGCCCTACGATCTCTCTCCCATGTTGGAGAGATTGAGCCACTGTCCGAATGAGGACCTCCACTCCGCTCCATCTCTCCGTGGCCACCTGGGGGATCTACTGGACCTCGAGACACTGGCGCGGAAAGACAGTATGAGGGGAAAAAAGGAGAGAAAAATGAAAGGAAGGAGAGATAATTGAAGATGTTGATGAGAGAGGGGGGAGGGCGAGCGGCCAAAGACAAAATATCACTAAATAAGGCCAGAATGAGTGTGACTGCAAGACGGACAAAGAGAAAGTGTCATGTCAGAATGGACTGATGAGATTTAGGACATACAATCACATTGCACAATTTTTCACAATAACTTTCTAGAGTGCTAACAGCATGCCAGCATACAGACCATGCTACTGCACAAGTTTAAGCATATATAGTTGTTCATGCTACAGCCAGCTGGTCATCTCCAACATGCTGCAAGGGTTTATTGTGAGACTGATTTAGCAAATGTTCTATATGTAAAGTAAGATAACCGTTTTGTCATTTCAATCAGCAAGGCCAAAAAATGGCTGTACTCAACTTGACTTAACTTGCAACTGCAACACTAGAAGATATTAGGAGATTGTTCTGAAAGTATCTAAATAAAAATGTGCACCATTCCAGGGGCTCTTATCTGGTTTGGTGTACAGCTGCAGCTTGTCTCTATATATGTGGATTGTGGCATTCTGTGTGTGTATACCTCGTGGAGACAGTCTAGCAGGTGGCCCGTCCATTAATGTAGGAGGAGACAGAAAAGCTCTGGTTTCAGATGCAGGTCGACCCAGAGGAGATGGACCGTATGGTGACCTTTCAGCTGAAGGTTTAAGGGTAGTTTGGTGAGTGCAAAGTCAAGGAAATCTGTGGCCTACTGCTTCCAGGCTGGGGGTATATTAGCCACAAAATATGATGTTAGCTTAATAATGCATGCTTTGGTTTATAAGTGTGTGCTAACCTCTGAAAGGCATTGGTCTAGCCAGGCTGTCCAAGGCGTAGGGATCTTTGTCGAGGGCGTCCAATTTGAACTGCGTGTCTGTCAGCCTGTAAACAAACAAAAATATATTTTTTCAAGTCAATATTTCTAGACCCTAGTATGTAATGTATACAGTATAGAAAAACTGTAATCATAAATTGAATTGTATCCAGTGTCAAGCCACATTGTTATAATACAATTTTAACTACACGTTTGCACTAAATGAAGGATTTTAATCAGACATCTGGATCTGAAGTTAGTTAGCAAACGTTAACGGCAGCCCCTCCGGCAGATTTTTTTTGAAATTATTTTTGGGGCTTTTCCCTTTATTATGGTAGTGACAGTGGAAGGGGAGAGACCGCAGATCAAATTTGAACCTGGGCCATTGCAGGACTCTTACTGGGTGAGCTAGAGGCCACCCCACCCACTGACTTGTTTAACGTGAAACTGCTTTGGTCCATGTTTTTACTGTAGATATTTCGGTTCCCGGTAAAAAACTCCCGAATGAGGAACACTAAAGGAATCCTAGCCCGGGGACGCGGACTGCAATGATGGTGAAGACAACTCCCATAATCCAACACTACTTCATGACGTCACTAAACTCAGTCTTTTGTAACTGTTTTGATTGAGAGACCCCCACAGCGGCGAGAAATTACATATTGTGTGTTTAGTTCCGTTGCTGTATGCTTACTTCTGTCTGAAGAGAGCGTTCTCTCTCCGGATATCTGCTAGCTCTCTTTCTGCTGCTCGGGCTGCCAGCTGGAAAATCAAGCCAAGATCAGTATCATAATGTGACATGTACATAGATAGAGACCCAGTCAAGATCAGAGCGCTTGAATGCACTGTTAAAATAAGGAATTAATGAATGAATGCATAAGTAATTAATAAATGAATACAGTACTCATAACACAATGGATTAAAAGACCAGAGTAGATGTGTGCTGCAGGGACAGACGGGTACTGTAATACAGGACATGTAAAACAAACCCCCATAACCACACCAGCTGACATCTATTTGGCTGTAAACAATGAAAGAAATCCCAGTATTTTTTCACTCGCATGTTTTTGAGGTGTTTTACTAACCCAGTTATTGTGAGCCTTCTTCTCATGTGCTGATATTTGAGTCTGGTAAGACTGTTTGGTTTTCTCCAGCTCCTCCTCCATCTCTCCTGCTCGTTGTCTGAAGAAAAAGGTGATGTACAGGTGGGACTCAACAGGTGTGTATGGGAGGCTCACAAATGTCCTTTACATATTGCATACTGTCAATGTGTGTGGTGATACTTTGACGGGAGCGGCTACCTATAGTTGCTGAGTTCTTCCATGGCCATAGTAATGTTTTTGTCAGCTTTATTTAACTTCTCTTCTTTCTGCATGCGCTCCTTCTCCTCCACTGTCAGCAGCCTGCAAATGCACATGCTCACTAAAATCCTATACAACAACTATAGCTTTCAACTTCTCAATACACTTATCCTTGTGTCTATACCTGTGTAATTTAAGCTCATTTTCCTGGTACATTTCTGTCATAATCTGGAGTTTCTGTTGTAATCTTTGGACCTGGAAACGTGAAAAAAATACAAAAATAACACAAAATCAAATGAATGTGGAATGCTAATATAATACAATACAATATCACACATAGTTGAGGGCAGCTACCTGATCTGAGTACTGCTCAGTGTCCGACTGCAGAGATAATTTCTCATTATCCAGCTCCTCAATTCTCGCTAGAGGAGAAAAAAAAAAAGATATGTTTCACAGACTACATACATTACTATATCGTTATTATATAACCTCTGACTTATTTGTTCTTTATCTGACATCTTAACACCAACCCAATGCCAATCAGTGGACAGTTGACTCACCTTGCAGGTCTTCTTTAGCTTTGACTTCATCATTCAGTTTGGCAAATAATCGGTCTTTGTCTTCATCTACTGATTTGAGGTCTGCATTCAGCTACACACAGATACAAAACAACATATTAGTAGGCAATCAGTAAAGGTTCCACGGATGTTTATAATGAATGAATTTGGTCTTTAGCTCTCCAGGGAGTTTCGAAACACTATGTGCTTCTGTCCATTTGAGTCAAATACCTTAGCAGCATAGATAAGTTTCTGGACTTTCTGGAGATGGCCTTGTGTGTCCAAAATGTCTCCTCTCCCATTTTCCTCTCTTCTCCCTGCTGTACCATTGGATGCCTCCTTCCCTTCTCCTTCTTCATCTTCCTTTTCCTCCAGGTCTGTATCCCAAGCTTTCATGCTCAGCAGCCGATCTGTCAAGGACTGTAAACAGACACGTTTGGCGACAACCCAAACTAATTCAACTAAATCCATTAACTTCGGTTGATCTTTTAATCTTTTACATCAGTAAAATGAGTGCACTATTCTTCTATAGTAGTTTTGAGATATTCTTATTAAAAAATTCAAAGTATATTACAAATTGACTAGCTTCAATATGTATGTACAGTATATTCTATACGTATGTTGTTGTAATTTTTCAGCACTTGGAACAAGTATTTCCTTCTGGATTATTACAGTTCTATCATAGTTTATCTTACACTATAATCAATACCAGAACCAACCATACCATTATACGCTCATCCTTGTTGGCCACATCCTGCAGCATCCCCCCGTGGGCAACCTCACACCTGCTCATCTCCGCCTCCAACTCACTTACTCTTTCTGCCCATCCCTCCACCTGCTGCCTCAACTGCAGAGAAAGAGACGGAAAGAGAGGACAAAGACACAAAATTATGCCATCGGACAGATCAGATTTTCAACAGTTTTGTGTACCGTTAAAAACCATTAATCTAATACAGTATGTGATAGGATGGACTAAATTAAACAAACTGAGTGAATTAATACTTTAAAGCTTTCATTTTAACCATGAAAAAGCAAAACCACCTCCCATGCAACATGCACAGTAAAGGCACGGTCAAACATACAGTACGTGAATGCAGGTGAGTGACAATTGCCAATTGCGGAGGCGATACCGGCTGGTTAGACACAACAACAACAAAAATTGACATTACACTACAGCCAAGAGGGTTCAACCACACACTTCTTTGCTATTGGTTGAGGAAGCGATTTGATGGTCAACATTCAACAAAGTCCATGCAATACAAAGATGCGATATACAGTATTTGTGACAGTACTTTGTGCTGGAGCTTGTTGCAGGAAACAGTCAGCTGTTACACAAACTCCCGGGCAGTTAAGTGCTTGTGTTTCGTTTTTTACCCTAAAACTTTGTTGTGGCAGGAATAGAGACAGTGATGGTTATTGTTTACTGTATGGGACTCTCAAACCGCCTCAAAACGGACTGACAAGTCGGATTGTCAGTTACGTGACTAACCACCACAGCTAACGTTAGATTGTTTTTTTTTTTCCAAAAGTTGAAACTGTCCCATTTTTTTTCAGCCCAGGCACTACACCAATTTCGCCGGACCACCTTATCTGTGTGTGTGTGTGTGTGTGTGTGTGTGTGTGTGTGCGTGTACAGCATCCTACCTGAGCATTGCTCTCCTGTAACAGTGTGTTCTCCTCTCCAGCTGTTTCCAGATTCCTCTGTAGTCTGTCACTGTTCATATTGTACACTTTCAGAGTGGTTTGTGCCTAGAGACAAGCAGGCAGCAATAATATCATATGAAACACAGAGGGACAGAGCAGAGAATGAAACCATGGTACAGGAAAGAGTGAAGGTACACAGACAAGAGGCTAGGTAATGGTACCTGCTCTTCCTGTGACTGGAGGTCTTTGGTTTCTTCTTCAAATGTTTTAATGCTTTCTTCAAGCACTGCAATCTGTAAGAATAACCAAAAGAGAATCCACTATATATCAGTATTGCAATAAGGCAATGGAGTCCTCTTACATTCTTAAATAACAATTGTAGATGTTACAGTTGGTGCTGTGTGTGTGTGTGTGTTCCTACCCTCTTTTCTTGCTCTATCCTGTGTTCTCTCTGTTGGTCCAGTTGATCCTTTAGCTCTTCCAGATCCCTGTCAAGCTCCCTTTTAGCATGTTCCAACTGTCTGGCTTTAACCTAGAAGAGCAAGAAAACAAGATGTCTTCAAGTGAGAGCAAAGGAGAGTGTGCAGTGAACATGAAGAGTCAGATCACAGCGTCAAAATGTGATACATCCTTATTCCAAATTTGGTGACTCAGTTCAATTGTTTTTCCTTTTTACTATAATAGTGGCTATACGCAATATTTTTATAATAACCATATATTGGACGACAATATGCAAGCTATGACTGCCAGATGTGTTAAAAAGTAACTGTTTGCTAACAAGTTCGTTAGTCTCGCATTGCCAGTGCAGTGCTGTGTCAGCGCTGGAGTAAGCCCCATTTTTCACTGGGAACGTCTGTGCTGTGTTCCGGCTCCGTTACGGTTTTGTTCCATCCTCAAACACATGCCACACCACACCCCGTGCATCTCAGAAGTGGAGCGTCTTGCTGCCCTACACGCAGACTATACTGTCTCTAAGTACTTTACAGAACAATCAGGTGTCAATTAAGCTAGTATCTACCTTCCACTCCAAGCACTCCTGCAATTAAACTCCATGCCAAATCTTTTCTGGCATTGTCCTTATAAAAGTGATGTGTGTGATCTTTTTCCACTTCCAAGTTGAATCTCTCGTCGTCCGTAGTGTTGTAAAGGAGACATTAACAATATTGGGGGGTGTCTTTTGGCAAACTGACTGGAAATAAATGACATCATCAGGCCAATTGGGAAACTCACTATGTATAAGTCTGTAGTCTAGCATTGGTTTTGATTTCCAAGTAGTTTGACATTTCTTAAGAGCCTTCTCTGTAGCTGCCCCCTCCCTCTGGAACTTTATCCCCAATCAAATCCGAGATTGCACCAATCTGTCCATGATAAAATCAAAACTCACATGTATGATTATTGGGTGTTATATATTTTTAGTGAGATGTTTTCTATGATTATTTCAACTTATGTAAAGTAAAGTATCTTTGAGCATCATAAAAAGCGCTCTATAGATTAAATATTTTATTATTATTAACCTCCCTTTAATTTTTATTTTTTTCTGCCTTACCTCAAGATGTTCTGTCTTTTGAGTTTGGGCCAAGACACCACTGTCCCTCAGTGAACTCTCTAGGTCATCATACTGCAAATGAAACATGGCAAAATACATTTAATCAGCCTGCAAGTCTGCAATGACTTTGAAGATGAAGACATGAAAAGGGAGAGAAAGGGGGGAATGACATGCAGCAAAGGACTTCAGGTCAGAGTCAAACTTGGGCCCGCTACTTCGAGGAGTCAACTTCTATATATGGGCACCAACTCTACCAACTGAACTATCTGGGTGCCAGAGTTTCTGCTTTGTGATCGCACCTCATACAACATGCATAAGACCCTGCATCTTCTAATTCTGACATTTTTTCATGCCATGGAAATTAAAACATATTAAATGAATTTGACCTCAGATGAAAACATCCAGGGTTGTGTGTCAGACAGGCTCTGCCTCTAGTCAGTAGTCAGTCAGCATTGGCATCAGTACCAACCTCTTGTTGACATTTGCTGAGAGTCTCAAGGACTTTACACTTCTCATCCAGCAGCTGCGCAACCTGCTCAGCCATCCGCTGCTCTTTACCTGAAAAAAGAGAATACAAAGCATATAAAAGGTTAAATTGGCAGTAATTAGTAATATATATGTTTAATTCCTGTGAAGTCATAATAATGTGATATTAAGGAATAAGTAGTAAGAACTTACCTCGATACATTCTGCTTTTGACCTGTGAAGACATACAAAGAAAACAATGATGAACGAAGGGATTAATCAGTTGATAAGGAACATGTGTGGTCTCATTGCTTCTACCAACAGTACCACAACAAATTCATATATTGTACCATTTCAAATCTTTGTGATGTTGATGTGTATATACATGGCTGTGTACTCACAGAGCTATAACATCTACAGGTGAACAACAGCATTGTCACCAGCCCCACCACACTAGTGATGATGACTGGTTCCCATGGCACCCCATACAGGTCTGGCCCGGGTCTGATGTCATCAGGCAGTGTTGATACAACCTGAAGGAAGTGGAAAGCTCTGTTTATTTTAGGAGATGGATTTAATGGACATCTTTAAAAAGAGATGTGTGACTGTACGCCTGGTAATGACGTTTGATTCACTCCATTTAACTTAGTGGATTGTACACAATGGAATACTTATTGTGGACATATGGATCAGCTTCTTAGTGCTGCAGGACTGCCCTGCAAACTAGTTCTAATCACTTGTGGTCAATGCAATTAAACATTAGAGATGGTTTCACGCAGCATGTCAGTCAGAGACCCACAAAACAGCTGTTGCTTCAGTAGGTAAGGTTATGCTTTCTACAAAATCTGATCTGTCCAAACATTTATATATTAAAAAGGAGCCAAACTGGATGATTTCATCTTTAAGTAATTCTAATGTTCTTACAATTGACCACAGAATGTATTAGTTGGCATTGCAAGTAGTTAGCCTTGACTACTCAGTCTTGAAGCTTTACTACACAGCTGTAGTAGTTAGATATTAATTTATAGAGAGACGTAGCTTAGCTACTTGTCTGCTACAGGGAAAATAACAAATAACCTCTGCCATATTTTAGCTAAAAGATAAGAAACAGCAGGAAAACACAACGACACTTGATCAGACATACTAACTCTACTATCACTGAGCTAGCTAGGTTAGTATTACTAGATAACGTTAACTCTGTAAATTATTACAAACACATCTATTAAAGCGACTTGTGCAGTCTTGACAGCTGGTGAATAGTCCTGGCGCGACACACATGAAGTCAGACGTGAGCTGTACAAATCCAAACATGTTATCAGCATAATACGGAGCTGTTTTCGATAGCTTGACAATCCGTTACGTTATGCCAGCAGTGTCGGCTAACGTTAGTTAGAAAATGCTAATGAAACCTGCCACATAACGCACATCCTTCACTTTCTCCACGGCGATACTGTAGTAAGCCTCTGCCGTCGCCTGAAAGTCGACCACTTTGCTGGCCGACTGGTCGCTTGCCGTATGTTCCGCCATTTCCGAATTATCTCATTTAGTTATTATTTTAGTGATATCTGTCATTTAAGGGCTGGTATTAAGAACAGAAAGTGGAGCCATCAACCGGGCTAGCGGCGATTTCACATCCTATACACAACACTGACGCTCAAGAGTGGACCACGTCACATTGCACGTCGTAGGGGTAAGGGAGATATTGGATTCTCTCTTCAAACTCCTAGTCTATATTCAAGAAGAGTGGCATTGCATTAAACGATGTCAACTAATAAATTAAAATATATTTGAAAAGTTAATTAATGCAAATACATTGATTTGAGGCACTCAAAAGCTGATGTAGATTTCATTAGACCCCTGCCAGTGTAAATGGTTCAGTCGCAACGTCACCAATTGTAAAACGCCACACTGGCACATCGGATCACTTTTAAAGTAACACCAACAATAACAGGTGTCAGTAAACTTAATGGAGAATTCTCAATGGTGTCTTTGATAATATCCCCATTAACTAGCATAGTTATTTCTTCACAAATCAGGTTTTTACACAAAAGCTATCTTTCTCAAGCAGTTCGCTAGTACCATAATGTGTCACCTGTGCTAAGTTACGGGTGCAGGGTAATAAGCTGGTCTTGGTTGAACATAGGTGAAGCCTTGACTCGGTCACCAAATATTTCAAAAGGTAGCCTACTCACCGACACGTCCTCATTTTCGTCCATTTGAAACTAGTGAATTATTACCCCTCTCAAAACATTTAAAAAAGTTTCAGGTCAGGTGGGTGGGTTGCCAGTTGGCTGAACGTTTGTAATGGACCCAGCAGTAGGCTGCTAAAGGAATGTGGTGACAGAGCCAAGCCAGCTTGACACCTGAGACGTCGAGCTAAAGCTAAATGTCAGATAAACATGTCACTAGTTCAGTGTCTTAAAGAGCCAGACGCCACAGTTTGTGGTTTGTAGACACTTTTAAAGTAGCCTACAGCTGTATGGACCTCTGAAGGTGTGCCAGAGGGGCTCTATCAGAATGATCCAAACTATACATGAGATTATGAACCTTTACATTATCCTACCTGACAAAACATGTTGAAACTAGGTCAGGCAAAATGCACACTGCTTTAACCTTAGTCACAATGTATCCTAAACAATACTGCAAGGGAATGAAAAATTAATAAAAACAGTGATTAAAAAACAAAAAAACAAATAAAAACATAAAAAATTTCATTTAATTAACCAGTGTTTTTACATTTGACCCTGTTCACCTAAGATAAGGTGGTTGCTTTAGATTGTTTAAGAAAAGGGCTCCAATTATTTTCTGTTGGGATTTAATTCCTTTATATTATTAAATGAACAAACTTGTAAGACGATGATGACTAAATGTGTTGTAGCTGTGTTGGATGTCGAATCACAAACAAATTGCAGTTATTGCTTCAACCGTTTACATGATCATTTTTACTACATTCGGCTTTTAATGGATTTCAATCTGCAGATACATGTTTTTTTTTTTGTTGATTTTAAAAAGTTTTTTTCTGTTACATGTTTGTGTTGTGAAGCAACAGGTTGCAGCACTACGCCTAAGATAAATTTCCCCATGGGGACAATAAAGTGTATTCTATTCTATTTTATTCTACATCTTACCTGTTCAGTAAGCCATTTGAGGAGCTCTCTCACCGCACAAACATGAGTGGTTGAATCTTCAGTGATCTGATGAACAAAGTCCAGAATTTGATTCATTACCCCTGGAATTAGAGTCACAAACATAATGGAATTAAAAATGAAAGCTTTCCACCTTTGTCACAATGATATATTGTTAGAAATCAACCCAAAGTGTTTATCTTGAATGCATAATATACTCGTGTAAAACGAAAACTGCCAAGTAATGTGTTGGTCATGTCATAATGTTCCAGGTTGTGTATCGCAGGAATGAGGATGCAGCTGGCCGAGTATAGCCCTCCTTCTCATATCTTACTGCATAATATCTTTGAATCATCTTTTAATCCTTCTTGATTAAGGGATACTTGAGTCATCCATACCTTCCAGGGACTGTGGTGATCCTGGCTGAATCGGAGGACAGGACTCGGGGGACACTCTTTCTCCTCCACTTCTTTTTCCCTTCTCTTCTTTTGTCTTATACTCAGTCTCCTTCTCGTTTCTTGTGCCTCCACTCAGTCCTCCGTTATTCTCTTCATCCAGCCCCATCCATTCATCTCTTGGAGTGTGGTTATCCAGGAATACAGAAGGATCTTCCTCAGTGGCCATTTCCTTATCTTTACTGTGAGTTGAACAGGATTTACCAACACAGCTGGCCTCAGCTGCATTTAACAGGGAAACACATGCACTCTGATTGGCATCACTGCAAGTCAACCCCACAAATTACAACATCAGTAAGTAACTTAAAGCATTACTAATATCAGCCATGATATTTGAGACCCAGTAGACATGAAATACTTTGATGGTTTGTGTTACTGTTATCTGATTCACCTGTGTTGAAAGTCTCTCTCACTCGTGCCAACAGCATTTCTAGCTTCTGAAGTGCGATGAGCGTTGTGGTTTTTTCTTTGTCCTCCTGTGGTGCATCCGTGAGCCTCATGCTAGGAGCGACCAGTGTCTCCCTGTGATAACGCAGAAGTCTTTCTATATCCAACAAAATCGATTCGTCATTATCGGGGTCATCGGTCGTGGTTTTTGAGCTCCCTAAAACGTAATCCAAAAACTGCAGCTTGTGTCGTCCAAAGAGATCCATCAAAATAGTTGTTTCATATGCGGTCATGTAGAGGAGAAGGTTCTTGTAATGTTTGGTGAGGGTTTTTTTTTGGATAGAGCTTTCTGAGGGATGAGAACGGGTCTGCGTCGGGGAAGGAGATGATGTCTGGGTCTCTGTAAAGAGAGGCTGCAGCTGCTGTTGTGACAAGGTGATGGGAGAGTCTGTGTGCAAATCTTGCATGTGAACCTGACTTGAATCAGTGGTTGAATCCCGTCCTTGCTCAGGAGGGAGAGAGGCTTGTGCCTCGGATGTCTCACCTGTGTCCAGATCCAAACTTGGGGCAGATTCTGGGGATTCCTTAGTTTCAGTGACAGGCGTTTGGCTAAAAAAGCTAAAGGCGTTTTTGAAAAGGCTGAATGCTCCTGCACTTCCAGTCTCTGCTGTTCCTTTATTGCGGCCATCAGACAGATGTGAAGAATCAGATGGATGTCGAGGAGCAGTTTGTTCAGATATCACAGCCTTCAGGCTTTCAGCAGGGTCACTGGACGAAACTGAAATCTCTATTCCTTCCTCTATCCTGAATACAGTACCACCTGTACTCAGATCTCTACCCTGATTCACCCTTACATCATCATGCTTCACGTTGATCTCCCTCTCTTCCCTGTCAGTGTCCTCTACTGTGTCCATCATATAATCAGAGTGTATTTGCTCAGTTTCATTCTCAGTGGAAATCCCTTTGCTGCTGGTTTCAGTGTCTTCAGACTTGGTTTTATCTCCCTGACGGAGCACATTGTCGTCAGAAAGCTCAGTGTTGTCTGCCTTACTGGAATATAATTGATCATCTTCTTTGTTCTCAGCTGTCTGGCTAAGTGAAAGTTGATTAGGCAGGCTGTTTTGGTCACTCACCATGGAATGTAGCAGATCATTGGTTTTCTGCTCAACCTGCTCTTCTCTCCCCTCATCGGCCTTAGCATCATCATCTTTTTTTTCTTCCTCCTCCTGTGTTACATCCTCATCTCTCTCCGTGTCATCAACTGGTACCATCTGACTCACTCCTGTCCTTTCTGCTAATATTGGATCATTGTCTGTCACTGGATTCTGCTTTCCTGTCTCCTTTGTCCCTTCACCTATTGAGCTCAACTTATTTACAGAATCAACCCCCACAAAGTTGTCTTCACTAGCTTGAGGACAAAGCTCATTTGAACATTTAAGGCTCCCTTCTTTCCCTTTGGTCCTCCTCTCACCCTCCAAATTCTCTGTCTTCTGCTTTTCCTCAACTTCCTCCTGTTTCTTGTTTTCTCCCTCTCTCTTCTCTTTGTCCATCTGTGGGTTTTCGGCCTGTCTCTTTTGAGTCTTTGTGGACATTTCGGAAAACACAGAGCTGTTTTCACCGAGTGTCTCTTTCCCGTTGCTCTCTGACTCTGGGCTTTCAGTGGCTTTCTGAGTGGGAGATAAAGAGTGGATGTTGTTTTCCATTAATACCTCCAATTGCGACTGCACTCCTTTTTCTTCACCCTTTTTCTTCTCTTGTTCATTTGCTCTCTCAACCTCCTTTAACTCTTCCATTTTCTCCTCTTCTTTTAACTCTTCTATCTCCTTCTTCTTGCCCTCCTTTATCTCCACCTTCTTCCCCTCTTCCTTTAACTCTTCTTCCTCTCCATGCTTTCCTCTTCCTTCTCCTGGTTGTCCTCCTGTTTTATCTCCTCCACCTTCTCCTGTTTCTTCTGTTCTTTTAACTCGTCCACCTTCTCCTGTTTTCCCTTTTCCTTTATCTCCTTTACTTCCTGTTTCTTCTCTTCCTTTAATTTTTCTATCTCCTCCTGTTTCCTCCATTCCTTTGTCCCCTCCACTTCTTGTTTTTTCCCCTCTTCCTTTGTCTCCTTTATTTCCTGTTTCCCCTCTTCCTTCATCTCCTTTACACCCTGCTGTTGCTCCTCTTCCTTTAACTCTTCTATCTCCTCCTGTTTCCCCTCTTCCTTTATTTTTGTCATGTCCTGCTGTGTCCCCTCTTCCTTTAACTCCTCTACCCCCCAGCTTTTCCTCTTCCTTTGACTCCTCCACTTCCTCAGTTTCAGAGCCTATTGCTGGCTTGAAACCACTTTCATTCAATATGTCTTTCTGAAACTCTGTTGTCTCAGTTTGAACTGGCCGGAGGTTGCTTTCACCGTCTGTCTCAGTTTCTTCTACAGTCTCCTCTAGCTCGTGTGCATCACCATCACTTTGTGTGCTCCCCTGTTGCATATCTGGGGACACAGAGTCCTGGTCTGCATTGTTTTCCATCTGTCCTGTGGTCTCACTAGTGGAAAATGTTCTTCTGTCCTCTTCTGAGGCATTGCCATACATAGTTTCAGTACTTCTATTAGTAGAATGAGCTGAACCAAACTCCTGAGAGATGCCCTCCTCTCCTACCTCACCCTGACGTGTCTCTCTTTCTGTGTTATCGTCAATCATAGCTAGTGAATCAGAATGATCAACATCGGTTTCTACACTGCGCGCATTAAAAGTGTTAACCTCATCGGAGGTAGGTTCATTTCTCTCCTCAGCTGTGCCTGATGATAAGAAAGAAGGCTGACTCTTTCCACTACTGCTTCCAGCTCCACTGCTAACCCGACTTTCTTCTGCCGAGTCATCAGTCTGAGACGTGGGAACTTCTCGGTGAAGTATATCTGTTTCTGCATTATTCCCATCTCCTTCATGACCATCAATCCCATCACCAGTAACAGACATATCGGTGGATTCTTCTGTGTTATTGATCTGATTTCGGATATCGGGCCCTTCCCCAACCACGTCCTCTGTGTTGTCCTTCTCATCCTCGCCAACAGATTGTCCAATGGAGTTTAGATTTAAAGCCACAAAACTCACGTCAGGCCCTAAACTGATGTCAGATTGTGTCAAAAAATCCTGATCAGTGCCGCTTTCAGTATTACTTTCTTCTTCTCCTGGCTCTCTGTTATTATCCTCACCCTCATTAGCTATTGATTTGAGCATCTTATGTTCTTTACCCTCCATACTCTCCATGGTCTGAGGAGAAATATCTTTTTCATCAACCTTGGATGCTGCATCATTAGGTAGGACACCATCCTTGCTGCTGTCTGAAGTACCTGTATCGTTATAATTACTGTCAGCATTGACTCTGATCTCTGATTTAGCATTTTGATCCTTTGGAGTTTCTCCCATCTTAGATTCATTGCTAGTTTCTTTCCTTACCTCCTCTGTCAGTACAGGTTGTAATTGACTAGTATTCATATTCTCTGAGCCTGTTGGTTGTTCTAAGGTTTTGTCCTCTTCTGTCTCCTTAAAATCGCTTTCTGTACTCTCATCAACTTCACTCTTGTCTTTCCTGTAGCCTAAAATGTCCCTGATCCCTATATCCAACCAAGAACCAGACGCTGGCTGTTCTTCCTCCTCCTGGATTGTCTCCTCAGCCTCTATTTCAGGTGTTGTCTCAGGCCCTGACTCCTGATTGGTCAGGCCAAACCCCAGCGTGCTTGACAGTCCATTACCTAGCCAACCCAATGTACCCATCTCTTTCTTTTCCTCTTCATGTAATTGGCTGCCTTCTATGTCCAGAGACATCCTTCTACTCCTGAATGTCTCTGCTGGTTCTTCATCATCTTCTCGTTCTTCAGTTTGCTCTTCTTTTGCAGGATGATCTGTTTTTTTCTCTCCCCCAAAGCCAAGCCACCCAGTCATGGTTGAAGTGAAAGAATCAGCATTTTCTGTGTCTTCTTCTCTACTTTTCACAGCATCATCAGGTTTTCCTTCTCCTCCAAACCCCAGCCATCCTGTCACTGAAGACGCGACAGGAGCTTCGGCCTGCATCTCTTTTTTCTCATCTTTTTTCTCTCCTTCAGCCAAATTGCCAGCATCTTCCTCTTTAGCCAGACCTAACCATCCTGTCACGGAAGAACCGAGCCAGGAGGAGGGGGCAGACCCACCTTGTTCGCTCAGAGCCGCAGGAGTCTCCCGTGTTTCCTCGTGAATCCTGACAGCAGCATCCCTAGCATTTTGGTTTTCCTCCTCTTCTGTCGATGTGCCGTCAGCGTCCTGTGCTGAAACTGGAGATTCTGTAGCGGGATCTTCAGATGTTGAAGGACTTTTGGCATTTGTGGCAACGGGGTGTGTTGTGGTTTGGGTGATTTCTGACTCCTGGTTTGGGATTTTCAGATCATCATCATCATCACTGTCCAGATGACTGGAGTCAATTGGATAACCAAACTCATCCATACAGAAGAAATCAGATTCCTGAATGAAGAGAGGAAATGAGGGCACATTCATGAATAAGGCATTGATTTTGTGAAGATTCAGCAACTATACTATAAGGAGTAAATATTATACCAAATACCAGTTTACTAACTGTTTATAACATTTCTTTACAATCAACTGCTATACTTATTATAAAGAGTTTGTTTTGTTCAAAGCTGCTAATCTGAAGAGCTCCTGAAATCAAATTTTTTTTTTTACCTGTGTTTCCACTACTTTCTCCACAGTAGCATAAACTTGCTCCTCCTGTACTGCATCCTTTGGGAAATAGCCAAACTGTTTGTCAATCTGAAATTAAAAGGAAGCAGAACAGCTGTCACAGTTCTGTAAAGCCACTGCAGCATTGTGAAAGAATGGAAGGAAGGAGCATTGTGTATTTAGGTGTACATTTGTTTAAATTATTCCACAGTACTGAAAAAAAAGGTACATTTGATATTGATTTAGTCTTTGCTTAAGCCAAAAGCTGCTCAAAGTAGCCGCTTTTGGGGCATTAATCAAATCCTCAAGGTTCATAAATCACCACAAGTAATGATATAGCATGGGCCATTATTTTAACAAAATAATTTGTATTTTTATACAAAAAGCAGAGCAGTTCATATACAGTGAATGAATTAAGTGATTACCAAAATAAAAGACACACACAGGTAGTAGTGATGTTGGGTCAGCACATGAATTTGTCAATCATTCTGTTTTAATAAACAACTAAATATATTTAAATTAACTGGAGTACTCTCACAGACATTTGTGTTTATTAGGTTCAGTGTTACCATGACTTAACCAACAAATCAGCGCTGAGAACCTAAACCATCTGTATTTTAATCTTGACAAATCTCTTCAACCAAGAACCTGATGTGTGTGTGTGTGTGTGTGTGTGAGAGAGAGAGAGAGAGAGAGAGAGAGAGAGAGAGAGAGAGAGCTCAGACTCACACTGCCTGCCCAGAGATCTTCCCTCCTTCCTGACAGTTTGTGGTACACAAAGATGATGTCTCCCTGTCTGAAGCTCAGGAAACGGCAGTCCTTACCACGGTGGTCCCTGATGGCCTGCACTCTGCTCATCAGGCCTACACACACACACACACACACACACACACACACACACACACACACACACACACAATAGTAGTAATATAGTATAAACAGGAACAGGAAACATCACAAAGGAAGCTTTGAAAACAAAGTCATGCCGAATGATATAAGCTACAATCTAAATGTAGGCTTATATCATAAATTAGAATGATATATTTGTAGATTAAAACTTACTTTCACACTCAGAATCTCCACAGATCTTGTAGTCAGACAACAATGCCAGATTTAAGTGAGGTAAAATTACAAAAACTATGGCTATAGTCCACAGGATTGTGTAAACCTGTGAAACAGCCATTCTTGTTGCTTTAGTAGGAGTGTATCCAGAGAAAACGTCCATAAGTAGGCCTATTCCATAAAGAACTCCAGCCAGTTGTGCTGGCAAGTGGACATTGCCTCTGAGCTGTTGCTGTCATGAAGACTCAATAGTAAATGAGAGAGCTGAGATAGCGTGAGGATAATCATTAACATCCAAGAGCTGCTTGCAATAGGCTACATTATCTGCTCACTGGTCAAAGGTTTGTATTTTATTTTATTATAGTTCAATATTAGAGATGAGCTTCTACAATTTACATTTCACGGGAATAAACAAACATGGCAACAGTTCATTGTTTTGGCAGGCTACATCTTTGACGTTTTGTGGACTTCAGCCTTTATCTAAAAAGATGGCAACGCGTGTAGCATTCAATCACCTTGACAACCAACGCCGCGCAGAAAGACGACGTCATCACTCCGCGTTTGTATTCAAGATGGCGTACTAGGTTGGCCATCACCTGTGATAGAAGTGTTGTTTTGGTTGACAGAGGAATTGATTGTTGTTAAAAGTCGGTGCTCCATTCATACTTGGCAACATTAAATCCTATGTTTTAGAAATTAGCTCACAGCTTCACAATGAAGTCAGACGTAGAGGAGTTAATGCCGAGGCTGCTGCCCGTTGAGTTTGGAGCCAGTGCAGAGGAGCTGGACATGAATGGACCGCCGAGAAATCCCCGGGAATACCTCCGACAAGTCCAGTAAGTTCATGTCAAACAACTCTTTATTGCCATTTGGACAGTGCCATTAGTGTGATTCTATTGGGTGACTGTTGAGTACTACGCTGATGCTGCCACCCCGGAGATGGTGTAAATATGGTTGATGGCTTCTCTTCTCCATAGTTGATGTTAGAGGGCTTCTTCAACTAACGTTAGTCAGGTTCATGTATCAAAGTAAGAAAGTAGAATTTCACTGTGACAGACAGTGTTATACTAAATATTGTTTTACGATGTGCTTAACTTTACTCACAGTAAACAGTCAAATGTTGCTGTTTTTCTTTTAAAAGATTGTTTTTATAGGACAGCTGAATACAGGAAAGGGAAATGACATGCAGCAAAGGGTCGGAGGTCGGAGTCGAACCAGCGCCCGCTGCGTCGAGGATTAAACATCTATACAGTGGGGACAACAAGTATTCAAGTTCAGACAGGTGCAGTTAGAGTCTGTCTCTTAAAGTAGAAGTGTACCTATGATAACAATTACAGACCTCTACATGCTTTGTAAGAAGGAAAACCTGCAAAATCAGCAGTGTATCAAATATTGTTCTCCCCACTGTATATGGGTGCCTGCTCTACCAACTGAGCAATATGGGCGCCCCATCTTAGTCTTTCTTTGTAAGTAGGGTGCATCAGTTGCGCCAGTAAGTGTGCTTGAATGATGTATATTATGCTTTTTATCAGGCTGGAGGCGTCACAGTGTCCTGAGGTGGTGGTTGCTCAGATTGACCCAAAGAAACTGAAGAAGAAACAAACAATTAATGCCTCTGTGAGTAAATCTACACCATAAGGAATGTCATTTCAAATAAAAAAATAAAAAAGTGAATGCAAAAACATGTAGTGCAGTATCCACCCTCATGATCCCTTCGATGTAATGTTAACTGTTCATTTGGATACTTTTATTTGAGTTAAGGTAAGAAAGTATTTTGTTTTTTACAAACTGAAATCCAATCATTATTGTAAATGTAGTTTTGTCTCACATAATGTATAAAATGAGCTGCAAGTGACACATGGATGATGTTGAGAAAGTGATATGAGAAGAATGTATTCCATTCTATTCCTTTCACTGTCTGAGTGGGCTACATGTCTTCTGTGTTTCAGGTGGCAGGTTGCCATGCTGCTCCGGCGGGTTTCTCCCCCAGCCTCAGTTGGCAGCAGCACCAAGTCAGTACCTTCTCAGGTGTCAGACAGGTAAAACGCATAAGCAACTTCCAGGTCCTTCTTGTTTACTTTTTCATTCCAAAAAATGTTATCACATGCACATTACAAAGAACCTATACTTAAATCAATTGTTTTAAAAATTTAGTATTTTCATAATCAAACTGTTTGTGGGTTCTGTGTTTTGCTTTCAGAGCATTGCAAAGAACAGGAGTCACTGGAGCAGCCACACTCTGGACGACAATGTTCTGATGGTAAGGAGGTGGTTTTAAAGTTTATTTAATAATTAAGAAAGTGTAAATTTAATTGTTTTCACATTTGAGAGCAGCTGTTTCTGAGTTTAAAGGTGCCCTGCCACACAAAACAGTTTTTACTTACATTTTTTGACATATGATAGGTCCATATATATTTCTGTTATGTGGAGAATGTGAAAATGAACTGCTACCTCCTCTGTCAGCTCCAGCCACGAAAAAGAAATAAGTGGAGAAATCAGGTCAATTACAAAAGCTGGTCAGTCTGACGTCATGTTACCTGAGCTCATTACTATTCATGAGCTTGCCCAGTGCTGGGGAAAGGATGCTGATAGCCAGGCTCTCATTGGCTAGCTGTTAGCCAATCAGAGTCAAGTAGCTTAGCTAGTTGAATATTAATTAGAACTGGCACACATTAAGCTGAGTCTTCCTGCAGGCTTTCTATACCACGCTAGAATGGCTTGAAACAAGGTAACCAAGGCATTTAGAGTCTATGGTAGAACTTCAGACATAACCTCAAAGTAATGAAATACGTGCGGCAGGGCACACAAGGGCTATTTTTATATAGATTTACGAATAAGACAGAGCACACTGAGTAGGAGATTTTGCGTTTTCTGTGAACTAAATGGTTTTATGTGTCCTACAGCCAAAGCTAACCGATGAGGAGGGTTGGAAGAGATTTTGTTTCGGAGAGACGGTCTATCTGGGCACCTCGTCCGGCCACACAGATGCTGAACCAGAGCCAGCACTGGATTATAGCAAGGTTTTATGAATGTTGCTTGTTGGAAGAAAAGGAGACTCATTTATTGAACTATTGTTATTTAGCTGAAAAGGGTTTATAATGGTCAGGTTATCAACAAAATTCTGGAAAGATTCAACTGTAAAGCACTAAACTGTATTTTACAACTTCGAAAATCTAAACTTGGGAGTATCACAGTACTTGTTTCTTCTGCCACCTGTTAAGAAATGTTATATATTAATTATATATATTATTCAAGAGCATGTAATATAATCAAAGCTTGTCTCTGTGCTCAGGTGGGCTTCCCTCCTTTCCTCAGCATAGTCAGCAGACTGAACCAGGTAAGTAACCTCCTCATGTACACGTCTAGCTCATACGCTGAACCAGTTCAACAGTCTGATTATTATGCGTTTGTTTTCTCTCTGTGTCTACAGTCCACAGTGCTGATGCTGTTGGAAATTCTAATCAGTTGGTTTGAGGAACACGATTTTGTTCCACAGTTGGTGAGTTTAGTGTATTTAGTCACTCCGCATAAGGAATACAGCCACACTATATATGTATATTTCTTCCAACCAAGATAAAATAGCAATAAGCACTATTATCTTCTGACCACCCAACATGTGGAGAAGAATTCATTCTAAATTGGGTTTACTTGGCCATAGTAATTCCCTTTTTCTTTTTCTTACTTTCCACATTTGAAATATGAAAGTTTAAAGTTGTTTAGAGAATAATTGGGAACTGGTTTGAATTCTGGTGTGTCTATATCACCTGTTTGTTTAAGGGTCGCTGGTTGTATGCTTTGTTGGCCTGCCTGGAGAAGCCTCTGCTACCTGAAGCCCACGCCTCCATCAGACAGCTGGCCAGGAGATGTGCTCAGCTCCGCAGCACACTGGTACGATTCAGTTTGTACCACTGTCCTCGAGCCTGTGTTGCCATCCTCTCTAGTGTGTGTGTGTGTGTGTGTGTGTGTGTGTATATATATATATATATATATATATATATATATATATATATATATATATATATATATATATATAGTTCATACTGAATATCCATATTTATTCTATTTTTCTTATAACACACTGCATATATGTTATTCTTACTACTATTATGTTACTGCTACTACATTCTCACATATACTCATACTCACATATCTGTACACGTTTTTTATACATTGTTCATATTACATTGCCATATTTATTCTGCTCTTATAAGGTAACTGCTAATACACTGCATGTATTTATATTTAATTTATATTCTCAAAACCACCTTCTGTAAACCAACTGTACAATGTGCTTGTGGTGCTCTCAGCTCCTCCTTTCTTTCCTTTGTGGGAAACAAACAAGTTTCTGAGTTTGCTTCATTTTGTCTGTCTTTCTTTAGTGCTAAAACCTTACTGCAGAAGTGTTGGTACTCTGTAGGCGGTACTCGATAGTACATACTGTCACGGTAGCTCTCACAGCTTATGCCAACTGGAAATACCAGAAAACAATGAATGAATACCTAAACTCAGGGTGTTTTATAGATTATTGCATTATTTTAAAGGTAGTACTGCACTTTTAAATGTATACTTCTCACAGCAAGGTATGTTTGCTATTTGTTTTGCTTTTATGATTCCTCAGGAGAGTCAGGAGGATGAGAAACTGCCCGCCCTCAACCTGCTCATCTGCCTTGTTGCCAGGTATCACTGAGCAGTTTACATTGATCAGGTCACATAAGATTTTATATATCAGGGCCGTCTGGATGGTTTGTTCATATTAAATCTAACGCAAAGAGAATGTTTATACAAACTTTGAAATTTGTTTTATTAGTATAGATTAGGGGTGCATGATACATCAACTTAATATCATTATTACGATATTACGTTGCGCAATATATCTAAAGTGTCACCATAAGTATGCAATATTTTGATCATTTTGTGGAGCGCTGCGTCCCCGTCCGTTGAATGTGTGGCTAGTCATTTGATTTAGAGGGCGAGCGAGGTAGAACGGTTGCCTGCCAATTGGAAGGTTGGTGGTTCAATCCCTGGCCCTGCAGTCCCATGTCGAAGTGTCCTTGGGCAAGACACTGAACCCCAAGTTGCCCCCCATTCTGTGTCTTCGGACACAGTTTCGAGTAAGATATATACAGTGGTGTGAAAAAGTGTTTGCCCCCTTCCTCATTTCCTGTTCCTTTGCATGTTTGTCACACTTAAGTGTTTCGGAACATCAAACCAATTTAAACAATAGTCAAGGATAACACAAGTAAACACAAAATGCAATTTGTAAATGAAGGTGTTTATTATTAAAGGTGAAAAAAAATCCAAACCATCATGGCCCTGTGTGAAAAAGTGATTGCCCCCTAAACCTAATAACTGGTTGGGCCACCTTTAGCAGCAACAACTGCAACCAAGCGTTTGCGATAATTTGCAATGAGGCTTTTACAGCGTCCTGGAGGAATTTTGGCCCACTCATCTTTGCAGAATTGTCCTAATTCAGTTACATTAGAGGGTTTTCGAGCATGAACGGCCTTTTTAAGGTCATACCACAACATCTCAATAGGATTCAGGTCAGGACTTTGGCTAGGCCACTCCAAAGTCTTCATTATGTTTTTCTTCAGCTATTCGGTGGTGGACTTGCTGGTGTGTTTAGGATCATTGTCCTGCTGCAGAACCCAAGTTCGTTTCAGCTTGAGTACACGAACAGATGGTCGGACATTCTCCTTCAGGATCTCTTGGTAGACAGCAGAATTCATAGTTCCTTTTATCACGGCAAGTCTTCCAGGTCCTGAAGCAGCAAAACAGCCCCAGACCATCACACTACCACCACCATATTTTACTGTTGGTATAATGTTCTTTTTATGAAATGCAGTGTTCCTTCTACGCCAGATATACTTGGACACACACCTTCCAAAGAGTTCCACTTTTGTCTCATCGGTCCACAGAATGTTGTCCCAAAAGTCTTGGGGATCATCAAGATGTGTTGTGGAGAAATTGAGACGAGCTTTGATGTTCTTTTTGCTCAGCAGTGGTTTTCTCCTTGGAACTCTGCCATGCAGGCCATTTTTGCCCAGTCTTTTCTTGATGGTGGAGGCATGAACGCTGACCTTAACTGAGGCAAGTGAGGCCTGCAGTTCTTTGGACGTTGTTGTGGGGTCTTTTGTGACCTCTTGGATGAGTCATCGCTGCGCTCTTGGGGTAATTTTGGGCGGCCGGCCACTCCTGGGAAGGTTCACCACTGTTCCATGTCTTCGCCATTTGTGGATAATGGCTCTCACTGTGGTTTGCTGGATTCCCAAAGCTTTGGAAATGGCTTTATAACCCTTTCCAGACTGATAGATCTCAATTACTTTCTTTCTCAATTGTTCCTGAATTTCTTTGGGTCTCGGCATGATGTGTAGCTTTTAAGGATCTTCTGGTGGACCTTACTGTGTCAAGCAGCTCCTATTTAAGTGATGCCTTGATTGTGAACAGGTGTGGCAATAATCAGGCCTGGGTGTGGCTAGAGAAATTGAACTCAGGTGTGGACAACCACAGTTATAGTGTGTTTTAACAAGGGGGGCAATCACTTTTTCACACCGGGCCATGATGGTTTGGATTTTTTTTCACCTTTAATAATAAACACCTTCATTTACAAATTGCATTTTGTGTTTACTTGTGTTGTCCTTGACTATTGTTTAAATTGGTTTGATGTTCCGAAATACTTAAGTGTGACAAACATGCAAAGGAACAGGAAATGAGGAAGGGGGCAAACACTTTTTCACACCACTGTATATAGAATATTTGTCATTAACAACCAACCCGTGGTCCAGCTGCACTACGGAGACGTACATAACTCTCACTGTGCACTATATTGTTATTAATCTTGTAACTTGTAATTTTACACGTTTAAAAATATCTACATAATCAATATTGCAATATCACATTTTGTCAATATTGTGCAACCCTAGTATATATGTATGCAATTTTGCTCTTTTCTTCCCTGCAGATACTTTGAGCAGAATGACCTGGCAGACCAGCCCGAGTGAACGCAATGTTGAACTGTTGACCAATATCAAGGCACTGAGGAATGTTTTAAGCCTTCAGACGGCAGGCTGTAAAATGAAGAAACAATAAACCTATGAACACACTTGGAGATTAAGACTTTTAAAATCAGTGGAGAGAACTAGATATATCTGAGGACACAGCCGTGCAAACAACCATGTAGAGAGCTGTGGTATTCCGCACACTGTGATGAAAGTTGAGGACACAACCAAAGGGACTGGATCATCAACTCACAACCTGTATTTCAGTTAACCAAGTAATTTGGACCGTTTTTGGTTCTTTGTGAATTTTGTTCTAAGGTTTATGGATGCATCAAATGCAATATTTTTTTCTATTCAACAGATTTAAAGGATAACTACTTGTGTAAGCATTGTTGTTGGTAATAAAGTGGTACAACCCAACAAAAGTTGCCAGCTGTGGCTTCTTAGCTAGAAAAAAAAAGGCAAGGCACTAGTACCGCACCAGCCACGAAATCCAATATATTTTTTCAAACCAGCTCTTCCCACTTAAAGGGTAATAACTCTCCAAAAATGACCTTTTGATAGCCTTCAGAATGAGAAACCCTAGACCACCCATTATAAAAAAAAACAAAAAAACACTTGGTCTTAAAATGCAGACTTTTATACAATCTAAAATGATTAAATTAATCGACTGAAGATCATCAACTTTAATAGTTTAAGTCCAATTAGATTCTCTAGTTTAAGCTTTTTTAATCAATTATCTTTGGATTGTGGGCTATTGTTCACCAAGACTCCAGGTGAAATTGTGATAAAGTATTGACATTCAACAGACCAAACAATTATTGGAAAAATACTCATCCTAAAAAGTTGATACTGAAAACCGTTGCAGCACTAATGACTGAAGAAATACCACACAACACACATTTCTTCTAATATCTCACTTTTAATTTGAAGCAGATCGATACAAAACAATCCCAGCATTTGAGCAAATCACACATGTACCCACGTGATGAAGACATTCCTCAAATAGTGAAAATACATGAGGATCAACATGAACACAGCTACTGTACGTTAATGGTTACTGCTACCATAACCACGGATATCGCCAGCACATGGCATTATTAGAATGAAAAATTGAAAACATTTATCATAGTTCCACAAAGACCTTTTTTAAAACCCAAATGCCAGACGGAAGATAAAATGACAAGACTAAAATGAAGTCTCAAATAGTCTCACCCGTCTCAAACCTGTTGGTTATGTGTCAAATTACAGAGTTGACAAATGCACCCCTAACTATAAGTCCAGTTTACATTTTCTTTGCCAAATAAAAAGAAAATGGAGGAAAATTATAAGCAGTCATCACTTTTTCAATTCTTTGACATTGACTTAGAAATCCCTACATTGTGAAATAAAATCCTGTTAAAAGCTCAAAAAGCCTTTATGTGGCATTAAGGGAAAAAGTTAATATTTCGTGTGTCATTAAGTAAATAATTGATTTCCCTGTATTTGCCAACTTTACCATACAATGGCTGAATGAGAACCAGATTAGCGTCTCTTGTCCTTCCTGTCTCTATCTTTATGCTCCCTATCGCTCCGGGATGACCTGCTCCTCCCTTCCTTGCTCCTCTTCTTGGATCCCTTCGAGTCCCTCCCTCCTCCGCTACTCCCTCCTCTCTTGCGGTGGCTTCTATCTTCTCCTTTTTTCATGTCCCTGGCCCTATCTGACGGCCTTCTCTTGCGCTTACTGCTTTCACGGCTGCGACTTCGGCTGCTGGACGATGAGGACGAAGAGGAGGAGGATGACGAAGAGGAGTGGCTAGATCCGGAGGAAGAGGAAGAGCTTCCGCTGGAGGAGGAGCCGGACGAGGAAGAGGAGGAGCTTTTACTATGACTGCGCCCCTTCTTTGGCTCCTTCGCCTTCTTTCGCCCTCTCCCGCCGTCCTCTTCCTCCTTAGAGGGTACAGGGATGGTGCTGGGGGCCCCCTCGGAATGAGGCAGATTTTGGGGTGGTTCATCCTCCCCTGGTTTTCCTTCCACGGCCTGGTTCTCTGCTGAGGTCTGGACCTCGAGGCCAGGAATGATAATGACATCCTGACCAGGCACCGTGGAGGCTGTTTGGGGTTCTGGGGTTGGAGAGGATCCCTGGGTCTCTGGGGACTTGACAGCTGGTTCCTCTGCAGTGTGGCTGAGCTGGGGCTGGTGACTGGTGTCTGGTGCTTCTTGACTGGTTATGGTTGGATCAGAGGACCGAGTGCCCTGGGTTTTTTCATTTTGGAGATCTGTAGGCCCCTGTTTACTGTCTGTCTCTCCCTCCTCTGCCTTACTCCTTTCCACCTGCCCCGCCCCGCTTTCTACCTCCATCCCCTCTGACCCTGGACTTGCCTCCTTCTCCTCTCTGTTTTTAAACCCCTCCTCTCTTCCCTTTTTCTCCTTACTGACTTCTTCCCCAAACTCCATCCCCTCCCCCTCTTCCTGCACTTCCTTCTCTCCTTCCTCCCTATTGACCTTCTCTATCACCTTTCTATTTCCCTCCTTTACCTTCTCCTCTCCTCTTCCTCATCATCCTCTTCCTCCATCTCTGCATCCCCCCTGTTACCTGTCACCTTGACTACCTGACCTGCTGGCTTACCCGCCGTCGAGTGGTCCATCCCTGTTGCTGCCGTGTTGCCATCCTGGTCACGGTTTGGCTGTCGCCGGGGGCGGGACTCCATCTTACTGAGGTGTTCGACAAAAGCCTCACGCCTCTCGTCAAACACAGCTGTGCAGAAACCAAAACCAAAGAGCCACAGAGGTTACAAACACACACTGGATATGGGTACAATAAACCCTTCTCCCTCAAAGCCTGGGCAAAATGCTTTCAAAAAGAGAACCAGTCTGACCATTTAGTTTCTTGGTAGAGTCGTCAAGGAGTTTCTGTGTGGCGGAGCACATTTTTCCAGGCACATAGAAGATATGAGGCTTGGTCTTGGTACGAATGTATTTCACCAGACGATTATTGTGGCTGGTCCACTCCTCTTGCTGTCAATGGTGAAAAGAGAAGGTTAAATACAATTCTGACAAAGTACAAACTCTGTCTCATTTGTTTATCAATTGTCACAAAAAACATTACACTAGATCTATGCCTTTATTTTCTCAACCACCTCCAAATGCAAACATCTTCTTACCCTCTGCAGTCAGCCTCAGCAACAATGCCCCAGACCCCCCAGTGACATTGACTCCTAAATATTTTCTTACCAGCTGAGCTAATTCCACTTTTTGTTCCAGTAGTCTCAGCTCAGTCTGTTTGGCTCTCCTCTCTTCAAACAGCTCCCTCTTATCACTCTCTGCCTTCTTTTTCTCAGCCTCAGCCTGAACTTCTAGCTTCTGCTCAATCTCTGTACGTCGCTTTTGCTGTGGGGACATAAGCAAGAAATGGAAAGACAGGATTAAGGAGAGGAAGGGTTAAAGAGCAAGATGAACACAGTTTTAGTGCAAAAGCAGCCAACGTACTGTATAAATACTGTATGTCAGCAGGTTTGTGTCCTCAATATACAAATACTAAAAAGTGATTTACCAAACACAGAAACAATACAATAAAGCATGATAACCCACTTAGACATTACCACATTACTGATGATTATTTACCAAAAATCTTATTGTGTAAATATTTTGTGAAAGCACCAGTAGTCAACACTACAATATCATTGCGGTATCAAGAGGTATTTGGTCAAAAACACTGATATTTGATTTTCTCCATATCGCCCAGCCCTATTAGGCAGACTTCTATGCTTAATATTTCTATCTCCCAACCTAATCAGTTGCATTGCCACGGGCTGAATGGTAACTCAGTTAAACCAACCAGATTTACCACAATCTCCATGAGCTATTACATTGTTGCATTCAAACTTTAAATCTGTTCTACTTTGTCAGTTGTCATTTCAGGCATTATCCATGCAACCCTTCACCACCCCATTCACCTCCTCCATCAGAAGCCTTCTTGAAAACACATCCATCCAGATCTTTGGGCTTCTTTTATCCCTTCATCACCTCCACCTTTGGGGGGGGGGGATATTCCTATATACCCACTGCCTCTATACCCCTTACAAATGAACATTGTGATGGAGTCTGATCGCCAAAGAATCTAAACATAATAACTGATTATGCACCATGTTCATTAAACTCATTTCACTCTTAAATCAAGTCTCTCCTGATTAAATAAATTTCCTCACCTTCTCTGTAGAGACGTTGGACTCTTGCTTGAATTTTTGCAGGGTCCCCATCAGCAGGCCGAACATACGCCGATTCCTGCACAAGAACACAAACACACCATTACAGAACACTGCAATTTTCAGTTGTACAATTAGTCCATTAGGTTTTGATTTCTTTGGTGGTCATTCCCCATTTTCTGTTTACTGGTATAATTTCACAAATATGCCCATAAATATGACAGCGGGCTAGTAGCTCATGTTGGCCTACCTCTGTTTGCCCCTCTCATCAATGGTTTGATCTTGAATGAGGTCTCTGCGTGTTCTCTCCTTGGAGGTAGCTACTACAGACGACTGCAACGCCGGCTGAGGGAAGAAGAAACCATGAAAAGGGAGCCAACCAATTTGTTAGGTCCGTTTGTCAAAACACTGAATGCCTCAGATTCTTCTAAAATTTTATAAAATACTGTCTGAGCTGCCTTTCACCCTACCCAAGGCTTTTAATGTGGTTTGGTTTACCCAAAACACATCAGATGCTACACTTTCCTACACATGCTGCACATAAGAACGTGACTACCAACACAGAAGAGAGACTCTCTATTCTTACCTTTTTGACATCGTCATCATCCTCGGCATCACTGTCGTGACGCGTGTCTCTCCTGGCCCTCTGGTCCCCCGCAAGCCTACAGACACAAAGAGATCAGACGCTGATAAGAGAGACACTTAATCAATGCAAATACTGTTCTCCTAGCTGTCAGCTATGCTAATTGAAGCCTCACATCGGTCAGATTACAAAGAATCTATGTAATTCAATGCCTTATGCCCAGGGGGGCTTAATCTGAATACAAGAAAAGGGTACAAAAATAACTCAAAGACTGCAACAATAGACAACCACATAAACAGAGAATAAATGTCATATTTTCCAATTTCGGTTTGTTCTGAAAAAGTTTGGATCGCTTCAGCTATATCAGCAAGTGATAAATACATTAAAACTGGTTACAATTTGTTCATAATTGAGTGGAAATTTATTTGATTTACTAATCTAATCACTCATTCTAAAAGCTTAGCCATCATGATTCTACATTTAGGATAAATAGAGTGATTTAACAGTTTTGTTTAATTACCTAAATGACCTGAGTTAAGATTAAGTGCATCAGCTCTATCAATAGGTTTGTTTCATCATGAAATTGTCTGCAGAGTTGCAGTTAGTATGACAGATGTGAATGCATATAAAAAATGAAATAAAAAAAACTCACCTCAGCAGGGCTCCTTCGATGTCCCTCTGCTTGGCAGGGGGGCCGCCGCTTCCCATGTCTGAGAGACTACGCCTGGGAAAGGACACGGAGACAGTGGTTTGGGATAGTGAAATTATAAACCGCTTGGCGGCTAACAATCAAGCTCAGCTGGTGTCTGTATCAGAACTCAGTTCACAAAAACAAGGAAATCGCAACGAAAACAACAACGCGACTAATTACGACCAGATTTACCAAATATAAATAGATTCACCATGTTTACTGTACCTGCCCAAGCATATCTGTAATTCAGTAAACACATAACCAGACATACTCCCCTCTTCGAAAAACAGGAAGCCCGGCGAGAGTTACATCATCTTCACAAACACCACTTTGACACAACACATTGCTTTCTACAGTTACTGTGGTGTTGTCCTGATGTTAGCATCCTGCCCTCATCAACCAAAGCTCCTTCAGAACCTTGTCTGACTTTATCATCATTTTGTGGGTTCTTGTTTGAAAGCCAATCCCTTGCTCCTATGATACTTTACCACTCTCCACGTGAACTAAGTTGTTATTAACGGGCTGGTGCTGTTTCACCACAACAGAATGTAACAATCAATGGTGAAGAAGTACTCATTTATTTTACTCCAGTAAAATTATAAATACTACATTGTAAAAATACTTTTAAAAGTAAAAAGATGTATTTACTTAAAAATACTTGAAGTACTCACTATGTAGAATAATATACATCACTGAATTATACTAGTGTACTAATTAGACTAGTGATGCATATATGGGTTAATCACTTTAATGTTACTGGTAAAGGTGGGGCTTAATTATTTTATATATTGCTGGGTTGTGTAAATAATCTATAATAATGCATAATCATTTATTATTTGATTATATTTTGTATT
Organism: Percina caprodes; assembly: GCA_013375575.1. Lineage (NCBI taxonomy): Eukaryota > Metazoa > Chordata > Actinopteri > Perciformes > Percidae > Percina > Percina caprodes. The sequence continues at coordinate 875,298 of JABXJD010000022.1, read as the reverse complement.
AATAATCTAAATTGGCAAAGTAATTAAAGCTGCCAAAGGGAGGAAAAAAAGAAGAAAAAAAAAGTACTGTGAAGCTAATATTTGGCTAAGAGAGCAGAGCAGAAGTATAGTAGGGATCTATCTATCTATCTATCTATCCATCTATCCATCCATCCGCCGGATGATAAAAAAAAAAAAAGTCGCATAGTGCAGGATCATAACACAAATTTACACAAATGTAATTACCTTTTTCTTGCAAATGTAACACAAAATGTCACTTTGGGAAATCAATAAAGTATTTCTGATTGAGTAAATGTACTTCGTTACATTCGGTAAAGCTGCAAGTCGCAATACAGAAGGACCGTTCCGAACAGGTATGTTTTCAACGGGCAGTGTACTAGTTAGCCAATTGTGTATTTATATTGTTGGGTATTTAGAGGGTTTTTTTCCAATTAAAATGTGCGTGGCTTGCTGGCCATTTGAGAGGAGGAGCACCACCCCCCCCCCCACACAACTATCTGAATGAGCATATGAATATAGCCGTCAAGACCACACAGCTTTACCTGAGCAGGTTGATTCCTCTGCCTCTACCTCCACCTGGGCCTGCCATGGGGCCGCCAAGCCGACGGATCTGTCCCGGTCTGTAAACACAGCAAGAAACAAGGTCAACACAAAACAATATCATTAGTTCTGAGTCACAACACCTCTGAAATAAAATATTATAATTGTATTGTTAATGGTATTGTTACTTTGCTATAAGCAGAGCCATTTTAGCACTAACGTTACTAAACAGGGAAATCTGTGGCGACACCCGGACGACGCATGCAGGGCATGGCAATAGTTGGCCTACTGGCTTCGATATTCTATCAGATATTACACTCATAAGCTAAGAGCAGTTAGAATATTATTTAGTACTTTTGTGCGACTAACTAATCAGTTTGGACATAAGTAAGGCGAACATGAGTAAGTTCGGCTAGCACAATATTTAAGGAGGTGGTAATGTTTGCTAACACACGTTAGCTAACCGACTCATGCTAGCTAGCACAAATCAATTGAATGCTAGCAAGTTGGTTGCGTATCACTAGAAATACGCCACAAGCAAAATAGCCACACGGGCCATTTTTTTTACGTTTACCTTGATTCATTAGGATCACGTCCCGTTAATTTACGAATATTATCGTCCACATTTTTCAGGCTTTCTTTTGCTTTTTCAAGCTGGTCTTGCAAGCTACGCACCGCCACCGCCATCTTGCTTCCAGTTAGCGCGAATCACGTGGTGTTTCTTCTTCTTTTACCTTCTCTGGCGTTTTTTCTTCTTCTTCGATTTTACCCGTAGCTGACATGCAAGTTTTTGGCTCGTTATCGCCATCTGCTGCTCAGTTTACATCTTTAAAGCGACAATTAAAGCTTTTTAATGTCACAATTTACCAATTTATTCAGTAAAAAATAGCATTTCCCTTAATGTTTACGTCTGTGCAAGTTACCGTTACCTGAATATGATCACTATTTTTTTTTAACAGTGAACAAGACTGTGTAGTTGTGTATAAGAGCGTGTAATTAAATAGCCAACTGTACCAACCTGTTGCTACTTGCATTTAGAATCTTCACACCCACATACAATAAAAAAAACCTGTTTGTTTCAGAATGTTTCCTGACAAACGACTAAAGGGAAGCAAATCAGCTATCATTTGATGTTATTAAAGCACTGAAAATGCTTTGATGCAAAATAGTAATATAGGAGACCTTTAATTATGAACCTTTACAGACAGTTTTAGGAGTTGTCTGTGAGTCACAAGATCCCTAGGAATTATAGCACCATAACAGGTACTATAGCAGTCAGTCAACTCATAATGAATGACCATTTACCTGTATGGTGATATGATACTTATAGTGCATTATATATATATATAGTACATGGCAACTGTGGGACCCACAAAAACGTAGCCTACTGTTTCAGCTTAATTGCATAAGACCAGCATGATAATCTCATTACCCAGATGTGAACAAGCTCTTTGTCTGAGCTCAGAACAAAGCAGGTAACAAACTAAAATTAGCAGTGAGCCTCCTCTCTGTTGTGTCTGCAAAACAATATAGGCAAATATTTAATATATTTAATAGTATTTACATTTTTAGGGGTGGCTTTTATCTATGGCTTTCAGGTTTCTTTTTCCTGAATAAAACCTGTGATCATTGATCAAATGTAATTCTTCCACTTGAGCACCGAATGGCTAGATAGACTAGCCAGACTCACCTACTCCATAGGGTAGGTGAGTACTGTAATAGGTTGCTGTTTCTCTCAATATTTCCTATTAATGTTACTTTTCTAAATCTTAATTATTTGTATCATGTCTTATATTTTTATTGATTAAAAGTGTGGGCAGAGAGAAAAGCGTAACTCATCCTGATCTGTAACCATCAGTGTGCTCTTCCTCAGTCTTATGTCTCTCTCTCTCTTCCATTGACCTCCTCTCTCTGCTCATCACTAACCAGCAATTTCCCAATAACGTGTTGTCATGGTGACAGTGGTTAAATCTCATTTGCATATGTGTTTTTATGTTGCTCTCTTACTTAAAGGGGAAAGCCCTGCAGTGCAGGGAATGAGATGCGTTACCACACCTTTCTGGAGTGTCAAGAATTGTATGAGAAGAGCTCATATTCTGTGCTCTCTCCTCGTCAGTCAACTATACATACATACATACATACATATACTGTTTATGTAGTGTACATTTTCAATGCTAAATAACCTTCTTTAAAAAAAAAGTTAAAGAATAGTATCTGTGTTTACAAAGACAGTATATTATTAATATAATAATTAATATACAGTCTATGGTATATAACCAGCATGCTGCTGAAGCTGAAAACAGGAGGGGAACAAGACAATGGAAGCAAACAACTTTTTAATGTTTTTATTCACTGACTAAAAGAAGAGAAGCATTCATTCAACATTAATTCAAATCGACATTCGGCAGGTTGACCCCTCAAATGTATGCAAGAGGTTTAACATGGAGGTTTGTAACGTACCCTCCCTTTTCACCACAACAGAACCATGGATCAACACTGTTCTCTATGATAAAAGCTGTCCTCACAGCTGAAGAGGACTCTTTCCCTGCACACTAAAATAAAAATCAGCTGGACAAGTTTCAAATCAGAGGTTTATATTATTTTAGTCTTTAATTTAAAAGAGCAGTTTCACAGATGTAGATTAAGCCAAGTTCTCAACTAAAAGGTTCTTATACATATGGACAAATCCAGGTACGTTTTCGGAGTGGAACTTTTCTTTGCTGGTTAGAACATGTCTTAATCCATGCCTTCACTCACATGTACAGATCAGATAATAAAGGGTTTAAGAATCAAATGAAATGTAATTAAAATATTGTACATGTCATTTGAATTCCAGCTGTGTTTTGGGTTACATCTGGTTACAGAAAGAAGGCAAAACCCACTGCTATGTGCTCACTTTACCAAACACAATCACACAGGAACATAACGCTCAGAATATTCAACATTAAGGATGGTATACCCATTTTCGCAAAAAACACAACAACATAGCTTCTGATTTACAAAGTCTGTGTGATTTTATAATATACTTCATGTTCATAAATTGAACCCGGACATGTGTTGCATAAGATTATACCATGGTAATGCATTGTTGATACCTAATACAAATATGCACTGTGTGAGTTTATATATCTATTTATATAGTTTATATTTCTTCCTCTATGGTTTTCTTAAGACGTAGCCGGGCGCTGTCAGCACTGCTCGTGCCCCTTTGTGGCCACTAGTAAGACTGCTGTTATTGCAAACTGTCCTGATTTTAAACAAATGCACAACATTCGTACCACGATAAAACTGGGGCCGTCTAGCCAGTCTCACAGAGACTAAGAGTGAGCCCGCCGTCACCGCTGCTGTCGCTGGGCTGGCTGAACAGAATCAAAAGATCTTAAAACTAAATGATAAGATTTAATAAATCATCATAAGGCCAAGTATTGTCATTGCAAGTTCTTATTAGTTTACGTCTTCATTACTACTGCGTGGCAGTGAGAAAAAGAAAAACTAAAACGTAAAACTGAAGAAATAAAAAAAACAAATAGAGAAGAGTGTGGATTATATGCATTCCTCTTGCATAGTTGTGCGGCTGGAATGGACAGCAGGCCTGCCTGCCTGCCTGCCTGGCTAATTAGGAAGTTTGGCTCTTGACAAGAAAGACTTTGTTTAGCAACCAGAAACCTCAGAGCCAAGGGAGCTGAGATCTTAATGAAGATAGTTGGCTGACACTGAGCATGAATATCTATCAGTTCCTTGATATAGCCAGGCACTACACCAACATCAGGGGTATGCACCACAGCTACTGACAGAGTTTGGCCAGGTTATGCTTTCAGTGCCATTTTTTAATTTTTAATTTCTTCACTGGAAAACAATGTGGCGAAAGTGTAAAATAATTCCCGTTAATATCACCGCTAAGATCATCATTACAAGCTGGCTGGAAAATCAGTTTTCAGCTATGGCTGAAATTGAAAACTGGGGAATCCCAACTTTCTCTAAGGCTCTCAGTGTGGCTAATGACTTTGCTCTGTGTGTACCTCCTCTTTACTAACAATATATCTAGCCTTATACACATCTACCTATATATGTTACACAGGACTGATTTGATATCAGTGCAATGCACATCCAGTGTTTTTTCCTAAGTTACAGAAACATTTGTCAGGGTTTTAATGAGATTCTTCACAGTCCAGCCCTATGTGAGCCCATTCAATGTCTGGTAGTAGTCCATGGTCATAGCATTTAGGTAAAAACATAAAACAAACAGGAAGCATCTGGAATCTCACATTGTGATGAGGAAACCCTGTCTCATAATGGTAGTCCCTTCAAAAAAATGTTTTAGGCCAAGAAGCATCTTACTACCTCTTTTCTACAGCTATTTTAAGTATACTTTCACAACATTGCAAACATCCAGAAAGTAAAGATAACAAACTCTCAAGCTGGCATAGAGTCTGAATGATCTAAGTGGAAATGAAACTGTAATGTCGGATGCGTGTCTGCCTGTGGCTGTAAGCCAGTTTAGACTGATGCAGATCTGACACAGTTGGCTACTTTGGTACTAAAATAACACACGCTGGTCGTTCACACATCTGTCCATATTAATGGTATTACTTTTGGTTATTGAGTTTTAGCACCCAACTCTTTGTAATGTATATGGGGCCTGGTAGGACAGATGTACTCAAATCCCTGTAAATCTACAGCGCTGCGATCACAACAGTTTTAATAAGCTGTCAAGTACAACTGTCTTAGATGGAGTACATTAGAGGGCTGCTATGTGGATTCTATTACCCATCAGGCCACAGGGGTCCCGATTTCATCTAGGATTCCTCTTTGAATGAATATAAAGAGCACAGAAAATTAAACAAAAACAAAACACAAACGGGTCAAAAGGACAGATTCAACTGGCTGTGACCATATCATTGTACAGTAACTGCTGGTAATGGTCTCCTGAATAATTGACGCCTCATCTCGCCTCTGGAGCCTTCAAACCAAACCATTCAGTTTAATGGCAGAACTCGTTAAAAGTAAGGCTCTGCGAGCATAGATCAGTCTTTCTGTGTGCACACAGTGTAGTATAGTCATCTCTCTGTACATGGTGTATAAATAAGTCCAGCCCAGATTCAATGTGCCCCTGTGTATCTGTAGGGATTATGTACTGTCACTTCTGTGTGCATTCATGTGTGTACTAAATACACAGACAAACTTCCTCTTACTGTATTGTGAGGTCTTTAATCTTTCAGATTGATTCAATGGGTGAAACCAACTTATTTTGTAAAAAGAGAAACTAGTCCTTATGTTTAGCACACAGTCAGTGTAAGTTGCTTTCACACCTGTGACCTTTTGTGTACCGGACACAAAAGGCCGCAAAATGCCCTCAGGATGCTGAAGCATCAAGTGAAAGCAAAACTTGGCATTGCAGAAACACAGTTCTTTAAATAACCACTTCTAAATGCTATCACACCTCCACTGTGCTCAGACCAGCTAGTAATCTGGTGTCCCTTCAAAAACAGTAAAGTAGTAAGTAAAAAAAGAAAGAAATTTTAATAAAGTCTATATTTATATAGAGTCTAATTTTCTGGCGGACACTTTAGCCTTTTAGCAAACTGTTTGCAAGTCAGATTGCCTGAGCGACCCCCATGTGGAATGTCCAGTTTCTAGCAGATCTCTAGCAGCAAATCACTTTACAGCTCCAAAAGCCTGTGACTAAACACTTCCCATCAAATTTGACCTTGGCCAAGGCTTGCTGTGCAACATATCAGATCAAGCACACTGGCATGTGTCCCAGCTGGGAAGCTACAATCCGTCAGAAAAGTAGCTTCAGGAAGCATCCGGGGGAATGTTTAGTCCCTTACGTGTTCAGAGATTGAACCAAACGCCTCGTCCTCCTCGCCTTAAGTTTTACATTCACTCACTCCTCACAGTGAAACAGGTGATGGGGAAAAAAAAGAGGGGGGGAGCAACATGGTGGCCAGACCACTCTGCTTCAGCTTTTGTCACACTATAGAAGGATACTGCGCTGGACGAGAAAGGCCTTGCTTTGCTCTACGATGCCTCAGCAACATGCAGTGTGTAGACCCTGAGTGCCATTCACAGATAGGAATTTGGCCACATTGTACAAGCTGTGCTACAACGCTGCTTACCTTTATTAAGTAACATATTGGTTATGAATGTCCAACTGCACCTTCCATAACACACATTCTACACAACTAGTGTGAAATCTTATATTTTCTTAACATAGGGTGCTGCCACTAACACAACAGTGGCCAAATGTTTGCATGCAGGTCTGCTTTGGTCTCTTTTCACAACAACCACAGGACGAGACGGATGACATTTGACCTGGTCCAGCCCAGTATGGTCCATAGTATATCAACAGCGTGGTAGTAGTTAGGGTGCAAGTGGAATGGAACCACTAAGAGTAATGGAAAAAGAAGACATGTTGGAGGAGAAAGGTATTAGTAGAGTAGGAAAGAATACTGGACCAGCCTCCTGCCAGTGTGTGTGTGTGTGTACATGGGCACTTCAGATAGACTTGTGTCTGGGTTAAGTTTTTTCCACTGTGGTCTTTGGCAGCTTAAAACACAACAAATGGAGGAGAACAGATCCAGTGACTCCTACTACTCATATAAGTGAGCTAGAGGCCTGAGCTATTGTAACTTTCCCTCCTCCTCCTCTTCTTTTTGAAAACTGACTGTACCCTGAGAACAAAGAATTTTCTGTTGCTGTTTCCTGCTGCAGTAAAAGTGATAAAACTACACTGCTGAACATGAGCAAACCCCCCCCTCAATACACACACACGCATGCAGAGAACATGACGGCTGCACTACTAACAACTTGTTCACACACACAGTCAAACCATCTTATTTACACACTACTATTGGGTACACTTTTGAAAGATTACATGTAAAACGTGCTCTGAAAATACAGGCACGCTTCAAGAGAAAATAAAAGCATGTGTGCTGAAATATCTTCAGAAACCCTAGCTACTACAGCTTTTAATGCGGCTTCCCTAAGGAGTGAACTAACAATCACAGCAACAACTACAAACAACACAACGCTAATAACTTGGGGAGAGCAGAGGTTTGAAAAGCAGTAAGACTCCAGAAGCTTTCAGGCACAAGATGGCTCAATATTTAGCTATTAGCGATGATACAAAGAGATCAGGGATAAGTCATTGTTCCACTGTTCCATCGTAGTTTTTAAAATGCTATGCCGTACAGTGACCATGTTTGTTGTTGAATGTAAAGTTATTGGCCTATCAGCATTTGCTTACTGGCAGAACTTTGTCTCACCTCTTCTCTCCTTGCAAGGACAACACAGAGCTTGATCCATGCCGTCTTCACTAACATTTTGGTGTCTATTGGTGGAAAGAAACAAAACCAAAAAAAGCCATTGTTTTGCAGTGCATTTCTACTTTCATGCATATTGTCTTTATAATCCCTCCTCTTTCTCTGCACTTTTGAGATTGTGAAATATGTCTATAATCGCAAATTGTCAAAACACGAACTTTTGATAAAGACTTTGTCCTGGAGTGAAATTTATGATTAGAACAGCACTTTTTTTATACATTATCCAAATGGGAAAATTATAGTTGGATGAAATTTTTATCCTGCTCAAACTGACCATAGTCTTGAGAAAACCCCCCACAGCCAATCCCCTTTTATTCTGGGCAAAAATGATTTGGCCAGCCAAAACAGTGCGATCTTAAATCTAGTGTAGAGCCAATAGCATGTGGAGACCTGAGAAGACAGGAACCAGAGGAGGAAACACCTGTGGTGGATGAGGGTGGAGTTTGTAAAATCAGCTTTTTAAAATAAGTTGTTAGTAAAAATCTATTAGCTCCACTCAGGTGACCCTCTAGTTTGAAATTACATTACAAGTAGATTGCTGCGATTTTTCCCTCCTTATCAGGTGATGCCTATACGCTTAAATCTCTCACATAAAAGAGCAAAGTTGAGCTCTAAAGAAATGAGACAAGAGGAACAATTAGGAGGAGGGGAGGAAGAAAAGATAAAACCCAACATATTTTGGTCTGAATGTGTTATGTTGGTATGGCTATCCCCTCTGGAGTGTTTTGAGTGTGCAGCTCTATATATAGCCACAGACAGCCTGAGATATGGACCAAGGACTAGAGATATTACCATGGCCTAACCATCAAGGTCCCTTAACCGATTAGCAAACATTTAGGAACCATTGGGACTAAGTCCCTCTGAACCTAGCAAAGTGCTGGCACACTGTATAATTGCAGGTCAATCTTGTAAACTACAGACCTTGATATGGACCTTCACAGTCTGCAGTGCTATTGCACAGACCTCTAAAGCATCATGGTGTGCAAAACAAGCGAGCTGAAGCCATTTGGAAGGGTAACTTTCCTAACAATGTCTTGCTGGCAGCATTCACTTATGCATGTTACAGGTGCTCTACAGCCCAACCCAACACTTAACTTGGCTCAAGAAATGCCTTAATAAGACACCAGTGTACCACAGCTGTCACTAATAACCGTTCTGTAGTCACAACAACACTGGAGCATCAGATGTAAGCATTCTTGGCCTTGTTACCCACTGGTCATACTCACAATTAAGTTTGTGTGGAGCACAAGATATTTGGTCAACAATGCTGGGCAAAGGTCCTGAGCCTTGACATGCTTGTACTTCAACAGAGCCTGAATCACATTTATTTAAGTTATAAATTTTGGCCCAGCAGGTCCATCGACAGCATGGATTTCCTTCACTCCACAGCCGCTTTCGGTACTCCACATCTACTGGAGATAGAAAACATGTGCAATGAGCAGACTTGTTTTGCCATTCTTTAGTCTATCAACCTTAATCTTTGAAAACAAATGTATGATTAGGTTTACTGATCCCCCAACCAAGGTGGAGCGAGGGTTTATCAGATGGCAAGATAAACATCATTAATAACAACAACAACTGTATCCAGAAAACAAGGGGCTGTTTCCAAGGCAACTGTGACTCAAGAGGAAAAACAAAACAAACAAAAGAACGAGGACAATATCTCACACCGATTGATTGTTTTACATACTGTACTCGACATTACCACCACCGCTGTCTTAGTCATAGTGATGTTAAAAGCCTACCTGAGACTGACAGAAAATATTTTCGTCACAGAAATACGCTAAAGGTTTCGTTGTGCTGTAGGTGCCACTTCTCCAAAAATGTACCCAGTCTTGGCTGTCAGTGGAACCCACGTCCAAATGCATTTATTCAGTAGCCGTGACTGTTGTGGCAAGATATGCATCTGCCAAACATCTGAGGCCAATATAGCTATACAGCAGGCCATTCAATATAAAACAATAGTCCCAACTGGCCAACCGAATGAGAGTTTAGTTACATTCAGTGCATCATTTTCTTTTCCCTGTTCTTTATCGAGAAATGTTTTACTTGAAAACACAAAATCCGCCATTGAGAGAAAACTACTTCCTACCTACAATCTGCATTGCTGGCATGGCAGCAAAACCTGGGTTTGTTATTTGCCACCTCTGAAAAGATGAGCCTACAGAATACTGGTTTTGTTTGCATGGCCACACCAAGAATTTGGAGGCAGTCACAAAGATTAATCATCATAATATATATCTCATTATGGAATGAAAACCCATTTCCTCTTCAGAATAATGCAGAACTATTTGTAGGTTTTGTAATCTCAGAGCCCTTCAAATTATAACGCATACTCCATTTCTTTTCTTAGAGTGGAATACTTCTTTTCTTTGACTGAAATACATTTTAATACAAAAAGGGCTCTGGACCAGTGATACCAGTCAGAAAATCTTGACCTCTAATTGAGAGAAAAAGCAGCTATTTCCTATATTCTGTATATAGAAAAAAAATATGCTAACATTTACTACCAGCTCATTACAGATAAAAATAGAATGGAGCGAGGGAGGCGGTGTTGTATTGTGACAGGCTGCATTTTATAGTTTGGCTCCGAATGTCGTCGTAAGACGAGGCTAGCAAGGTTTCCCGAAAGTCGAGTGAGCTGGGTGGGAAACAATATTCTCCGTTACACCATCAATAAGGTGCTCAAAAGCCTTAATATAACCATTGATCCGAGCCATAGCACTGACATGGTTGTTGATGAACACAGCATTACAACTGATTAGCACCTGCCACAGTCAGCCACATTACAGTGGAGATTCCCACTCTGCTGCCAAGGCTCTCAAACTAGTGGACAAGTACACACAATGCTCTTTCAGAGCAACAGAAGCAGCATCTATGGTTTTGTTACCCAGGAAGCGATTGATAGGTTAGTTTACAAACTCCAACCTTTGCTAGAGTTGAGCTAACAGACAGACCGACACAGAGCAGAGGTTTAAAAAAAAAAAAACTACTAAAGCATTTCCCCCCTAAATCCCACCGGCCCATCACTCAACCATGCCTGTCTGTCCTGTTCTGTTCTCGCTGTTAGCAGGATAATAATAATAATAATAATAATAATAATAATAATAATAATAATATCTGTATTTAAATACACACAAAGCCTTTACAGGCAAGGGAACCACCACACAAGAAAACAAGATTATACACAGAGCAAGGAGAGATGAACAGTCCAAGAAATCAAAGTTACATCATACAGAGGCTCTGGAGGTTATTACGGTGAAGGGGAGACATCAAGCTCTGAAGACTTTTTGATCAAGACCAGACCAGACTGGGCCATGCCAGACAAGAGGATATTTGAAGCAGCAGAGTATGAGTGACCCATTTTGGCAGACAAATAAAAAAAATGGTCATGACTCATGTCTTCTCTGTGGTTAGGGATCACAGAGTGGTATGACTTCTAACTGAATGAATATCAAGTTAATATTACAATATCCAAGTTTTAAAGGGATATTCTCAAATGGAAAATCTATTTAAAACATCAAAGATTTTATCTGTTTTTCCAAGACACTGGCTAACTAGATAATCAGGAGGCAAACAACGAATCATTTGGAAAATGGAAAGACGTGATTGTGTGCTAAAACTCTGGTGAAAGTAACAAAAAATAAAAACAATCAGCTCACATAAATGATATTCATAGATTGTTTTAAGATCCAGTTTAGATTTCTCACTTAGGTCTGCTTTGGCCTGGTTTAGAGGTCTGAGTTGACTTGGACTTTGTTGGTCTGGACTGGTCTTGACACAGTTTAGGTTGTGATGTGTTGGACTTGCCATCCCTGCCTACATGCCCATGCTGAAGGCGTGCAGCTCATGGTGGAAGTGATGGGTGGGTTCTGACAAAACCAGGCTGGAATCCAGGCAAGGGTGCCAGACACGGGCGAGGCCCAGAGAAACCTCCTTGACTAGGTTATGGACCGGGTCGCCATCCATGCACACTGCCTGGTCCGGATCAAAGTCGATGCTCTCCTCAGAGACGGTCAGGACGCGAAGGTTGGAGCCACGCAGCCGAGAGATGGCCACCAAATTATGGGCCCAAACTGTGTAACCTACAGAGAGAGATGTATTCAGGGAGGTGGACTAATCTTGCCAATAATAAGTAATGAATATTCTATATAGCTTTACACTCAGCATACCATTAGGTACAACCCATGACCTAATATATGATGAAATGGTTAGAAATGTACACTTATTAGGAATGGGATTCTCTTTTGTCGCTTATCATTTCCTCATCTCATATAGTTGCCTAGATGGAAACTTTGACCTAATTCAATACAAACACAATGCCTGTAAATGGCAATGCACTGACAATATTAATTGCAATATCTCAACCATTTGCTGTGCAGTATTTGAAAACATGTGGAAGGAAGAAAAATATCTAACTTGTTTTAACATGTTAGATGTTTTGCTTCCTTCAAGGTCACTGCTATACCACAGACATTAAGCAAGCATTGAAGCTTCTTTATTTGAACCTTTTACATTAAAAATGGATGTAGCAATGTGTAATGATAAAGAAATCTCATATAGTGACAAATCCACAGATTATAACCGCCAACTCTGCATTTACCCTCAGCTCATCTTTTGCTGCTAGCAACCTCACTGCTTGGTTCACCCACTCTAAAATCAGTTTTGTTTCCAAACATAGCAGGAAGTAGTTTTCAGTGAAAATAAACCCACTGTAAGCTACATGCACAGCACCAAACACCAGACAAAGTTAGTGATTAATTGTGAACATAGAATTTAGCAGCTAACATGCTACACATCTGTTCTCAGGTGTTGGTATAGAGCAAAACAGAACTATAGGGAGAGTGAATATTGGACTTAAATCCATCATGTGGTCAGAAACACAACTTCAGATGAATTCTTATCTATCTCTGTGTCTACGGGATGTGTAAATAGGCATATGTTTGCTAACCATAACAACTTTGTGTTGCGTTTACAGTTTCTTGTATCTCAAATCCACTTATTAATGGCTATCTATGGCCAGCCATGGTTGCAACTTGCAATTCTGTTTTGATTCCCTGAAAAGCAAAACAGAGCACTTTTGCTAACCACACATGAATGTAAAAACTATGTTTCAACAACACAACTGGAATTAGTATAAACGTAGTAGCGTCATGTAGTTTTTAAAGTCAGTACTATTTTTCATTGTCAAGTAAAAAGCCATTCGAATTACTCCAATTAAGCCTGAACCAATTTATATACTACCACTACTACGCTAACCACTACAACCACTTGTGTTTGTCATCATAAGGTTGGCCCAGCACTGATCAGAAGAACCTGAAGTCACGTATTGTACATCCCCGAAACAACAAGCTGAACTCACCATGTATCACCAGTACAGCCAGCTGAGTACATCTCCACGCCAAGAGGACCAATGGATCTTCGTTCCGATTGATGCTGAGGTCAGGGAAGTCGGGGTCATCCCTCAGGAGCAGGAAGTGAGTCAGCGTCCTGTTGTACTGCTGGGAAATGAGCTCCAATGTGGCGTCAGTTACCAGTGTGCTGTAACTGTCGAGGTGGAGGCGCTCCAGAGGAAGGCTAGGCTTAAGGACCCCAAGGAGCTCTGAGCTGTTGACCTCCAGGGCCATGATGTACACTCGCAGGTTGGCACTAACACGAATCTGGGGAGGATCAGGCAAACTTGACTGATGTACACATGACACAAAAAAATGTGACTGCTGTTTCATTGACATAAGGCATTTCAACACTCTTATCTCTTCATTAAATGAAGCAAGAGGTTGTCCTGGAATAACTAGCAGAGGGCCAACAAGACTGAGTAACAAAAATACATGTTGCATTACCAGTGCCTTCCAATCGTCGTCTGTAGCGGTCCCTTCTAATGGTTTGAACTCCAGGGCGGCGCCATTGAGCAGCAGGGAGATGCGATGCAGTGGAGTTCGGCGTGGAGAAGCCAGCAGACCACAAAGCTCAGATGTCAAATCAGAAAAATCCAGAGCCAGAGAATGAAGATTAGATAGACGATCCAACTCTGATGGCGAGATTAGGGGACCTGAGGGAAATTCAGGAGCGATTACAAATTGTACAAACATACTACTAACATGTACTACAACTTCTACTTTTGTCGTATCTACGGGTTCAACTGTTAAGGATTTACACCGATACAACCCAATTTCCATTGTTTTTTAATTGAAGCTTCTACTGCATTTACACAGTTACAGACAAACATTTCCAGACACACACCAACACATACCCAGCTGGTGGTCCAGTAAACTGAGGTGCTGCAGGGTTTCGGCTGAAGGATTTGACAGGCAGGCCAAGGAGCAGGGAGTCACCAGACCCAGCATGAAACTACAGGACAACCACCGCAGCTGCCTGCTGTTAGACAACAACTCCATGAACAACTGCTGGATTCTGCAGAGCACAGGGGAGACGAGATGGTGGAAGAGAATTAGAATCAATGCACTTCACCAGCATGAACACAGCTTCCTTCAAGTTAAATTAGTTAAAGTTAAGACACCATGGGAGCTGTGTATGCCAGTTCAAATTAAATGTAAGACAAATTTCATCCTAAAAATTAACCTGAAGAAGGAAAAACAGCCTCAATATACATTCGTGCAAAGAGAAAGTTATGTAACTGAAAAAAAACATTGCACTGAGATCATTGGATATTGTAATGCTTTAACAATGTAAGACCTATGGAACCAAACAGAACATGCTATCATATTAAACTCTGTTGTGGTCCTGAACACTTACTCAACAGCATACAGACTATACTTGGGTAATCTGGCAAATTATATTTCAACACATTTAATTTGGCATTGTTTGGGGCAGTTCATGAAAACAGTTGGAAACCGTCTAGATTGTGCCTTATCTTCCAGATGTGTCCTAAAAAGCAGACGATGGAAGGTATAAATAACACCCACCTTACTACCACTGAGTTACAAAACAAACCTACACTGGTTGCTATAAATGAGAAATTTTGTGATTTAAAAAAAAGGGAAAAGCCATTCAAATTGATAATGATCTGTATACTGCTCTGGATTAATGGGATGTGTATGTTGAAATCCCCAAATTGAGTATCCTGACACATACTATGTGTGTATTGCACCATCATCATGGCCTGAAGGTAAGAGAAGAGAGCTTATGACCGGCAGGTCATTGATCAATCCCCAGACCAACAGGATAAAATCTGGATGGGGAAAGCACTTGTCCCTCTCTCATTACCACCACTAAGGTGCCCTTGAGCAAGGCCCTTAACCTCAAAACAAGTGCAGCTGTTCAGTGGCCATGACATTACTGAGAAGTTACATGTTTTTAGGAAATGTAGGTGTAGGTTAGGAAAAAGTGCGTGAGTATGCTTGAGTTGATAATCAATGGTGCTCTTTGCAATATGTGTGTAAGCTTGATTAGATCATTAGCCTTACTATTAACACATGATGAGCTGGTATTGACAGGTTACATCAGTATGGGACAGTGGAAAAGTACAAAATACCTAGAGACATGATGAGAGACATAGGTTGAGTGTGGTCATGTTAGAAGTCATGTCAGAGTTACATGACTTTAGAGGGCAGCTGAAGAAGTCATTGGACCAGGGGGGCAAAAGGACCTGCCCCCAACCCACAAATGGGAGAAGACTACAGCCAAGGAGAAAGGTGGTCCACATCCATGTGTGTCATGTAATCTTTTTGTTTTATTCCTTGTATACAAGTTGCTATTAATATTCCACCTATATGAACCACCTCAAATGCGAGAAGTTGATTGTCTTCTGTCCTAAATGACCAATAGGACAGTGTCAGTATGAATGTGTGCAACTGTGTGAATGTGATCTGCAAAAGAGAGGCTGCCTCTCAGTAATATCCCTGAACAGATAAAAGGTTAAATAAAAAAATATATATATAAATAAAAACAAATGTCTACAAGTGAGATTATTTTCTAAGATTGTAAAGCAGTGGCATCAACATCTTCAAATTTGACAGCAGATTTTAAAAATGTTCTACTAGAGCCAATTTTTAAATAATAATAAAAAAAAATGCAATTTGTAATTCTCAGTCTCTAAAGCATCCTTTCCTGTTCAGAGACTGCAGATCTACAGCGTCCGCTGCATGTTAGCGCGGCCGCGGCTACATTATTCATTTATACATTAACAGTCCGTTGACAGAAAGGTGGACACACAAAGTGAGAGTGTTGAGACGTGTTGCTGGAGATGCTGTGCGCCTGCTGACTGGATAATGACAAACTACACAATTGCAAAATGTAGTATCCTTCTGAAACACTAAACACACCGTTTCCAACAGTGCCATTTTGTAAATTATACTTTCCCACACGCACACAAGCGTCCATGCCAGTCATTAGCACCTTTCACACACAGATTCTGCAATAGCGCCACAATAAAAGGTCTACCACTGCTGGCTTTGTTTATTCACACAGAGGGACATGTCAGGCTTTATCCCAGCAATGTACATCTGCTGGAGTAAGGTCCAGACAACATTTTGGCTAATCTCTATAAAACATATCTACACATGAATGTAGATTAATTAAAAAGAAAAATGCTAATAAAAAGATAAATCAGAAAATCGTAAAACAATAGCCGATGGGCTCCGAGATTGCATTCCGGCCAATGCGTTCCGCCTCTTTTGCTCTCAACATGGACTGTTACTTGCATGCAACCAAAGCCCGCTCAAAAGTAACCGGTCAATGCTACTTGGACTACAAAACGGAATCCAGAGCACTTCCGATAGCAAAATCTTGTTCCGTTGCCTACGGATTACGATGTCAGTTTAGATATTACAATGCAAGTAATACTGAATGTAACCATTTTTGACATTCAACAGAAAATTCCATAATCAGGCTTACTCATTGATCTTTTTGTCCCCCTGGTGAATTTGGTGTAGGTGGGAGCTGTCCAATAGTCCCTCCTGCTGGAGAACACA
Source organism: Percina caprodes (assembly GCA_013375575.1). Classification (NCBI taxonomy): domain Eukaryota; kingdom Metazoa; phylum Chordata; class Actinopteri; order Perciformes; family Percidae; genus Percina; species Percina caprodes. Next base: position 858,503 of record JABXJD010000022.1, on the reverse strand, counting down.
GGTGTCTCCATACAGACTCAGCTTCCTCAGGTTTCTAGAGAGAGAGAGAGAGACAGAGAGAGAGAAACAGTATTCAACAATACTAGTTTGACTTATGTTAACAAGTCATTTTAGCAATATGTTTGAATGTTTTGACAGACAGGTAACAGGTATACATTAAAAACGGTTTCTCTTTTTTTTTTCTCTTTTGAAATGAAATAAAAACTAATACGTGAAAGTTCTGCCTTCAGTTATTTTCTTCAAAATTAAACACTGGGAAAACATCAGTGTGCTGTGCTAGCATTACTGAGACATCTGTGTCACGATAACACAAGCATACCCCATTACATTTGTCAGTATTCAGAGAACCAAACCTATTCACATAACAATCTCAAAATTATGATTTTTTTTTGGTCATCCGTTTACTCTACCAACATTGTAAGTCATTACTAATGTAAATTGTGTATCTGGTTCTTCACATGGAACGCATAAGGGGTTCAAACAAGTATCAGTAGCTAGACAAGGGGTTAGGTTTATGCATTTCTAATCCAAACAATATCAGAATGGGGGTTATCGCTTTCCTCCATCTAGTCCAGCCCTGGGTCTGTATATTGCTGGGAATTATTGCAACTATGCACTTTGCTGCAGTGCTGTCTAGAACCTGTTATATCCTGGTCCCCAAAATAGATTACCAACAATCAAGCAGCAGACTATAAGCCAAAATGTGATACTTTGAAAAGCAGGCATGGTAGGCTTAGACGTCACAATGCATCTAATTACATTCTTCCAAATAGAAGGATTGCATCTGTTTTGATATTTGGAAGATCGCAGATGTAAGTTGTGGAAAAGGATTATCAACCACATGTGTGCCGTGCAGCCACACATGACATAGGCCTACCTACAAGGTACTGTGTATGCATTATGTTTCCTAAAGCTCACTTCCTGTAAATCAGCTGAGAGTTAAGCTTCACTGCCTCTGCTGTGGAACCAACAGCAGTCTCATGTGCATCTACTTAGTGTGTGAAACCGCGATATCTATTCTCATACCACACATGCACAGTGGAGGTGGACCAATGTTAGCTGAATGAAAAACTCGCTTTTCCTCACCTGATAACATGGGAGCTAAAGATAGATGACAGCTGGCATTTGTCCTATTAGTCGTCAACCGGTTTGAATTGAGAAAAATGGCGATTAAAATAACATAATTAGCTGAGTATGGCACATCTTACTATGACGTACTGCTAAAAAAAAGTAACCACTTGCACAGTCAACATTTTTATTGCCGGTCTGGTTATGGCAGACTGAAACTGCACAGGACCTGCAGTAATTCCTTTTTGGTTAACAGACTAGATCTGAATTGCTGTTCCATAATACTAAATACTAATCTTCATGGCCTCTATATACAAGAAAATCAACACACTTTGTTTAACACCACATGTCATGCACAAGAATCAAGCATGTTCAATGCACAAACTGACATCTGGATGTAGTGAATGTTGTCACATTTACAGAATAAATAAACTAAAACCTTAAACCTGTGATAGAATTAGTATGCAGCAGGGATCTGGGACACAGGCTAGGTCGTCGGTCCGTTTTTAAAAATTTTTATTTAAAACTGCTCTGTGAGAACATGTGAGACATCAGAAATAGTTTCAGCCCCCTCAGCAGAACTAAGACATGTACTGCACAGCATTGGATGGGTGCTATTTCAACACTACAAAGCACTGTAGAGAATAATAGAGAATGTGGGAGAAGGTATAATAGGTGGGAAGTTCTGCACTGAAATTAGGAATCTTAACATTCAAATTAACGCTTTATAGAACAGTAATTTACACAGAAGAAATTAGCCAAGTGGCTAGATTTCATGTATGGAGGACATATGTGATTACATCCAACAGTATGCGACGACATACCAGAGCTAAATGTGACATACACTGTATATATGTCTGTGTGTCAGTGCTGATATCAGCAAGTCACAGCCAACAAAGCGTTCTCTAGCCACCACCAGTGCTGTATTGTATCTGCTGGTATGAAGACCCCAATGCAACAAAGAAAATAGAACTGGCAACAAAAGAAACGCAGACAATCGTTTGACTTGACATTATACATAACATCATTATTTGATGACTGTACATGTAAGACTGCAATAAAATAATGTCAGTTACCGTAGCTATATTAACAACGTCTTTATAGATATTAAGAGCCCGTTGGCTATTAACTCCACCGCAAAGACATGACCCTATTAACGTTACGTAACTCCGTCAGGGTTTGTTTATAGCTAACGTTAACTGAGCTAGGTTAGCTAGCTGCTAGCTTACTGCGATGCACCAAATAATATGAAGTTACAAAAAAGGAGAGGCTATCATAAAATTTTTTGAAATTGAATACAAACAAAATTTATAAGTGGATTTTGGAGCAAATCTAAAGTTACCTGTTGTTGCGGATGCTGGAGAACACACACAACACCTGGTCCAAGTAGGTGGCCATGGCGTCTCTCCATCGCTGGGAGAGCTGCGGGTCGCTATCGGGCTGGTCCATCCTGGTGGACGACGGGTCGTTGTTTAGAGGACTAAGGCAGCCTTCCACCGGTGCAAGTTCCAGTTGAAGCTCCCGCACGAAGGAACCGAATTTACGCATGAGGAACTCCAGCCTCGGAGTCTCCTCGGAGCTGGAGCCGCCGCCGTTACAACCACCACCTATCCGCAATTTGAGCTCGGTCCACAGCGCTGGGTAGAAGAGACACTCCCTCCATCGTGAACACACGGCCGAGGCCCGGAGCTTGTCTCGGTCGGACAGAAAGGAAAATATGTGGACAATAAGCTCGCTAGGCAAAGCCATGGCTCCGACACCCCCGCACAGAGCCATGGCGAGCTGAGAAAGCTGCTGGCCGAATACCAACCAGGTATAAAATAAATATTGCAACCGTTTTTAAAAATCGGTGCAGCGGCGGCGTAATACAGCAACGCTTCCTACTCTCGTTGAAAACAAACCGATTTTTTTCAGCTTTGCCTTCAATACTATTGGACCGCACCACTTCTTTTCAGTGCACGGGGAACAATCAATCTCACAAACATTACAAAAGCGGGAGACGTGTCATCAGTTGTTTGTTAAAAATATGATTTTATGTTTTAGAACCATGTTAAGAATGTAGTGTAAATTTAACCAGTTTTATGGCAATCAGTGATTACATCGCCTCGTTGTCAAATGAATGGTTTAGTCCTGAAGTGCTGCTATTTTTGCCATACTGCCGTGCTCCGCGGGAGGGCGGTGTTTCTCTTCAGTAAACAACACAAGCCAACACGTGATTTTTATTTTGGAATTTGTTCCCATTCAGACCCCTAGTTCATACATATGGTTCATGTCATACCACAGATTAAATAAAGAGGTTCATACCCCACTCAAAAAACAGAGGTGAACATAACCACATCACAACATAAAGTTAAAGTGATAGCAGCATGGCAATCTTAAAAATAAAATGCCTCATGAAAGTATTAGTTAGGCCTAGTATTTATTGCATGGCTGTTGCACTGGAACACATTTATCTCACAGCTGTGCAACACACGGAAATTGTATCTATAAACTATAACTTTCATTAAAGAAACCAACACATTGTTTCTATATTGAAACACACCTCTTCTACTCATATGATTGATACAGTAGGGCTCGAAAGTTTGGGCACCCCAGGTAAAAATGTGTATTAATGTGCATAAAGAAGCCAAAAAAAGATGGAAAAATCTCCAAACGGCATCAGATACAGATTAGACATTCTTATAATATGTCACAAAAAATTTGATTTTATTTCCGTCATTTACACATTCAAATAACAAAAAACAAAAAAATGGCATCTGTAAATGTTTGGGCACCCTGCAGAGTTTATACCTTGTACTGCCTCCTTTGGCAAGTATCACAGCTTGGAAACACTTCTTGTAGCCAGCCAAGATTCTTTCAATTCTTGTTTGAGGTAACTTTGCCCATTCTTCCTCACAAAAGTCTTCCAGTTCTTTAACATTTCTGGGCTGTCTGTCACACACTGCTCTTTTAAGGTCTATCCATAGATTTTCAATTATGTTGAGATCAGGAGATTGTGAAGGCCATGGCATGTTTAGGATAATTTTCCATTTGTAGAAGCCGTCCTCCGTTTAACTTCAGTTTTTTCACAGATGGCATCAAGTTAGAGTCTTAAATTTGTTGAAATTTTATTGAATACATTTTTCCTTCTACTTGTGAAATGTTCCCTGTGCCACTGGCTGCAATACAACCCCAAAGCAGGATTGATCCCACCCCGCCCCCATGCTTAATAGCTGGACAGAGGTTCTTTTCATTAAATTCTGTGCCCTTTCTTCTCCAAACGTACCTTTGCTTATTCCGGCCTAAAAGTTCTACTTTAACCTCATCCGGTCTACAGAACTTGTTCCTACAATGCATCAGGCTTGTCTATATGTTCATTTGCAAACTTCAAATGCTGATTTTTGTGGTGAGGACGTAGAAGAGGTTTTCTTCTGATGACTCTTCCATGAAGACCATATTAGTATCTCTTTATAGTGGAATGGTGTACCACAACTCCTGTCTGCCAGGTCTTTCTGGATGGATCGTGCAGTCAAACGTGGGTTTTGACTTTCTTTTCTTACAATCCTGCGAGCTGTTCTGTCTGATATTTTACTTGGTCTTCCAGATCTTGCTTTAACTTCCACTGTTCCTGATGACTGCCATTTCTTAATTACAATCCGAAGAAGATATTTGCATCTGAAAATGCTTTGCGATCTTCTTATAGCCTTCTCATGCTTTGTAAGCGTCAACTATTTTCAGTTTCAGTTTTCTAGACAACTGCTTAGAAGAAGCCATGGTGCTGATTGTTGGGGCAAGGTCAGATGAGTCTGGGCATTTAAACCTTAAGATTGACATCACCTGGTCATTCCAGATGATGATTGAGAACAATCCATGACACTGTCAGGTCTTAGCTTTCCAAAGGGGGCGGTGCATGCCATAAACTCTGCAGGGTACCCAAACTTTTGCAGACGCCATTTTTTGTTTTCTGTTATTTTGAAAGTGTAAACGATGGAAATAAAATCTAACTTTTTGTGACATATTATAAAAATGTCATGTCTGTCATTTGATGCCTTTTGGAGATTTTTCCATCTTTTCTTGGCTTCTTTATGCACATTAATACAGATTTCTACCTGGGGTGCCCAAACTTTTGAGCCCCACTGTAAAAATAACTTTAATTTGCATTCAGGTCCCTGTGCAGACCAAGTAGGCTATGGAGTGTGGACTGGCAGCTTGAGTGGGGCCAATTCACATCCTGGGCACCGACGAGGTGCCCTTGAGGATGCTTCAAACCCCCAAACTGCTCCAGTTGCGCCTGTTGTGGAATTTCCAGCTTATGAACCCATGCAATGTAACTTGAGACAATAGTACTCAGGTCTCATTCAGGTCAAAGGAATAGTGTCATTCAGGCAGAGGAACACTTCAACTTTGTGCCTCCATAGATGATGGGAGACGTAGCAGCTGTCTGATAAGACAGTGCTGTTCACCCTGCCAAGGCCACAGAGGAAGTAAACACTGTGCTAAGATATTTGGGCGCCAGCAATATCTTTGTTTACTTTGAAGGTTCAGATAAACTTAAGGCCTCCAGCATGAGTTTAAATATTCCTTTAGAAAGACAGGAACTTCAGAAGCTGTACACTGTACTGTGAAATCCTAAATTCTCCACAATTGGGAATTCATTAAATACTCCTGTGTAATTCATCAAGGTCTCCTAGATCCCAAGTTGTGCTGCTCCTGAGTTTTTCAGCACCGTGCCATGGTTGACCCTGCACTACCACCTACATTGCATGTGTGTGTGTGTGTGTGTGTGTGTGGGGTTGTGTATGAAGAGGGATTTGCAAAAGATACAATTTAACTGCAAATTACAGTGTGGATTGTGTGAATTGAGAAATAGCTTAACAAAAGTAATTTGAAATTTGACAAAATATTATTTGATTAATGCAATTAATACTCAACTGCTCCAGTGAAGCTGCTGTGTGTGTGCAGGTAACCTTTTAAGACGTGAACACCACAGTTTGACATTAATGTTCAGTTTCTTTTGTCAACATTATATATTTCACCAAAATCTTATTAATCAATACACAACATCAGCTATTGTAGCGTTCAAACCTGTGACACTGTAGTTACAGTTCAGTCTCTCTACCCATGCAGGTCACCCTTCTGTCTATGATGTATGGTTTTTAAGACTTAAATACTTTGGGATGTGGTGGTAGCTATGACTGTCGGTTCAAAGAGCAGGATAGTCATTCAATGCTGCTACAAGAAAGCAGTACAATGACTCAGCACAGCACCACCAATGAACCGAATCCTCTTAAAAGTCTTCATCACTACTGTGGTTCTATCTTGTCCATTCTACTTTAGTCACAATTACTGATTTCCTGACAGGGAATTACAGGAGACGAGGTGTTGAGAGAAAAAGAAAAGAAGATTCCCCGTTTAAGTCTGAGTAGTAAACAACTTAAAGGGTATTTTGTAGAAAAGATTATATAGAATTATACTTCCAGTGATTTGCTTAGTTATCTTTTAATAAATGTACTGGTATGTCTGATGTAAAAGCCATCAACTATCAACTGAGAGCCAAATCACAGGTATGATATAGACACAAATCATGGGATCACTGACTAAATGGATAACATTATATTCATTTTTATAGTTTAACAATAAATATTAAAAATTATATCACAAGTTTACAATTATAACCGTTACAGTAAACAATGATTTCAAATTCATTCTGAATCAACCAACCAACCAATCAAGAGCCTGTAAATCACCACACAACATATAGACACTTTATTTTAACCTCTCCTATTATTCTGTTTAACAAGACTGTACATGCTTACTATTTAGTCTGGGTAGCTTGGATTTCTACTCAATGTCAGAGACACTGTTAGCTGTGTTAGCTAGCTCCCATTGGCAATAGAGACCAGAGGAAACCATAGAGAAATGTATATTGTTGACATTCACAGAGCTGTGTGTCTTTCTCTAATGGAAAAGCTGGAAGGGTGAAAGAGGGCAGGACATGACATGACCGGTTGATCTATAGCTCTATTGTGAGTTCAGTGTGCCTTAGAAAAAAGGTACTCCAGTAGAAAAAAAGTGGTCTCATCGTTTTTTTTAACCAGGCTGAGTTTCCTATATAGTGAGATAATTCTGTCTTTCTACTGAAGTGTCCTTGAGCAGATACTTAATCCCACTTGCTGGCCGATCCAACACCCTAACCAGAGGACAAAACACACTCTCCCTCTTCAGACATCACATCAAATAAGGCTTAATGTTGCTGAATACCAATGTATAGGAAGGACGAGCGAAAACTATCAATCTCAAATTCCCAATTGTGAGATAATCTGTTTTTATTTCCACCTGCGGAGACTGATGGCAGCTGCTACGGCTCTCATGTGTAGATACCTTAATGATACTTCACACTTTACTCTGTGGTAAAGATAAGTGCTTTCACCGATGATGAATTTGTGTCTGTAAAAACAAGAACAAAGGAATGTTGACTGCAGTCAAGTGTAAGTAGTGAACATTGATTGAGTGCAGAGACAACAACAAAAAGAAAACTATTTATTATGCATGCCAGAATAGCTATTTCAGTTGTGGTTTCTATTAACTAGATCCTATGTTTGTGAGCAGTTGGTTGGTGTCTTTCTCTGAATACAGCTTCAGCTTTAACTGCACAGATATTTGTCTAGATATTTGTCTTTGCACACTATTCAAGTTATGTGTATGTATGTCTGTGTGTGTGTGTGTGTGTGTGTGTGTGTGTGTGTGTGTGTGTGTGGAGAGCTCATTTTCCAATAGAACAATGCTATTCAGCTCTAATGTGGTAGATGCAATCAGCACACTGTCAATCTCTGTGGAGACCAGATAGTTTTGTGAACCATAGCCTTATGGGCTAACTGATCCATTTATTGCTGAATCATCTGGTGTCACAGCCTGCTGTAGGTCCACTGCAAAGCACAAGATGGTGGTAGAGCTCTATAACTGACTGCTGCTGCCTCACTGACGCTATAGCTGCAACATAAAATAGAAAAGCAATCTATCTATCAGATGAGAAATAAAAAAGCACAGCAAAACAATGAAAACCGTACATTATAAGTGATATGGCAGGGGAATTTGTTGGAATTGCAATTTTACACACAATTCTGTACAGGTATGTATAATATGCAGACTGTATGTAAAGGTATGTAATACACAAATGTGTGGTATGTAATAAACAGCTCACATATAAATAACCTGTTAGATGATAATGGAAAGACAATAATTCAAAGTTATTGTTATTGAAAAGTGCAAGTCTTTTATAATAAACCGTATTGATGATCAAAGATGAACAAGTAATATGATAAATGCCATAACACGTATGTCAGAAGTTTATCCATGTAGTATTTATTTTTTAAAACTACAGCATAACAGTAGAAGAAGTAGAGAAGGGTCATAAAGTCAGCAAACTGAATCCGTAATGTAGGTTACATACAGAGCAAAGTATGCTAGTATTAGCTAGCATTAGCCACAATAACCTACTGGTCATACCAGACCAACTGAAATTTTAAGTGTCAAAACCCTTGAGTGTATTACTTTTAATTTTTGAGAAAAACATGAACATTATCTCTTCTAGGCTCACTTCTTACAATCATCAATTTGCTGTAAATCTGGTCATCTTAAATGACAAGGAGTACAACAACAAAAAAGCACTTGTGAGTACATATGTCATTGAAGATTGGGTGGATTGAGAGTGGGTGGGTGGGTTGAGAACCTTTAAGGAGATTGGGGAGTGCCGAGAGAACTGCAGGATGGAAGACTAGGTGGAAAGAACTTGACAGGCTGCCAGCCATCAAGCTGAGTCTGTTTTTTAAGCTCTCTCACAGCCAAAAGCATACAATAATGGATAACAACCAAAGTACAATGCTGCTGGTGTCTAGAAGTTTACAATGAGCTTAGATTTCTGAGTAATAAAAGAAGATAGCTGAGCATGAATCTGAAATTTGGTTGTGGTTTGTAAGACAAGGATGTAGACAGGAGGAGTGCATTTTTATATATAAAGCCAATGGCCTGCCCATCAGGGGCAACTTGGGGGTTACAAAACGTGCATTGCAGGAAGCAATGCACGTTTTGTAGCATGAGCATCTTTTCGTTCAATAACAGCAGAGCTGGGAAAAAAAGGACATCTAAACCCCTAGATTTATGTACAGGAACAGAGATGTTTCAGGCACCAATGCCAGAAGAAATATTGGAGGGCATACATACATATGAGGCCATATGAGGAAAAGGACAACAGATATTGTTTGCAGATAAAACTGTATTTATCTGCAAGCAGAAACACTTAGAAGAAGACACACTTCTTTAACCGAGCATCCCACTTCAAGGTGTGGTTGGGCATATTATGAGGAAATAATACTGAAAACATGGCGATATTTAAATGTATTCACCAGTCATAATCTGCCATCCCACTTGGGTTTAAAAAAACAAAACAGATTGGGGGAAGGTATTGCAGCGTTTAGTGGCTTTAAACACAGCTAGAGTGTTGTAAAATTAATTTCAGCTAAATCCAACCTTGTGTCTGATAGTTGTTTTTGTAGTTCAGTTCAGTTATGTAGTATGTCAGCCTTTTCATGGTATCCAAATCATTCATTTGATTTTGATTGGTGTGACACACTCTGGGCCCCTTCATAATATTCAAAATATAAATGTCATGACCCTACTGACGAGCATTACAAAAAGTGAACCTAAGCATCAAGCATTGTTAACGGCAACAACAGCACAGAAAGCTCTACAAAAGTGTACATAAGATTGTCATCATGTCTGAGTCATATGTGGCTATATGGGAAAGTAGTTAAATTATGTCTAGATGCATTCAGGTGTCTAAGATGATAAAGAAATCACACCCACATATTTCACTTCTGTATGTCTGTATACTTTCATTTTCTGGAAGTGGAGAATGGGCTTTAAAATTAGACTGTGTTGCTTTACAATACAGCGTCCTTTAAAATAGGGCTATTGTGTTAAATGCTGCGAGTGCAAACAGAGCCCATCAGTGTTCAGTATATTACCCACAAGGAGTAATTTGCTAAATTGCTTTAACCACTCATGGTAGCATAGTATTGCTGTAGTGATGCGATTTGCAATACATGTGGGGATTTAGTTCCCAGCATCTGAGTAATGTGTTAAATGGATGTATATGTGCGTGGGTGGCAAAACATGTTGTTACAGAGATGCTTTGCTTTGTCTCTCTGAATAAAGGCTACTCCACAGGAAAGAACACGATTCATCAGCCAGGCATTCTTCACAAAACCAGATCACCAGCTGCTTGTTAGTGGGAATTACAACAGCAGCAGTCCAGCCTTGACATTATATATAAGTGTACTTGTAAAAGTAAAAGTGAAGACTTTCCAAATGTCACTAATGGAGAGGAAAATGTAAAGAAAATGTATCTGTTGAATGTGTATTTTTTTCTACATTCATTGTTTTCAATGGCATTTTAATAGAACAGAAGAGAAGAACAGAATTGAAGGATTTGGTTTAAGTGTCTAATGATCCCAACTTGTAGTGCTTTCCATTAGGAAAAGAGGGAGTAGCAGGAGAAGGAAGTGAAGAGAGGATGAAGGAAATAACAAAGGAAGAAAGATAGTGTCTCTACTTAAGATTCAGAACAACAATGTCAACATAAATAGATGGCTAAGACCAATTTAATTCATGAGTATAAAAACAGAATTTTCACAGTTCTGTCAAAGTCAGTAAATAAATGAGCTCAGATGCATCAAATTGTGCATTTAATAGACAGGGTGGTTAAATGTAACTAATATGCAGATTGAAAGAATGTTTTATGAGTAATTCATGTTGCACTTCACTCCCGTTTCATCATGTTTGTATTGTATGTTGTCTGCATACCAGGACTGCTGTCAAGACCAACTTAATCGAGTCAAAGTCAAGTCCAAGACCAGGTCTTGTCGAGTCCAATTCAAGACCAAGTCCAAAGGCAGTCAAGACCAAGTCAAGACCAAATGGAGTCCTGTTCAAAACCATAATAGTCAATAGTGTCTTTCCAATGCCAAGATTGTGATTAAGGAGTTTGGATGGATCTGTAAACAAGAACAATCTATCTACATCAAACTAATCAATGCATAGAATCTAGGCAACGTTCTGTACAACTGATCCTGAGTCAGTAGCCTGGGACAACTTGACCAGTTCTCAATAGCTGAGTCCAAGACAATTGTCTCAAGCCCATGCCAGCAATAAGCCCAACAACAAAGCTTTATGTTCTATGATTATGTTGTATTGTTAATTGTGGTATTTGAGTAATAGTCTCTCTTTTTTATTTTTTTTATTTGTTATAATGCGTTATAGTTTCTTGCCTTTATTGTCTCCAATATTGATTTCATACCAAAATAACAATAATATTAAAAGTAGTACATACGTATATCATTTGTCTGCCTAGTGAGTGAGCTGTTTTAGAAGAGTCAGCATGGTGTTAAGCTGCCAACAGCACTAACTGAGAGCTCAGCTTTCACCCTAAGGCGATTTCTGAGCCGACAACTGATATAAAGAATGACAAATACAAAGTTGGGGAAGCAGTAGCAGCAGAAACACACACACAACACTTTATTTTTTCAAAAAGTTAACCTGAAACAAGAAGGGCTGGTGAGCTACAGCAGCATTCAGTGACAGCATGATAGGTATGAACAGAGTAATATTGACAACTGTCAAGGTTTCGAGGCAACATGTTGTTATTACAACATAATGTAATAATACAAAATCTGCATAACTGCACCACAGCTCTATAGGTGGAGTAAAACATCCTCTCACTCCTCGACTGGCAAACAAGGACAGGAGCTTTCTATAGAAGAAACAGGATAGCTGCATCTGGTTATCAGTTAGTTGGAACATTGCTACCATCTTAATGACCATGCTGCTCTGTGACATCTAAGGCAGCAGCCTCTTCCAGATTAAATTGCCCCAGGTTACTCAGGCAACTTCTTTTTCAGATGTTCATCAGCCAGGTCCCAGAGCCCAGGTGAACTTGTTTTTTAAGGCCACAGTGTTGAGCCTCACTCTTGCTCCAGTAATCCTTGGCAGGTAAAGCCCCGTGATAAGTACTAAGGCTTCCTCTGGAACAGAGAGGACGAACGTCAAAGTGATTATTTATTAGCAATGTAAAATTATTTCATAGCATACCTCACTGTGGTGGATAAGTAATCTAGTTGACAGAGCAAGCACGAAAAGGAGAGCAAGAAACAAAAATGTTTGCCAAAGAAGCTGCATTTTCCATACAGTAGAAGAATATAAAAAGTAAGAGAGTAGACTCAAATATATTCAGAAGCACATTCATTTAACACCACACGTTTATGTGACATGTATGCTCACTAGCCTCTAATCATCACGTTGGATATTGACCTTTTTGGTTTATAGGGGACATATATTTTCACTGTCAATAAACAGGAATGAGAGAAGTGTGTGTGTGTGTGTGTGTGTGTGTGTGTGTGTCAGCAGTCTGTGGGATTCATATTTCATGTAGCAGGATTGATTTTAGCTTCTCATCAGAGGGGATTAGCTGTACATGTGTTACTGGTGATGGGCACACCACAACACTGGAATCATCACATATTCAGAATGTTTAGAATGCAAAACAAAATGACATAATACATGTGCATGTTTAACCAATCTTAATTTCGATTTCAGCAAACATATTACTATCATATTCATATATGCCATCATCAATATCATTAAAGGTCCCATATTGTAAAAAGTGAGATTTCCATGTCTTTTTAATGCTGTATAAATACTGTGAAAGTATATAAAAAATCCCACTATATCTAAAATCTTTAAACAAGCAACCAGGATGTATATACTATATACAGTGTACATATTTCTGCTGGGCTGTCTTTAATTGGAACAGGCTTGGTGATTTTTTCCCCCACCATTTCTTTTAATGTGTTTGTGTTATAGTGCCACGCCATATGCTACTGTGCTCCCTATTTTTTTTGGGATTAAACTTAACATACTTGTCTTGGACTGACTGGGCCCTCCTGGGGTCCTTTGAGCCCACCCACATTGTGGTTTCTGGCCATGCTACTAGAGGGAAGTTGTTACCACATTAATTTGTGGAACATATTCCATTAGTACTTAGTTGTGGCTCACTAAATTAATGGATGCATTTTTATATTCTCAAGTCCAAGTGCAGTCAATGTTTTAATTATATCTGCCAGGAAAAAACTGCTTTTGACCTCTATGATTCAGCTATCTGGCCAAGACGCTTGTCATCGAAGCAATAAGTTTCACTGATCTGTTTGCAGATGTCTGAACAGCTCTCATGCAGCTGTGTGTCTGTAGACGGAAGACCAGACAAATCTCTCCAAAAGACACGGGAAGACCTTGTTTGAGCAACTCAAATAAAAGCCAAAAGTGACATGAATAGAAAGCTCAAATTCATTTTTTGTTGCTGACTTTACTTAAACTTTTATGTCTCTGGACTCACAACCTCTGCTTTTTTTGTTTTGTGTGAATTGTAAAAACGACAAGTTGTGGTTTTAACAAAGAGTTATTTACGTATGATAGACGTTCACGGTTCAGGAAGTTACTGCATCTTGCTAAGAAATAGCTCTGGCACATAAGTAGCTAACTGCTTCCAGTCTTTATGCTAAGCTAAACTAATGCTTGCTGTCTGTAGCTTTGTATTTAATGTACAGTGACATCAACCTTCTCATCTAACTCTTGGGAAGGAAGTGAATACATTTTTAAAATGCAACACTTGTTTCTTCCCCTTACAATAAATCAAGCTTGTGAATAAAATGAATTAAGGAGGCATAATATTTTATGTGAACAGTTGTGGCAGTAAAGACTGGCTCTGATTATGGAAAAATCATTAACACCTACTCATTGCTTGTTATTAATCCCCCCCCCCACCTTCAGGATATTTTTGCTGTAGCTAGATGTTGTTTGGGCTTGTCCCCCCAAGAGGGTTGTTTTTCAGTCGACAACTACTTTACAAATGAACATGATGAACACAGATAGACAGGACTAGACAGATGATGAGTTATACAGCATTATATTATCGATACCTTTACGTTGAGCGTCCTTAGGCTCCACTTGTGTAGTAAAGTATGAGTTAGAGCTGCGATCATTGCGCTCCTGATGACATCTACATCCTAAACTCTGAACTAAGTAATCTTAGAAATATTTAATCTGTTTTTAAAAGCCTTTTGACTGTGTTTGGCAAGAAGAGTTTTATTACACAGCTCTCCCGAGCGTTATATAGGCTGCAGTAAAAAATTACAGCCTAATAAAATCTATCTATGTGAGAATTGTCTGTGGGGCAAAATTGGCACTAAAAGAACAGATGTTTTAATGCAGTGAAAAAAAACAACCTGTGTTTGCATGGGGGGTGCCTTTCACAAGGGCAGCTTCTTGTCAGTTAACACTAACATTTAGATTAATGAATTAGTGTAGTATTTTCCTCCTCTGGGCCATGCGGTCCATGAGACATGAAAAGGTCAGGTAACCTTGTGTTATTGTCACAGTTCATGTAATGTGCATGACATCTCTACATGACACTGACATGAAAGACATGAAATTGTTCTTTTTATTAAAAACAACATAACAATCAGTTCATACTCAGCTAATAATGGTCAGTGGTGGAATAAGTGACCCTTTACTTAAGTAAATGCAATACACAAACAATACAACAATGTGAAATATCCCTTACAAGTAAAAGTTCTGTGTTCAAAACCTTCTAAAGTAAGACAGTAGTGTAAATGGTAAATGTAGGTAAATGTACTTAAAGTACCAAAAGTAAAAATAGTGGCTGTGCCATAAAATGTCCCTTGTGACTGATGTTTTACTCTTGGCCTATATGACCAGAGGTGGGTAGAGTAGCCAAAAATTGTACTCAAGTAAAAGTACTGTTACTTCAGAATACTATGACTCAAAAAGTAGTCATCCAAATAATTACTTGAGTAAGAATAAAAATGTGCTTGGTGAAAAAACTACTCAAGTACTGAGTAACTGTTGAGTAAAGTCTGATTTATTTTTTAACACAAGCATTCAATCAGACAGACAAAAATACAAAATAATAATCTTCATCAAAACCTAAAAGACAAACATAGCCTATCCACAGCACAGAAAAGTAACAAGCTCATTGTAGCCTAATGTAGCGCAGTAAGAGAACAGTTCCTTCTTCACAAATCTACTCAAGTAATAGTAAAAATTAAATTGATTTTAAACTACTTCTACAAGTATAATATTTTCAAAAACTTACTCAAGTAAACGTAACGGAATAAATGTAACTCGTTACTATCCACCATAAATGTTTAAGCAGCATTTTACTGTTGTAGCTACTCGAGATGGAGCTAGTTTTAACTGCCTTGTTTAGTCCAATGATTTCCAACCAAAGAGTCATAACATAACTCTAAGTGGTTGTGAGATGACATTGGGTGAGCATGGAAGAAAAAATTAAGTTTGACACACTGGCTTAATCTTTAACAAAAATTGTATTTTGGGAAATCATAATATGTAAGTAGTATTACACTTGTCAAACGAATGTAGTTAAATACAGTAACAAGTGCAATATTTGCCTTTCAAATGTAGCGTAGAAATATAAATTTATTGTAAAATTAAAATATACAAATAAATATACCTCATGTTCTCTAGTACAGTACGTGAGTTCTTGCATGTAATTCCCCTTTCATCACCACTCCTGTCTGCCTTGTTGTTTCAGGATGTCTAAAAAAAAAAACTTAAAATGTCAACAAAAAGAAATAAATGTGCAAAGTGTCACGTAAACCCTTTTCCATCATTCCAAAAGTGTTAATATTTTCATTCTAAAATGCTTCTATGAGATTTAAAAAGCAGTAAATAATGGCTTATTTGGTCATTTAGCTTTTTGGAGGACTTTTTGTTATACAACATGCTATTAATGTTGGTTGGCTGTACTTTATCATGGAGTGACATCAATAACGGACCCACCCTGTCAACGATGATCCACTGTGTGTGTCTGCCTGTGTGTGTGTGTGTGTGTGTGTCTGTGTGTGTAAGTATGCACTTAAGAGGAAGCATAACCCGTAAACAAACATACAAAAGTTGTTGAATCTAATATAGTACCATTACATCTCTCTTGTTTCTAATAAGATCACCCATTTTGTGGACACAATTATTTTATTGCTTGTGCTGCACACTCTGCTGATCATGTAAACATGCTGTACATTTATGGTATTACTGATATTTTATGCTACTACTGGGAAATCCAAATGCAGTATAATGATGCTTTAAATATCTCAGTGTTGTCTGAGAACAAACTAGTACAGTACATGTAGAGAACAAGTTGGCTATGAATCATACCTTTAAGCAGTGTTCCATTCACAACTGAACGCAAAACAAATGACCCAGTAGGTCCGCAAGGGAACAAAACAGTTCAGCACCACTGAATACAACACCAAAAACATGTATCAAAATAAACTTTCAGATTAATTCGATGTTAAACCACAAACACCAGGATCATGAGGAGGACTCACCAGGGATCAGTTTTACTCAGAAATCTAAAAAACAGAAACAATGCACTTCATCCATCAGTGAGGCAGGATGATAAAATGACACTTTAACTCACTAGAGCTGAAACTCAGATGAGGAGAAAATAGTTACAGCAGTTCTTCATCTGGGCAAACCTTTCAGAAACCTCACTTTTGGCAGTATTGCAGTTGCTACATCAGCAGTTTTTTAGTGGAGAGCCAGTCCAGTGCATTAGGTCAGTGTAGAGGGCTCAAGTTTCTATCCTCTTGAAGTTGGTTTCTCTCTGCCTTTGATATAGTATTTGTGATGATTTTCAGCAAACTGTGTAAGTGTCGGCTAAAGTCCACTCTAAGAGTTTCTTGTGGATGGATGATAACATGACTGTCTTTGCACCCTGAGGCCCAGAGCATAGGCAGTGGTGAAAGAAGTATTTAGATCCTTTACTTAAGTAAAAATACTAATACCACACTGTAGAAATACTCTGTTACAAGTAAAAATCCTGCATTGAAAATGGTACTTAAGTAAAAGAATGTAAGTATCATCAGGAAAATGTACTTAAAGTATTAAAAGTAAAAGTACTCAATGCAGAAAAATCCTCACATTCTAGAAACTGGAAACGACCCAAACAGTTGTGTGTTTAATCGGCTAATCATTCCAGCTGTCCTTGTAGGTCTATATAATGTTGTGTAGTTAAATTTATCATAAAACATTGAACTACATGTGTTTTGTGTGTTAAAATCTTAATTTGTAAAGTAACTAGTAACTAGTAAAATAAAATAGTAAAATAATAGTAAAAAATGCAATATTTCCCTCTGAAAATGAGTAGAAGTAGAAAGTGGCATGAAAAGAAGAGATTCAAGTAAAGTACAAGTACCTCAAATCTGTACTTAAATACAATACTTGAGCAAATGTAATTAGTTACATTCCACCACTGAGTATGGGTAGAGAGCACCCAACTCAAATCTCAACTTTCTCCTGTTTCCCAAACTGGCCATAACAACATCAGAGTTGCTCTCAGAGGAAGAAATTAACCGAACGATAAGGGAGGAAAAATGACCTGTCAACCAGTGTAGTGTGTGAAAACAGTGTCGAGCTGTGTGGTTCCATTTGAGCTGTGTTGTTCCATCTGCAAAAGTTTCTATCATACAGTATATTTTCAACATTGACCTTGAACAGGACAAGCATGTGAATTTGAGATCCCAGAAGGCAGAGTTGTTTCATGGACAGAACAAACAGTACCAGTACTGATGTTAATAAGAGCAGGTCCTCCAACAATATTTGGAAGGAGAACGGGCCTGTGCCAGTGATTCAGGTATCCCACCTCGGTATGCCTGTTTTAATGTTAACTGTTAAATTTGTGAAATTAAAAATGGTGCCATTTGTAATAAATGCCCTTGTAAAGAGAAAACCATCTCTATCACAGTTTTATTGTTTTTGGGATAAATAGTCAGTAGTAACCTACAACAAAATTATATTTAGGTTGTAAATAAACCTTATAAAAAACTATTCGATTAATGAATAATTTCTTATTTTCCTCAAAATTGTTGTCATATAGCCCACATATATGCAATTGCTGCATATTATGTATGTTCAAGTTGTACCATGTCAAGTCTCTATTTGATCACGTGATGGGGCCCATAAGGTCATGATAGCGTGCAGTGGGTCCCATCGTAACTACCTTGCACCACTGTACACTATGCTTCACTGATGGAATCTTCATCTTTTCTCATGTTCTCAATACAGCAGATCAATGCACTGGGATTTTTTGTGTTGCTTCTGCAAAAGCTGCAACATGCTTGGGAGAACCTGTAAAGATGGTGACAAAGGCTGCATCAAATAACACATTTAGGATAGTCATTACAGAGCAGAGTTGTAGCTGGCAACCATGTCAGTGGACAGATCATCACCAGTGATTACAGGAATATAATGGTGTGAAATCCAGAAACACCATTTGTAATCTGTAGTAGTGAGTTCCACCTGCTTGCCATGGCAAAAAATTATGCCATGAGCACTTCTGATGCCAATAAACATCGTACTAACCATATAATCCAAAATCTCACTTTGTACAACTAGAATCCCTTTTGAAAATTGGCACTGTCACACATGATTTCAAACTGGGATGAGAATATTTTCAGGCTTGCAAATAAAGTGTAATGACCCATTACATTGTTTTTCCGACTGTCAGCGTTCACATGGTGTTGGGCTACAATCCTGCCCTTCTAGATTCTTTCAGGAAGAAGGGTTCAAGTCCGTAGGTTGGATAAAAGAACGTTTATTCAGATAGAATATATTCTAGAGACAAAGTTACCGAGAATATGCATCCATAGCTCTCCCAAGTTTGTCTAACTCTTTAGCCCTTTCTGCTTGATCTTATGTCCTCGGGGGGGACATAAGATCACCGTGTGACATGTTCGTGTGCTGTCTTTTGACTCCATAAGGTTAGTGTCTAGCAGAGATCGGCCTGCACAATAGATAACAGGTATCAGACTGCTACTGGAGAGGCCCTTCACCCAAAATCAGGACGTGTCCCTAACCACCCTTGGCCCTGCTTTTCAGAATTGACGCACTCGGCAGAGCTATGGTTGGACACATTGTACCAAAACAACCTATTATGAGGTCACAGTGAACTATAAACTACATGCTTCCTATTTAGAAGTAAACCTAATAATCACACTGACACCAAGCAGACTAGGTGTAATGCTTTAGCTCTTTTAGCTCAAAAGCTAATGAATTTAACACATATGATTAATATAATGCACTACGTGAATATGTTTATGAGCACACATGATATGAATACTTTTTATTTCAACAATGGTCAGCATAAGTGTTCCTCTTCTTCTGCTATATTGGCATTTGGCATACTAACATGTTAAATGACTGCCACCAACTGTTAGACGTAGCCTAGAGCATCAGGTGTGTGAAAACATGGAGGCCACAATAACAAAGGACACGCCAAAGCTCTTCAATTACGCATCACTTTCCTCACTACAATTTGTACAAGAGCTCAAAACATAGGCCTACTTGACTTGAATTGGTTTACTAGTTACTGGCAATAGCACACAACTTTTATAACTTATTCAAGTTACTCTGTTGACTACAACCTCAATAGATAGCACATTGTGGACATTGGCAAAATATGTTACATGCATGCGTGAATTTTCTATATTTGGGAAAAGTTTCTAACACATTTGAACCATTGTCAGCCATGTATGTCAGTTGTCAACAACGTACCACCAACTGGGAAACTCTGTTAGCAAAATCTAGCCCCGGTGTCCCACCTCTAATTCCCAAGGGAAGTGACATGAATGATGACGTTTTCACTGGGAACATTTTTTTTTCCATTGCCCATGACGGTCAGCCTGAGCATTAACTCATTTTTACCTGATTTGCTGCTGAATGGTAGCCTGGATGCCAGCCAAACTTAGCCCCACCCACAACATTCAAGGTCGGGAAGTTCATTTATTCATTCACATTCGGATTAGAATCTGAGCATGACAACGTCAGGCTAGCTGAATGGTGCATTTGAATACACTATCAATTTCAGCAGTAAAATGGGCCCTTCTTGGAAAGATGCTTCAGAAACAGACACCATCCAGCTTTCCTACTTCAACAACTTTCTTCTACACATAGCTTTTTTACATTTTACTGAGCATTCTACAAATGTTTTTTTGCACAGTGTAATATTCCTATTCATATTCGGTAGCTACATGAAAGCTAAGATTGAAAGTTCATTCTTGACCTTGTAGTAGATGATAAAACACTCAAACCATGCCAGTGTCAATGCAGTAGCTGTTCTGTAGCTTTTGATTATGTCACCTCAGCTGATAGGGATGCAGAGTTCTCATAGAATTATAGATGTTTAAGTCATTTACATAAAAAACACTTCACGGGACTTAGGGTCAGTGTTGTAATGTAACAATTGTAAAGTACAAATACTTCATTGCTGTGCTTTAGTTGAATGCGTGAATTAGGGAACATTAGTAGACTCACAAGAAAATGACAACACGTTGGTTGATGGTCTATTCAAATGTACAAATGTGTAAGTAGCATTCATTTTGTCAAGAGTATATTGACAAACTTACTAAAGAAACATTGTCTTGTTGCTCACAGCATGCACCTTTGTAAAAGAAATAAAAAAAGGAAAAAACACATATTGATTTGGTGGCAGTTAAACAAATTATGGCTATAGATGGAGCAAATCTGCTTTGAATTCACCATAAAGCTGTGAACTGAATCAGTATTATTTCCCTTAAGCACATTGCAATGAACCAGGAAATTGACTTTTTCAGACTCTAGGAGAAAAACACTGAGCTGATTAATTTGTATAAATTTTCTAATGACCTAAATTTCCATGTGTTTAATAAATGAATTAGATAATCAGCAGGCTTGGATTTGTGTTATTGTTTCCTAATATTTACCCAGAAAGCTATTGGAAATTTTGCAAATTAAAAACAAATCATTCATATATTATGAGCCTGGTTATCCCCAGGCATGAAGCTGACAGAGCGATATCAGGGACACTCTTGTTTGCAACAATGACTCTCTAAATCCTTTGAACAATACAATAATTCACGTGCATTTGCTGGTTTAAATTTGCAATGTATATCATTACATGGATAGGCATGCATTCAGAAATATTGGTCGTTGCCCCCAGAGGCTAAATTTTCATGACTCATCAGACCAATAGACAGGGATTTCTCGCTAACTGCAAGAACAGATTTTGAAGTCACAGTTAGGGTTATAACTGCTAGTAGCTTCTTTTTCTCTGGAATTCAACGTGTCTTGTTGGACAGCGAGAGCCAACAGTTCTCTCTAAACGAGCCGTCATGGATCATCATTGTGAGCATTCTGTATGTTAGTATATTACCTAATACATCTCATTGTCTGCCTGTAGTTTACACCTTCTACAAATAAAGTACAGTGTGTGACTGCCATCTGTACTTTTAACAAATAACAGCAATGCATGTGTGTGTACATTACCTGCCAGTGCATTCGGTGCATAAAATGAAAGGAATGCGGTTAGACTGATGCACTCTGTGAGGCTCTGAGAGTTTCTATTTCTATTTTATCCAATCCAAAAGTAATATATCTATCCCTGTGTCCCTGCATCACCCAACCCACCTGTCCCTCATAGCTATTCCGTTAAAAATGGTAAATGTGGGTTTCCCATCAGCTGGCAACCCCCGGTGGAGTGTTTTAGCTGGAAGCCCGCAGAGTCAAGTCTCCCTCTCCAGAGATTTGTTTCTGTCCTTATCTCTTCTCCCTCTCTCTCCTTCACATGTCTCTCTTTCTTCTATCTTTATTTTGCTCTGCCATTCTCCTTGCTGTGAGGTGGAGCAAAGGTTACAAAACACCTGGAGAATGGTAGGAGAGCAATAATGACTGTGTGTGTGTGTGTGTATCTGTGTTCCTGTTCCCCAGAGACAAACTGTAGAAAACTATTAGAAACAGCTACAACCGCCCTCTGCTCCCCATGCTCTCTAAAGAACACACGCCCGCGCACACACGCATGCATGCAAGCACGCACGCAAGCACGCACGCACGCACGCACGCACGCACGCACGCACGCACACACGCACGCATTTCTTATTTCTCTCCTTGTATGGATACTAGACTTTTAACTTCATCTCAACTTTTATGGTAAAAGTTAGCAATATTGAATTTGACACTCTTAATCAGTTTCTAAAGATCAGCGTCAGATTCTTTTGATATTTCTCAGTCAGAGGAAGGTGAACAGAAGGATTTACATTACAAAGAGGTCAAAATGTGTTCCAAAAGGTTTACTATTGACTGAAATGTTATCAATGTCTTTTCAATCCAAAATTTCACATTTTCCTTTTTAAGAAATTAAGTCAAAAAAGAGAAGGAAAACACATCTGGTGCATAACGCTTTGAGATATGAAGATTTTCACTGATTAAAGCGTGTGAAACAAAGAGCGTAGTTGCAGTAAGGGAAGTCCACAGCAATTTTGTAGCATTTAGCTACAGAGAGAGACCTGCAATGGAGAATCATCGATATTGACTCATTTAAGTGCCTCCTGCAGTAACACTGCAACTTTCCACCAAGTTAAATCATTAACTTGTCTCTAGTCCCAGAAAGTAGATCAATATAATTGTCAAATTAAATAAATGTTGAGGCTTTTATACATGTATAAGTATTGAGGTGATTCATACACAGCTTTTCTACATTATTGCTCAACATGGTAGCTTCTAATAGAAAATTATACTTGAGGATGGGACACTTGATATTCTGAGGAACGAGACACAAGAAACAGAGTAATCTAATGTGATTTTTACCTCACTATTAAATAAAGCTGACAAAGCAACACTTTCTTTGCTTTTCATAGTCATTTATTCGGCTTTCCTTTCAGTGGAAAAATAAAAACACTTGTCCTTTGTTGAACTCTGGGAACAGCACTGTCAGGTATCATGTTGTTTATTAAGGTACCATTAATGTCACCATTGTTGTAGCACGGATTTGGACTTATAGTGGCAATTTGAGGGCATTTAAAAATGTATGGTCAATTGTTGCCTTAAAATAAATTCCTGGAAACTATAAGGAAATAATGCTTTGATGTTGTTGCTGCCTTTCCTCTAACTCTGCCGATTACCAAACGCAAGAAGTAACTTACGATAAAAAAAACTATAAAGTCTAGCTGAAGAAGCAGTTACTTACTTTTAAGAGAAAAGACTTAAAAAGCAGTATGTGTGTTTACAGTATGTGTTTTACGACAAGGGGTGATAAAGTGTTTACATTATGTTGAGTCGATTTATCACCTTTTACATTTTTTTAACCATGCCAGTGCTGCGGTTCTTGGAATGGAAATGCCAATTGGTCGGTAGATCCACCACTTCATTACCCTTAGATTAGATTAGATTAGATTAAATTAGATTAGATAACACTTAATTCATCCCACAGTGGGGAAATTCCCTTGTTACAGCAGCAGCGGTTTCCTACAGTAAGAGCAAAAAAAACAATCAAGTAAGCAAACAAACAGGCAAACAACAGACAATGAGCAGAAGGTATAGAATGAATGTAAAGTTGCATCAAATAAAAGGTATTGTAAAGTGCAGTTGCCATAGTACAAAAAACAATATTGCAGTGTTTGTAAGTGACGTTAAAATTAAATTGAATATGTAATTAAATAATATAGAAAAAGTAGGTAACCATAATATAAATGATATTGACCTGTGACCATAAATAATATTGAAAAAGTAAGTACTTGTAATGGAAAAATATAAATACAGATAATAAAGATATACAGAGAGTGTGTGGAGTAAATGAAAAACAGGAACAGAAACTACAACACTATCATGTAGTGCAGGTGTTGTAGAGTCTGACAGCGGCCGGGATGAAGGACCTGCGGTACCTCTCCTTCTTACACCGGGGGTGTGTCAGTCTGCTGCAGAAGGAGCTGCTCAGGGACCCCACAGTGTCATGTAGGGGGTGAGAGGTGTTGTCCATGATGGATATCAGCTTAGCTAACTCTTATGTGTTAGTGCTACAGTAATTTTGTGTTCCAGGTAACCCGTAACCCGTGTTTTCACAAACTTCTACCAGTGAAAGTGCTCCGGAATGGCAGTCAAACCCGTAACTTACTACCCGTGAACCCAGTTACAGTTTTGTCACACACACACACACACACACACACACACACACACACACATAAACAAAAAAACGACCCTTCTTGATGCTGTACATACATTAAATAGACACAAATAGGCAACGTAAAGTAATTCCCATAGACCGTTAATATCCCCACATTGTAATCAAAACAATACACATACGATTGTGTACTACTACAGGTTATGTTTATTAAATCAATGTTGCTGATTAGAAATTGCTAGTATCAGCTAGCACTAGCTAGCACAAGTTAACGTCAACGGTAGGTAGCCGCTAGCTAACGCTAGCTAGAAGGGTTTGTTGTGACTTTGCCTGGAACCATAGACTGTATATATTAACGGTCTATGCCTGGAACGCAACTAAGTCGTGAGTCCTGACTTGAAGTCGTTACTTACGGGCTAAAAACTGTGTCTGGAACGCAGCATAATTAGCAGCCATTACCATGATAACATGCTAAACAAAGATGTTGAATATGGTTTACACATTAAACGCAATAGGTGTTGATCGATCGAGCCACCCCTTTGATCAACACTAAAATATCTCTATCTCTAACAACTATTGGTTGATTGAAATGGAAGTTTTTACAGACTTGCAAATATTAGCACACTTAGCAAGATGTTTAGCTTGACAAACACCACGCCAGCTAAATATAAGTATACATTGTCATTTTAAGCATGCTGGCATGCTAACTTTAGCATTTGTCTCAAAGCACTGCTGTTTCTAAGTACAGTCCCACTAGCATGGCTGTAGACTCAGTCTTATTCCTACATGTATACGTACAGTGTTTATTGGTAACGGACTGAAATTTAGTGGAAGTGTAAAGCTCAAGCTGTTAAGATGCATTTCTGTTGCATGTAGTAAGAATTATGTGACTGGTATTCATAGTGACTCAAAATAAGTGCAACAGCAGAATAAAGTTAAATGTATGCCTAATTTTAGCATGAAGTACAATTACCTATATTAAAGGAGTGTACATGCTACTTTAACATTGTGGTGAGTGATATTTATTGGTAAAGAATCTTCATGAACCACGTTATTGTTAATAAATGAAACTATTGACCTAAGAACACTGGAAACTAGAAAGTGGGAAGCTGCTTCAATGCTTGGGCTGAAAATGGATTAATTGCTTAGTGGGTGCAAATCAATAGGGTGCATATAAATGGAACAAAGTGATACACTTGTGTTCAACATGCAAAGAAAACCAACCCATTTCAAGCTTGTAATGCTGCCTCAGGAAAACCTTGAAATGTGTTAATGATCCTGCATTAGTATAAAGGCAGATCACTGTGTTCTATAAGAGCGATTGTGTGTGACTTATTGATTTGTTCCAGCTAAGCACTTAATCAATTTAAACTACTTGCATTGAAGTAATTCTCAACATTTTCATTAGAAAAAAATGAATTAACAAAATTTTCTCCTCTTTGTTCGGCTGCAAATAGCACAATGTAGCTTTTTGACACATAATCATCCACTCGTTTTGTTATTAATTCTGAACAAAAGTGCTTTAATTTGAGACAACAAGTCATAAAAAGTAAGTTGTGGTTTGTTCTACAATACAAATGACAGACAAGTCCCCAGAAGTCCATTCTTTTACTTCAGAACTGAGAGCCGGATTTAGAAACTGAAACCAAGGCATGATGGATAGTAACACTAAATTCCCCTCTCTTTAAAGAGATCCTGTCAATCTTTAACATACATAAGTACCAAACTTACATACACACATATAAGTGAACACATCCTCATTGTATCTACATTTTTGTTAAATATTTTATGCCTTTATTGTTTCATGTAGCCAACATTATGCTTAATTACATGCTTACTTGTGTTTTAATTAGTTGATTTAGGATTTTTTTCCTTCTTTTTTCCTTCTTCTAGATATGTTCTCTTCCTTTGGTGAACCCCTAGGGGTTTTCTTGATCTCACCTGCACAATATTTCTGTTATTTTATTTTCTTGTTGTGTTTCTGTCGTCTTGATTTTATTGTGCAAATAAAAACATTGAGAAAAAAACTCTTAAATCCTCTACTTTGCCTGTAATTAGTGGACACAATGCTATTTAAACCTTCAATTCAGTTCAGTAAAGGACAAAGACAAGCCAGCGAGTTGAAAGATGAACTGAGCACCTTGTTTGTTGCACCTGCAACCCAACCCAACAGTACTTGGGTTGTTATAAATTGCACTTTAAGGGTTTTTATCTGTGTACATCTAAAGAGTATATTTAGCTAAGAAAACACATTTTATTCTTTTATTGGCCAAAAATATAAAAAAGATCTCATTCAGTAGCATTAGATTGAGAAGTTCTGAAACTTCTTTCAGCCTGCAGAGTGTGGTTTACTGCGCTGTCATCCCGAGGGATTCATTAAACTACATGAAAACTTGCGCATTAATTGGTCTCTCCTCTATCTCCGACTTTCTCACTCGTAAAGGTCACAACAGTTTCTGCCTCAACTCAACACTCTCATTAGGATATCACTGACTCTCTTTGTGAGACGGGTGGTTTAACCATCACACACACACACACAGAAAGAGTGAATAGTGACTCAGAGGCAGTATTACATAGAAATGGAAGCATTAAATATTCACACGATTAGTCTCACTCCAGTGATGGATTAAACTATGGACTGACCTCTGCATTAAACAAAGCCCAACCCAACCAAAGCCATATTTTTGGGGATCAGGATGACTTTAGAGCATAGAGGGAGGTTTGGAATTAGGACTGGTAATTAATTTAGTCCAAATACAAGAACACCATGAGTACACTATGTGTGTGTGTGTGTGTGTGTGTGAGAGAGAGAGAGTGAGAGAATTCCACCAAATCAAGACAGAGAATGTGCTATCAATTTTTTAATTTTTCACACACAAACATTCAAGCGCACACACACAATAAGGGTCAATGTGCTATTCAATTTGAATTCACTGGAGGAATGAGGCCAATCATGTGAATATTTAATGGTGCAATTTCTGTGAAAGACGGCATCTGAGCCTGTGTGTGTCTGTGTGTTTGTGTGTGTGCAAGTGTACTGCAGACACAGCCATGCATTGTGATTTTTTGCTCTGTTCATACCAATTAACTTGCACTATTTTCCCCATTGTTTCTAACTGTGATGTAGCGGAATATTGTTTGCATCATAAAATGTGTCTGCTACTGAAGACCTGAAAGGCAAGTGAGAAAGAAAAATGTCTGGTGATCCATTTTCTTAGTCTTATTTAACTTGTTTTCTCTTCCATGTTTATGATTAAAGAACAGATGGAAAAAACGTTTTGCCAGGATATTATTTCTAAGTTCCTTAAAAAAAAAACTTGGAAACCTGGAAAAAACTTTTTCCAGGTGAGAAAAACCTTTGCCAGGATAGTCTTAAAACATTTTTATTTCTTTTCTTTTTTCATCAGTGTAAACGGGTAAAAAGTTGAGTTTTGACAGGCATTGTTAGTCTGAGTTACAGGCAGAGTTTTGGGTGAGGAAAGTAGCTCTTGGTATCAGTAGATGGCATGTCAAAATATCAGACTAATATTAACCCAGTCAGACAAATGGTTCAAAAGTATTTATGATTATCTATGATTTATCTACTTTCATTCGCTGCATATACTGTAGCATCTATAACAATGTAAAGTGAAAAGCACTCCCTTCTCCCCTCATAGACTGTATATTATCCCTCTGCCTATCTCTCTTGGCTGCTGCCACTGTTATAAATGTAATATCAAACTCCCAGGACAGACTGATGTTTTCATCCGTGTGGTGATGAAACTCGTCTCCGTGTGTGTCTATTCTTTTGTTCTTTCCCTTTACTCCCTGTGCATGTCCTTTGGGATTGCTGAGTGCTGTTAAAGACATAATTATGGCATAATTAGCAGGCAGACAGAATATCAACTAGAAAGGCACTTAACATAATAGAAAAAGATAGAAGATACATTATATAAAAAGATAGATAGATAGATAGATAGATAGATAGATAGATAGATAGATAGATAGATAGATAGATAGATAGATAGATAGATAGATAGATAGATAGATAGATAGATAGATTTTCACAGAGAAGATGCAATTCTACAATTCTGACACAGGGGGTGCTGTTGATCTGTACAACACCATTTGTGTGTGTTGCCCTTTTTCGCCTCACACTGGTTGAGCTCCTCTTTTTCAATGCCAGGTATTAATGAGTTCACTGCCCCTCTGTTTCTTTTTATCACGCATGCGCAGGCACACTGTAGTGCTTCTTCCTAGGGTGTGTTTAGCTGCCAATAAGTTCTACAGACCAGTTTCCAGCCCTCAGCTTATCCTTTAATCAATGGCCGATCATGTCACCTGTGACATCATTGTAGTGTGTGAGAACAGGAGGGTATGAGGGCTGTCTGATAAATGTGACATCACTTTGTAAACCTGGACAAAGACATTTCTATTCACATTGTAAAGTGTCAGGCTAATATTTCAGGCAGCCGGCTGTGGCAGGGGTTGATAGTTAGGGGTAATGGCTGGAGATGCTGGAGCGAAGCAGATGAGTGAGCTTGAGTAGCTCGGGGGAATTTGGAGCTTGGACTAATGCCCAAGCTCCAAATTGTTACACATCATGCATTGTGTAGAACTGTAAAATTAATAATGTTATTAATTCCAGCTGTGCTTTTTCTGCTAGGATTACTTAGAATGTCTGCCTATTATGAGTCAAACCCATCTGTGACGTCAGTACCGACTCTCTAATCTCTTCTTGTATGCACACATGCACGCACGCATGTATGCGTCGATCACAATCTACCAGATTTAAAGGCTCACACCAACACACAGTTTAGCATAGTAGTAGTCTTTCAAACCTGGCTACGGAGTGTAGGTTGTATGCCTAATTTTGCATGTGTTGATGAAATGGAAGACTGTTATGTGCTGTGTAGTCTATATCCTTGACATTCCACTTCTGGGATTGCTCTGTTGCCACTGCAGTGTTGGGGAGTAACAGAATACATGTACCGGCATTACGTATTCAGAATACAAATTATGAGTAACTGTATTCCGTTACAGTTACAATTTAAATAGTTGGTATTTAGAATACAGTTACATAGTTACATCAATGGATTACATGACAATACTTCTCTGTTTCGCAAGATTATTCACTATCTAAATAAATTAAGGCACCTCCTTGCATTTCCTAGAAGCCCCAATATGAAAACCCAAAAAATTAGCTTTTTAGCGTGATCCCTAATAGAGGTAGAGATGGAGCCAGAACCGGCACAACAGAGCCAGGGCAGGAACGCGTTTCTATCTTGGAAATTCAAACAGCATTTCTCATTAAATAAAGATCAGGGGGAACGAATAAAACAGTTAAAGTGCAACCTCTACTTGCCAGCAACTAACCTTCTTTCACAGTCCAAATTAAGAATAGGCATGTTTAGTAAGCAGTATTTTATGGCTGCATTCCTACACTAAAATGCGATTCAATGTGGAAGTTTCCAAGTATTCAGACAGAAAATACCATATATTGTTTAATATTTTGGTTTCTTTGTTCTATTCTGCTTTCTTTAGAAGAGAACATGGTATTTTTCAAGGCTGGCACTGAAATTTTTGGGATTTGGAGCCAGTTAATTCTAGTATTTGGTGCTTACGCTCAATAGTTTGGAAAAACTCAAGCTTTTGGGGCACATAATAGCAATGTTAAGGGGCTGATGAGCTGAATCACAAAAATCACACAACCAGACTGAATGCTGCCTCTCAACATCACTTATTAATATTTCTTTGCCATATAATTATTCACCAATATTTTTGTGTGGCTGAATATTTCTGTGTACTGTAAGTAGATTGATCTGTAGCACATTTCTAAGAGATGCCTTTCCACTGTCCTGTTTCTGTATGGAAATATGAAAGTTTGAGAGCTTCTGCCAATGTCAGTTTTTTTCTTTTGTTCTATTTTGAGAAACACAGTTATACCTGTGTTAGATACACTGAGACAGATGGAGCACTTAGTCAAAGCACTTTAGCTCCGTGGTCCTAGTCCATTACAGACAAATACTACTGAAATAGCAGATCTTTTGTATTAATAATAAGCCTTTACTGCTCAAGAACTCTTTTATATACACAATACTCATTTTATTGATAAGGCTCGCATGTGGCCAGGATATTATCAGTACAACATATATATGTACTAAATGCACATCGTCATTCTTTACCGACTGTCTCTGTTGCATGAAAAATGCAATTTTGGAAACATTATTGGAATTTAACTGTCATGGGAAAAGATGTCAATTTGATTACAACTTTGACGCTTTCATTGTGACTTAAAGGGATAGTTTGACGTTCTGAAAAATACGGTTTTTCACTTCATTGCCAAGAGTTAGAACATTGACACCACTCTCATGTCTATGGACATGACGAGATGTCCGAATAATGGAAAGTTTGAAGATATACAATTCCATGACAACTGCTGATGAAGTGATATGGTGGATGGCTCCAGAACAAGTGATTGATAGCTCCTTGAGTGGAGATTGCTTTGTCAACAATAGAAGCCAGATACATGTGCATTAAAGGTCTTCAGTGCATTTCACAGTCACAATCTGCACGAGAATTTACAGAAAGTGGCTAATTAGCTAAATACTTGCGTGGTCATTGCTCCTAAAATAGATGCAAGTCATTAACCAATCTCTGGGGAAATGAAGAACCCTGGGGTCACGGCAACAGGTGGAGGACTACCACAGCAGGAGGAGTAGGCAGCATGGAGCAACTGATGCAGCAGATGCTCGTACCAGAGGAGGTGAAGGGTGGAGGTGGCTCGAATGCATCTGCATCTTTAGAGGCAGAGAATTTTAATGCGAACAATGACCTACTCTAATTTTGTGAACTCCAGGAAATTCAACATAAAGAATAACGCTTACAATGTCTTTGCACATCATTGATGCTTGACTTTCATCAGTAAGAGATAAGGTGCACTTCTATGATGTCACGCAAGGCACACACAGATTACAAAGTGCTGTTCCAGTCTGGATCCCCTGTTTGAAATATAACACGCATGCCTCCAGGCCCAAAATGTGCCCTGAAACTAAGTGCAAAAGTCTCAGTGAATGGGACCCTCTGTGTCTACGTGGAGGCTATGTGTCATCCCCAATCCCAGCCACACTGTGATGGACAGACAGGAAGTAGGCAGTAGGTAGACAGGAAACAGACCCAAGAGACACAAATGGAAACCTTGCCTCAGGCTTCTCCTCATTCTGTGTCTGTTCCACCTCCCTGTACTCTGCTGCTTTTCCATCTTCCTAGTGATGGCAATAACCCCACTGACCAAGTATACTTCATTGATGTGCACAACAGGGGCAAAGTCCTGACACCTGACAACATAATTTGCGACCAAAGCAATGTAAAAATGTATTACGCATAGATACTAATTTATCATCTTAGATTTATCATCTTAGAAGCCTAATGTTTCAGAAGGAGCTTCAGAGTCGATTTGTCAACTTTTGTTTAGGCTTTCTTTCCCATCATATTTCCAAAATCTACAAATGCTGGCAAGTTAGGTGAGGCAAGTATATTTCTATAGCATATTTTAAACAGATGGAATTCAAAGTACTTCACATAAAGTGGAGAAATGTACAGAACAACATTTAAAAACACAATCAGGAGGGAAATAAAGACAAAAAGTAATAGACTTACAGCACAGTTTAAGTGCAGTACTATGTGCCAACAGTAGAACTTAAGACTCCATTAGTACAAGACATGATTAGATGCCACAACTCTGATATCCAATTTACGATCAAAGTTCAGTAACCCTTCTTTCCACTCCAATTAATCTGAAGTTGTTTAATACATTGTACTATATTTCTTTACCATGATTTACTGTATGTAAACAATCTCGACAATCCCGTAATTTAGCAAAACAATTGTCAAACTTGCCCAGCTTGCTTAATGTACTTACTTTCCTTACGTGGAGGACACTGCGTAGAATTCCCAAGTTTAACAGAAATGCCTTGACGAGTTGGAAATCTCTACAGTACTCTACATGTATCAACTTGTCTAACTCTCGGGGATATGGTGAATAAGCTAAAGTTCCAATAAGTTGCCGTGTTCCTTTAAATAAAACTAACACAACAGACATCAAATAATGGGACATTAACTAATTTGATAGTATGTAAATGTGTAAGCTTCTAATTATATATATATTTTTTTCAGCAATTTATCACTTGGATTTTGATTATTTGAGCTTAAATAATGACATTGATAAAATAGAGGTCATGAATAATGTATATTATCTCACTGCACACCAAATGTTAATGTAACCATTAATGACATAATTCACTACACACTTGAGGATTGGTACTTACTCCCACACACAGATGCACCATGCAATTTTGCATGTTGGTAGTCTTTTTGGACTCTGTGCAGAAATTCTCCAATGCAACATCACTAGACAAGACTTCATGTGTGGTGGGATGGAGGTGGTAAAGTGGAGAATGCAATTTGTACAACACAAGTGTTTACTGGCAGCTGCCGTGGAAACAGGTTTCATTCTACTTTTGTTTTATTACTGTGGCCACAGTGTTTTGCTGGTGGCCATACTGTACACTACACTATTGATGATAATAACAAGGAAAAACAGCATGAAAGTGTACATTTGTTTTTATTAAAGTTCCTTCAAATCTGAAATTTTTCTTCATAACATTTAGTATTTATGACTAAATAAGCTAATGTAGTACACTGTTACTCATAGTAAGAAACTTATTGAGAAAATAGTTTTTTGGGGGCTTAAAGTCACATTCAGAGAACAGCATTAAAGCAATAAATGCAATCTTCTCAGTACTGGGTGCAGAGGAGTTGCCTCTGCAGAGGGCTCTGGCATAAAAGAATTCCTGGCAATGGTTGATGCTAGAGTGGATGGTCCGGAGCGACGGGTGAAGGCGGCATGAGGAGTGAGAGTAATAAATGCTAAAGTTTATCAGGATAGGGCGGGTAATGCCTTTGTCCATCCCTCCAGACCATCAGTTCTAGCATCAACCCACTGCATTCACATCCACAGCAGGAAGTATATGGGTCACACTTTCTTCTGCTTACCATGCAAACATGGGATAGTAGTGTAACTATTTCA
Source organism: Percina caprodes (assembly GCA_013375575.1). Lineage (NCBI taxonomy): Eukaryota > Metazoa > Chordata > Actinopteri > Perciformes > Percidae > Percina > Percina caprodes. The sequence continues at coordinate 825,312 of JABXJD010000022.1, read as the reverse complement.
ATTACTTAATCAAAGTAATGTAACTTGTTACATTTAATTACTTTTTGATTACTTTTCTAAACTTCTAATGAATGTTTGCAACTATTAACCATGTTGTAATGTTTAAACCTTACTGTAGTTACTGTAAGCTAACTTAAAGGAAAATTCTGGCCAATTTTTACATTAGTCTTGATCGCTATAAATATGCGTGTACTTTCGTTTGAAAAAACCCGACCGAGTTGGTGCAGGCAAACGGAGTAGGTGCAGCTCCGTGTATGAGCTTCCACTGAGCTAATACGGCAGTTGTTGGGGCAAGTTTTAGAGTGCCTTTGTGTCTCTTAAAATGTCTGTGCAACATGAACAGGGCCCTTACGTGACAACAATATGCGTTTTCAACTCAGACATTGTTTAAATTTACCTATCCTGTCTCTATCCTGCCGGTAGCTAGCTCGCCCTGATATCTGATAGCGTCCGTCCGTAATAGGTGTGTTCAGCCAGGCTTCTGTGATAATCATCAAGCAGCAGTTCCGTGTGTATTTGTAGCTCATCCATTTTGTGTGTGATTGATCTGGTGTTGGTGAGTAGAAGGCTTGGCTGTGTCAATTTGTGCGGTAGTTCCCTTAGCCTCGCAAAGCCGCGCTATGTCACTCCCCCGATGGAACACAAGTGCAGATATGAGTCGTGCACTCTTCACTTTGCAACGAGTGAAGATGTGAGTTGCGCATGCGTCACTTTGCGACAAGTAGCATACAAGATGTTAACGAGAGACTTCTGTAAGTGTTAGGTTACTATAGTACAGTAAAAATTGACCTACTTAATGAAGTTTGTTCACTGCTGGCTATATGTTTGTAATCAAACACAACAAAGGTTGTTAGTTGAATGATGTTTTGAACTAACGTTAGCAACCAAACAATCATAGATAGCTAAAACATTTTTGAAATGACACGTTATGACATTATTAATCCCAGGTTTGATTCCAAGTGCACGGGGTCATTTGTACTGAAAGCATAGCATGAACTACACACACCCACAGCGTATAAACATGATGTTTTCCAATGTGGGATGGTGGGCAGGACACTTAACTGATCTAGGTTGGTTTCTTGACTGGCAAAATGCAACACACACCACAACACATATTTATATTCTCTTCATAGTACTGTTGTTGAGGGATTTGGGGTGTTTAGAGATTCTGTGGAGAGATTTGTCTTCTTCAGAGAAGTGTTGATATTGCCTCTAATATTGTCCTCAGCATCAGCAACATCAATATCAACAGTGGGACAGTGGGGAGATGAACAGAAAAATGGCAATAGATGATAACATACTTAATACAATATTGAGGCACTCAGCAAAGAACACTACTTTATTTTTTATTGCTGTGGAGAATGACGCCAAAGTCAGCACGAGTCGCAGCCACACACACACACACACACACACACACACACACACACACACACACACACACACACACACACACACACACACACACACTCAAAGTTTTATACCAGTGTGGCAGAGACGGAGCATATACAGCTCTAAATTGCTGCAACACGGTCTCACACCAGTTTGTGAAATGGTCACGTTATTTTGATTTATTGATTTGTGTACATGTCATGATTTTCTTGTTTATTACGTGTACATGTCATGATTTTCGAACGTGACCATTTCAGGAAATGCCATGACACTGGGCGGCTCTAGGGGTTGCAACAACAGGGAAAAGAAACGGCACACACCCGCGTCAATAACGGGACAGACCATCACAAGGGACAGGGACACGATCCGCAGTCGCTGTGGCACGCAACAACGGGGAAATGAAACGCCAAACGCCAGCCAAAACAACTAGAAGGTTGTGGTTAGGAAAAGGGAATGGGGAAAGGAACCGTCACACGCAGGACACACAGACAACAACGGGACGGATGTGGATAAGAAGAGAATAACGCGGAAAAGAACTGCAACACGCCGGACACGATCCCCGTTCATTGGGGTGAAACTCCTGTGTTGTTTGACCCATCCACCACCCCTGAACAAACTCCCCGCGCAGCTTTTTGGCTTTTCAGTACTACTTGTTACTGTTATTGTTCTGTGATCATGCAATACATTACTTAAAAATTCGTAATCAACACACGAAAATAACGACATTAACGTGACCTGTACACAAATCAATAGATTAAATAACGTGACCATTTCATGAATTCCCATGAGACTGTGCTGCTAAATCATGTGAGAAGCACTAAGCTAAAGCTGTTTCTATATATTGTCAAAAGGGACTGCAAGGACAGAGAAAAGACGCAAACTCTAGCAGACACCAGATCAGCTGCGTTCAGGTCACTGGTGTCCACAGACAGTAAAATATGTTTTCATCTAGCATGCAGGCTGCCCCTGGTCACAGTAGATTTAATTTGCTGAAAACAGCATTAGTTATCATGCCTTCCCCATGGCTGTGACCTGGGATTGTCTTATTCAGAGGTAAAACACAGCAGCTCAGCTCAGAAAGCCCCAGGAATTATGCTGTGAGTAATCTACACATGATCTCCAAGACACTGAAGTACAAAGCATTGTGAAACGGGTCTAATCTACAATCTTCCGGCATACTGAATCCATGAGCAATACCTGTGTGTGTTATCTGGCCTCCCTTGCGCTGCTCAGAGATAAAGAATGGAACATATAAAGATATTATTACCAGGGGCATTTAAATGATATTAAACAGCACGCAGAGACTTAGTTTTACAGTTTCAAGTGTTCTATTCCAACTGTTTTTTTTTTAATATATCACAAGGTGTGATAAGATTCATAGAGTTAGGCCGTGCTGAGACAAATTATTGTCATTTCCATATTGTAATTTTGCTATTTCTGTTTACATGACATCTAGAAGAAGGACCCCCACCTCTGTTGCTCTTCCTGAGGTTTCTGTCATTTCTTTCTGTTAAAGGTGTTTGCCCACTGAATCGGGGCGTCTTATGCAAATGTACAACTTGATATTAGAATTTAATAAATTGACTTAATATTTCAGCTGTGTGAAAAAACTTAACTTAGAGTCCGCTGCTTTGATGTAGCATGGGTGCTTTCACAGAGGTCTCTAGCAAAAGAAGTGCAGAGTTGTCCGGCAAAACCTTTGAATGTAATGTGCCATAGCTTGGTCCATCTGTGAAAAAACGTCTTCTACGGAGCCATAACGTGAGGTACAAGGTAATAGAGCCTTTTATACATTGTCATGTTTCTTTAGAAATAAACAATGCACAAATAAAGTCTTGAAACGCTTCAGATGTAAAGTTATTCGCTGTCAAAGTGGCGCCAAAATGAATGGCAGTCAATGGGATGCTAACTGCAGGTGATGGCTTCCTAGCATTAAAATGTCGCCATGGGAGCTATACGCTTGGAGAGGAGAGGCTTACGCCCTTGGATAAAGCCTGACATCCGGCGCTGGATGCCCCCCTCTCACTATCGGGGGTATTATAAAGCATTGTACAATGTTTTCAAATTTAAGGATCTATGAATCACTCAAACATGCCTTTTTGGATTGTACATTGTCTGACTGGTAACTGAAGCAACATATCCTTACCAACACAGTTTTTTTAGTGCTTTTTTTATTGCAGTGCTGTTTTTATCTGTTTTGCAGGTGTCCTTTTAAATAGTATAATCAAGTAAACTTTAATCATCAATCTAAATCATGTCTAATTGTATCCTATAGTGTATAACTGTCATTGACCAGACACCACTGTGACTGGCTGGTTAAGCAACCCCTTGACTCTGCGTTGTGTTGAGTTCTGTTGAGGAATGATAAATGAGAGGCTTTCCTTTATTTCTGTGCTTCATTGTCTAGATAGGAACAGAACATATATTCTGGTCAGTCAGCTCAGCCCCAGCACATACATAAAATATTAACAAAGGTATTATAGCACAGCTCTCTGCCCGAGCGCACTATTCCCTGTTATATACCAATATAGCTGTGTAAAATGTCTTTGTTCTCTTTGGAAGTGGACATGGTTCACTGGAAGCACAATATTGCCCACAAAATAACTCCATCTGTATTAAAGCTGTGTGACAGTAACACATGCAGATGTTGGAGTTGCCCGTGTAGGAGCTGCCATCAGATGTTGAATCTCTCCTTTGGGGACAATAAATGTATTCAATTAAATTGAAGTGAATTTTGGTCAATTATATTTTCTACCCATTTACAGACATGTATAATAATGCAGCAGCCATTACATTACTCAGGTTTATCATTATAGGCTAGAGGGACTGTTGTTTTTCTATTTCTGTCTATGACATTTTCTTGGTATTGCACAAGGGAACATTTCATCAGATCCTGTATATGCTGTGCTTTTATCTGTGTTGCAGGTGTCCAGGTGGCCTTGAGAGAGAAAGGATCGGTCCCGTCCTCGGATGAACTGTCCAAGAAGTTTCCCGTTTCCCTTATCAGTCATGCTTCCGTAAACTTCAAACTGACAACAAAAAAAAAAACAGTAAACTCACAAGCCAGCCCAAAGCGGCGCAGCACAGCTTGCGTGTCCCTGTCTTTGTGTGCAGCTCTGTTTTCTCGTTCTCCCTCTCCTCTTGTTTTCTTACCCCTCCCTCTCCTCACTTTTCTATCTCACCCCCTCTTCTTTTCTGTTGGGATCACTCAACCCCTCTCTTTCTGCTCCCCTCTCCATCTCCCTCTCTCTCTCTCCAATGAATGCCTCTGTAATTCCTATTCTTATCTACTCGTCGGCGCGAGGATAAGAGCTTCTTTACTTATGTGCTCTTGCTTCTCCACGGGGAAGAGGAGACAGAGAAAACATTTTAAAAAACTAAAATTACATGCAGGGAAGCAGGACAGAGGGAATGGGAAAGGAGAGAGGAAAGATTTTAGACTAGAGTTGCATGTATTTTAATTATTCTTCACTTCAAGTTGAGCTAATCCTGTCTTAGGTGTGTTGTTCTCCCGGAATGTTCACTGCCCGGAATCCCTTCCAGGTCTCGGTGACAGAAAAGAGGCTTTTTTAAAGAAACTGGATGCTCATATAACCACGCACGCACGCACGCACGCACGCACGCACGCACGCACGCACGCACGCACGCACGCTTTCATGCCCATGCTCTTAACTTAAAGAAACTGGATGCTCATATAACCACACACACACACACACACACACACACACACACACACACACACACACACACACACACACACACACACACACACACACACACACACAGATTTCAGCCTCGCCCTCCAGAGGCTGTCAGACTGCTCATTAAAAGATTTCATTAGGTTTCAATCAGGCTATAAGTAGGCCAGCTACACTATTACAGTGAACGTTTGACTGAAACATGGCTGCAGGAGATGATATAATCAATGAATCAGTGTGCATATGAATGATTTTAATGAAATATGGCTATGAGAGATCGAATGGAACAACATTCAATTGAATCAGTGTTGAAGGTTTTTCTCTTCTCTGTTGAAAGTTTAATTTTGGGGTTGTCCTCAGTGACTTTTTTCTCAGCAGCTTCAGAGATGACATCAGGACCCATCCACAACTGGAACTGTACTGGAAAGGCAAAGCAGGGATCCGCAAGGCGAGTTCCACAGGCGCCGTGAAGATCACAACAAATGGACGCCTAACATAGATACAGGTAGATGAATAATCCAGAATGGGAATTGGGCTGCTCTCAGTTGTGAAATGGGGAGGCCGCAATAAATGAATGGTTTTCATCAAACTTGTTGAAAAGGGAAAACTTCTATGTATGTCTAGAATTAGTTTTTTCTTCATTTGTTTGTCACAGTCTTTCATGGATTAAACATCCTTCCATCTTCCCTCCTGCCTTTGGAAGCCCCATGCTTATTTGCACATGGTTGTGTTATACATTATACTGTGTTATTGTAAAATATAATGCAAGGCACTACTTTTCATACCATGCCATAAAATACCACACATTTCCAAACATAAAACGGAGACACTAAAGAAACATGGCTCTAAAATTTTATTTCCTCACATGCAGAGGAATAAAATGATCAATATCAAGGCCAGATATGAATGAATGTAATCATATTAATTTCTCCAACAAGCAAAATCCCAAAGCCCATCAGAATAAAGCTTCACAGATGCCAAACCCCATGAGCAAAACACCATCATTTTGAGGAGTGATAAGGGAATTTCCATACATGCCGCCACACAAACAAAAAGGGCTTTGATAAATAAATACTGAAGACCACAAAATAAAAATTTATGAAACACTACTTGGAAAAAATAAAGGAATTCATGACAAACTGTCTTGCTTCTCTGGCAACAACAGTAAACTCTAGGAATCTCATTTCACATTTTCATTGCTTCCAAAGCCAAACTTTTATGATTTCAGTGTAGCATAAAAAAGAGATTATTTTGCCATGTTTTGACTGTGTGCTCTGGTGTTATGTATCCAAATGTAGACACAAGCCACAAAGCAAAACTAAAGAAGCAACTGGTTTGTTGAAAAAAAGTTTAAAAAGCTTTAAGATTAAACAACAAACCAACTTCCTACCTTCCTGCAGTGATGTTTCTGAAAACAGCACATAAAATATTTCAAATCCACAGCGCTAAAAATGAATTCTGTGTCAGCTTTTATTGTTGTTTTCCAAACTTTATCCCACTACACTATGGATCATTTGTCTTCTCAGACATCACATATATCTTATGAAACTTAGTCAGGAGTTGTTTTTTTTCTTAAAGTGGATATTAATAACTTTCAGTTTGTGTTGATTCCAGCGGCCTCTTTGAAGAAAAGCTGTAGTGTTTTTACAACACCTGCTGTCGTAAAGGTCTTTTCTTTACTGTGCTGTATTACCCACTGTACGTTACCATAGACTACAGTCTACTTATATTACTGAGTTAACGTTCTCAGGAGGTCATATAGTTGCGATGAACGTTTTGCTCAGACAGATAATTAATTTACAATAAAGAATATGTTTTCAAGTGTAGCCGACTTTGGCTGTATTGTGAGCTAAACTGGGTATCACTGTCACTGTGTCACGAGCCAAAGCATTAAGAGATTGCTGATGAAACCCAAGGATGTTTTAGACAAGTACAGGGAGACAAAAAGTAAAGAGTAGGCCGACACAATCACGGACTGAAAGGAATAAAACGTCTGCGCTAAATGGAAGTGTAATGTTGGCTACTGATGTACAACCACATTGCGCATTGTAAAGTTATTGTATTATATGAAATAAACTTAACAATCCATGAGGGCCAATTTGGGGACGGTTTTGTATCATTTACAATCCCGTAATTGTCGTCATCTTCAGCTGAGTGTGAAAATACAATTAGGCCTATAGAAAGAAAACTCCTGCTGACTTTTACCTGGCTGGATACTTACTAACACAGGCCATGTGTTACGCCAACATCTGTGACCCATTGGAATATGTGCTCTGTAGCCCCTGCATCTACCTGATGTATATTTAGTGAAAAAAAGTACAGTATCGGCCTGATATATCTTTCTAACCTTACAGGACCGCACATAACTGCATGATAACACCAGTGCAATAAACAATTCAAACGCTAGTTTAGTATAATATAAAGCGTGCGTAAACACAAGGCCAGAAAGGCTATTTGGAATTGAAGCAGCAGCAACTGGCTAGACAGCCTATATTTATTATCGCTCCCGTTATTTGATTACAGGGACCAGAGGGTAGGATGCCGGATGAGCATCGTTCCAAACAAAGAAAAAAGATCACAATATCCCACCAATCTGAAAACAACTCTACAAACACCACAGGGCGTAAATATTACAACTGGATGAATTTCTGGTCACTCTCATCACCTAAAGAATAAATAAATACAGATAGAAACAAAATTTTAAAAACAACAACAATATTCTACCAAATAGCTCCAGCACCAAATGCCTGGAGGGCCTGAATATTAATGCCCAAGCCATTTGCTGCTATTTGAGCATGTGGTGGCAGAAAAAAAGAGCAAGCACATATAGAGACGAGCGCACATAAATAACCCACAGGGACGCCCAGTAGAAACTCTGAGGTAATGCAAGGTGACAGTATTTGGAATGGGAGAACACGGCTAAACTGGGTTATTGCAGATATATCGAGTGGAGGAGAAAAGGAGAGGATGGGAGAAAGATGATAATCAAATGGGGAGGAATGAGTAGAGAAAACAGGAGGAGAGGAAATGTAAAGGAGATAGGAGAAGAGGAAAGGGGAGAGGAAAAGAGGGGTGGACCACAAGGAGGGCAAATGAGGACAAGTAAAAGTAGAAGGTGAGAAAATGAGAATATGAGGAATAAAAGAAAATGGGAGAAGGCAGGAAGCGAGTAAAGGACACAGTAGGGAGGTAAAAGAAGAGGATGAAAAGGCAAAGAGGACCGCAGTGAATAAAATAACATTTAGGAGGAAGATGAGAGGCAACAAAGAGAGGGGAAAAAGAGAAGAGGTGTGGCAGGGGAGGAAAAAAAAGAGCAAGAGGAAAGCAAAGTAGAGTAAAGGAAGGGACCAGAAGAAGAAATGAAATGATAAAGAGGAAAGCAGGAATTGGAGATTAAAGATTGTAGAGATGAAAGGAATAAAAATGAATGAGAAGATGTAGAGAGGAAAGGTGATAACCTTCATTTATGAATTTTGCCCTGTCTGTTGCCATAACAACTAGGAGACACATATTGTCTCTGGATGTCATCGTGATGCAGATGATTGTGTGCGTGTATCGGCGGTAAGAGTTTAATCAGATGCTTAAGCTGTTTTTTATCACCGAGATCAATCTACAGAAGAACGTGTGTGTGTGTGTGTGTGTGTGTGTGTGTATGTGTGTGTGGATATGAGTTTGTGTATGTAAGATGTGGATTAGTATTGCAATGAGTGAGACTTTATTGATGGATCAAGTGAGAAACAAATCAACACAGAGAGATTAGCACCAGACAATCAACAACTGCTTTAATACGAGTCTGTAAACATTTACACAGGCTCGCAAGTATGTTCAACATCCCGTGTTTCGGTGGCATTTCACTGGCATTTAGGGCCACTGTAAATGGTGAAAGACTTTCCACCCGAGGTGACGGCTGCATTTTGATGCAGCACCTTTGAACTTCTCTGTCTCACATCTGACATGAAACATTGAGTCAAATGTCAAACGCCCTGGTAACACTTGTCAGTCTGATGCCATCTGAGCATTCAGAGCTCTCTGATGTGATGGGAAAGCGGACTGCAGGGCCCAGCAGTCCTTGGAGTGAAGGATTATTCACACTCGCTTACTATGATCCACAGATCAGAGGTGATGTGGATTCAGCTGCAGCATCTTCGGGCTACCTAAAGGTGTGACATGTCGTATTTCAACATCAAAATTTAGCACTTGCTAAGTCATGCAAAATTCATCAAGGGCTTTATTAAGGATAGCCTGGAAATCCAGATCCAAATCCAAAAGGATTAGGGGTCTGGCATCGAGTAACATATGTCGCCCATCTTGATCCAATTGGATAACACTACAACCAATCACAACAACACACTGTTTAGCTCGCCTCTGGCCCGCCTATATCAGATACACTGATGTGATTGGTGCAGCTCAGCTACAAGGGTATAGTTAATGAGCAGCATTTCTCGATGCCAGAGTAACTCTGGATTTCCAGGGTACATTAAGGAAGGGGAGAAGAGACAACAAAGAGGAAAAGCATTGCTTAGCAGAGCGTGTAGCTACCACTAGATGGCAGCACAAGTGGCAGCCCAGAAGTTACTCTTTCAGGTAATGTGATATTAAAATAGACATACTTATACCTCATTTATACTTCTGTACTTGATGCGTCTAAATGCGGGGAAATCATATAGCTATCGGCTGCAAAGGGTAAAAGCATCCACCAAAAATTAGAGATGGATAGATTACAATTGTTTAAACCACATTTGTCTAAACTATGTCAGCCATGTGCTCTGTGGAAGTAGCCTCTACTGGGTAAATCTGTGATTATGGGGATGAAGTCACTCTGAAATGATCCACTGTCAATTCTGTCACATATAAAGTGACAGAAAGAAAGCAGCTTTAGAGGTTTCAACACATACAATCATACAGACAGCGTAAATTACTGTTGCAGTGTTTAACAGATCCCGGATCAGTTTGAATGCTGAACAATGGGTGTGAGTGAAAGCATTGATCTGTATGGGTGAGGGAGGGAGTCCATACAGAGAAAAACTGTTGTCTCCCTCGCTGTCCATCCAGGCGAGCCATCCCTGTTTTCATGAATGTGCATGCATCATTACTGAAGCTACCTAGCTAACCTATTATTGTTGTGACTAAACTGCTACAGTGTAGTTATTCTTCTGGTGTTTTTGGCAGTTAACAAACAGCTTCAGGTGCTTTACCACCACCTTCTGGATTGGAGGAGGGCTGACCTTAACTTTTTATGTAGCCTGGACCAAGATCGATTGCAGATTTCTGATGTATCTAACGTCGATATGACTCACTTGGACCTTTTTATGCTAACTGAGCATTGGACCTCTCTTTACTTTACACTACAAGTCATGTAGGCTTACATTGCCAGACCTTTTTCCACTGCGCTGCGGAAGAGGGTCTGGCTAGTCAACACAACATTTCGAGATGGGAGAATAATGTGCTCTGGTTTATTGGCATTTCTTTAAACCAATCACAATCTCCTTGAGCGGCGCTAAGCACGGCGCCTCTGCAAAATAGCCTCGAGAAGGAACTTGTTTTCGAACGTGTGTACGTTCAAAGTTGGTTTTAGTCGTGCTACAGAAAACTCAGATTGGACAGATAGCTGTCTAGATTTACCCTGTCGAGATCTAAGAAAAGGTTAAACATAGTCCTCATAAATCGACCGGGGTTTAAATTGTCTACACAAAGAAAGCACAAGGTAATGGATTTCTGGCCTAAATGAGTGAAATCTGGTGGAATTTCCATCAGCAACGGAGCAATCCAGGAAGTGGAACGTTGTGAATATAGACTACAAGTCCTGCTACTGTGACACAGGGAAAGAGTAGAGCATGAGAATTAGTGTTCAACTCAGCATACATTTTACAAAAGGTAGCACATGTCCTACTTACAGAGACTTTTTGAAAAAAAAAAATCAAATCCTAAATGTCACCAGATTGACTGTAAATGCCAGAAAGGATATACATGGCACTGTACAACTCCACAGAATGTCACTATGTGAGTTATGGCACCTCAAATGATTCCAGAGCAGCTTTTACTGAGAGGGACAATTGACATTTTGCATTTCACTCCTTTTATTTCTTCACATCTGGGGGGAAAGAAGTCTCTTCACTGGCTGGTTTGCATTGGTTAGCATTCCTCACTGAAAACAATGGGCACTGATAGCCACATGCTATATGATTAATGAGACCTTTAAATGATCATAAAATAATATTCCCCTAAAGGGATACCTTGACATTTTGAGTTTATTCTGTTGTTTTTCTGCATCACACACTTCAAGTTGCTGTATTTGTCCTTCACTCAACATTCCTGTTTTATCACCCATGGAATTTGTGAATGCTTCTCATATTGAAATTATTAATTTCAATCATGGCGTTGAGGCCTAGTCCATGCGTGTACAGGTATTAAAAATAAGGTTTTCCATTTATTCATTCTCACAAAAAAATACCATCCACACATGCACTGCAAAATGAAAAATCTCCTTCCACATAAATTTGCAAAAACACAATTGAAGCTTTCAAGAGCGTACCAGGCCAACAGGCGGTAATTTAACCACAGTCTGCAAATAAGACATCAGAAGCCTGAAAAAAAGCTGTTACAGAAGGACAACCCACCAACTAGAAGTCTGGTGGTCTTAAAACCGCCAATGTTGGCAACAAGATCTGTGATTTGGCAGTAAAGTTGTCAATGTTCTTCTATAATACCATTCAAATTTAATTTGTTATTTTTTTAAATATTCAAATAATATTTGAATTTTTAATACTCAATTGCAGCCTGTTATTAATATGTACTACACTACTCAGGCTTATGCATTGTCAATGCCACTATAAGCATGTGGTTGTAATTACAAATACTGTCCACTAGAGGGACTTCCAACATCAGCCTGGCCTTAAAGGGGACCTACGTCATGGTGCATTGCATTTCTGACATACCGCTCTCTGTTTACTATAATTTTCCACCACACACACACACACACACACAGCGACAAACAGAAAACAACAGACAACTCTGTAATGAAAAATCTAACAAGTGTAAAACAATTTGTCATAAACTAATAAACGTGTTAGCCACGGAAATGGAATTGATAAGTAAGCCAAACAGTTCTGTCACTACTATTTTAGTGATTTATAAGCAACCTGTTTCTTGCAGATTGTCACGTTACTGAGAATACAGATGTTAGAAGGAAATATATGAAGTCAAAGCTACTCTAACAGCTGTAGGGAAGCTAACATTAACTTTAGCTGTCTCCATGAAGCTTGAAACAAGAACGAGCTAACTAATGATAACATAAGCATTTGGCTCGGTGAATGTAGATTCTAAAGTCGTGTTAAAACTATTTCACATCCTTCTTCCGATTTCCAGCCGCAGCCTGTCACTCCCCCTTTACTAACGTACGGAGCACGTAAAAATCACATTTGAATCGTAATTTCAGCATTTAAATAAGATTGTTTTTTTTACTATTCAAATTATATTTGACTTTTGGAATTCGTTAACATAGCACCACTTGGCAGTGTCAGATTATGTAGCAGAGACTCTTTTGAGATTTTTGTGTAAACATGTCAAAAACAATTGTGAAAATTGCGCTCTTGCGAGAACTCTGGATTTCTCGGGTACGTGTACGTCTGGATAAGGCCTAAGTTAATTACGGAGGTAGGGCAAGCAAGAGGTTAGCTTAGCTTAGCATAAAGGCTTTGTTCAATTATTAAGACACAATGCTGTGTACAAGGGAGTCTGCTTTAGTTGCCTGATGACAAAATTCTAGGAAATTACTGTTTGCTGGAAAATAGTGGCAGCCGGTAGGCTAACTCAGCAGGTAACGCCCTGTAAAATCGCAACTTGTCGTTTTAACACTTCTGCTTGAAATACGTGTTAACTATAGCGCTTTAGAGGCCCTTCTCACTTCATGTATTACCTCAATAAGGATTTTGTAATGAGTTTATGGTCCCAACTTCAGTTATAAGTGCGCTTCAATACAGCAAGGTGGTCATGTAAATGATAGTCTTGTTTAGAGTAAAAGCTGTAAAACCGACCAGGTACCAAGCAGGGTACGCTTTAGGGCATGGCTGCCTTGTGATTGACCAGTCACCACTGCAGTGTCCTCAGGTTCTCAGTCACATCCTTTTGTCTAAATAGACTTCTGTCTTTTAGCATGCATACAAATAAAGATAATATATATTTTTACCCTATCTCTGTGTGTTTGCACGTGTGTGTGTGTGTGTGTGTGTGTCTATGTGTGTACCTATTCTTTTTGTTTGTTATATTGTTTGTGTCATTAAAAAAAGCAAAAAAAACATGAGAGGTTTATTTATGACTAAGAAAAAACATCTCAAATCACTTGCGTGGGTTAACCATTGGTGAGCAGAGCATTTAATGTTAGGAGCAGTGTTTGTATATAAGGGATTTACAATTTAGGCCTTTTTCACAGACATATTTTGACATGTCACTGTAGGGAAAGCTCAAAGTAAATATTACAATAAATGATGGTTGAACACAGTGAAAAGGCCTATTTGGTAAAGGATTATAGCATCATTATAGCATATAGAAATGGAAATAATGCAATAAGGATGCTTACAAACCTATTGATTGTAAGAATATAATGATTGTTTGTAATTCTAACTAAATGTCCAAGGTGATCAGTTAAGGTGAAAACAGTGCACAGATTGCCTATTTACCAGCCTCTGCTGATAAATGGCGAATTAGTTTTGTACTGTACCATGTTTATCATGTCATGGAGACCACAGTTAAGCTGCTCATGTAATCTCATTACTCTCATTAATGTTTTATGAGGTAATTTCTGTAATACGTTGGAGCAAGACAGAGGTTTATAAATGGGCCTGTAATCATGGGGAATATAATTAAGAGCACCTGCTGTTAACATAATGTGCAGCACGCAGAAGGACATTAGGGATTAGAGATTAGCTGTGCACACAGGAAAACACACAAACTCTGAATTTGCACGTGTATGAACTGACACACTGCTTTGCTGGACTGAGGATGACATTAGCCTGGAGTTTCTCAGCTGTAGAGGTTAGGCAGGAATTACAGTGCCTCACCTTACTTTAACTTTGGCAGGTGAACAAAACACCTGCTCAAGGTTTTACTTGACACAGATTCACACCTGCACATCCTAGGACTCCTCGCTGGGCTATTGGTTAAGAGGTAGTATGGTAGTATGTCTTTACATTTCACTTTTAGGATATTTAGTTCTACAGAAGAGCATAGAAGCATGTAAATCACACACACACACACACACACACACACACACACACACACACACACACACACACACACACACACACACACACACACACACACACAACACCACAACATTCCACATTTTAAGTAAAAACTAATGCTAACAACCCTCTAAGATTTCAAGGGATTCACACACTTGAGTACCTTTCACTTTGGCAGTGCGTTGTGCAGTTTATTCCAAAGTGGCAATCCGCCCGCTGAACAATTAGGAAAGGGCAGACAATACCAAAAAACCAGAGCACGTTTTTCTGCCATCCTGAAATGCTGTGTGGAAGGTCTGGCAATCCGTGACTCTGTGGCTCCCAACTCTGAGGTTCCTGTCTACCCTGAAGGGGTATTTAGACTCCTGCTGGAGCCGGTAAGTTTAGCTGAACCTTCAATGTAAACAAAGATATTGCAGGTGCTGTAAACACGTATGCTTACCTAAATCATTAATCCCAACACCTGAGCACAGACAAAAAACAATGCCGGCCTGACCATACTGCAGTAGTGTTATGTGTTAACTTCCTTCATGACTTTGGCAGGATGAGGCAGCACTGCCTTATCAACAGCTGTTACATCTCCCATCATCTATGGAGTCAGAGTTGAACTTCTTCTCTGCCTGAGACAGGTTATGAGGTTATGTTGGACGCTGACCTGAATGAGACCTCTCAATGTACATAGCATGAGTTTGAAAGCTGGAAATTCCACTTAAGATGTATGTTAGCAGCTATGACTTCCAATACTGTAGTTTGCCTTGGATGTCAGCAAAAAGAGCACTGGAAGAGACAGTGCATGCTAATGCTTAACAGGAGAACAACAGAAGCTCTTAGCAAATAAAATAAAGCAGTTAAGATACTGTATTACAAAGTTAAAAGTTAAAGGGTTAGAAACACACACTTCACTCCTCGCTATCTCTCTGCCTCTCTTCACTTCTTTACTTATGCTCTAGCCCTCCTCCCATCATCCATCCATTCATCTGCTTCCCTCTTTGTAGCCACTTCCTTTGTGGATATTCTGACCTTTTTAAACAGCTGGTCTACCTATTACACACACACACATACACACACACACACACACACACACACACACACAAACCTGCGTGCTCAGCCTGTGGCTTGGCATCATCTCGCTGGCATTAGCAAAAGCTTTCAGTGTCTGTGCCCTTATGCCATGCTGTTGACATTTTGAGCTCTGCAAGCAGACACACACACACACACACACACACACACACACACACACACACACACACACACACACACACACACACCAGTGTCACCAGCGACCACATGCTAAGTTACACATGACTTTCAACTTTTTTGATCACACACAATCTGATGAGTGTCAATATTTGTATTGTGCACCTGCACACAAACTGATCACGCACACGCACACGCACACGCACACGCACACACACACACACACACATATTCATGCATGCATTCATGCAGAAAACGCTGGTATTCAATGTAATTAACTTGCAGCAACTACCTGAACTCAATCAACACACCTTTCTCAAGGTTCAAACACTAATAAGCAAAATGATTCGCTTACCACACAGGACGAACAAAACAGCTATGGTTGAGTTAATAATTGTGAACAATGGATGAACATGAAGCAGAAAGAGCTGCAGTAACCAAATCTCAAAGGAAGTTCTAGATCAAGGAGATTTGACACCTGTGCTTTTGTAGTTGATCATGTCTTTGTCAAGAAAATGATACTGACGGAATCTGTGTGAGTGTACAGCAAAATTTGAGTCGCATCTTGATAACATCTACAAGGCTTTAGAGAAAGTTATTTACTAGTAGGTGCTGCAACCCTGGACTGCTCTAACATTTTGTGGAGATAAGAGAGGAAATACCTTATTTCACTCTACTGAACCACATGGATTTAGGAATTGTGTTCATATTTTGTTAAAAATAGATTAAAGTAGCTCAACAGTGCTTGTTCTGCTTTTGAAAACCCTCATGGAAGCAAATAGAAGGACAGGATTAATCTTCAGTGAAGATCAGCTTAGAATAACTCAACATGAGGGTACATGTTGTAATGTTTTCTAGTATGTGAAAAAAGCAGACTGTGCATATTCAACCACGATGATACATTTAGCTAATACGAGCCAACATAATCGATACTAACCTTAACCTTGAACTACTGAACTAAACTGAAAAAAGTTGCGGATTGTGCTAATTAGATCGAAACACAAAGTCATAGTAAGGTTAGGGCTGTTATGTTTTTTTTGTGAAAATTTGTTGAACAAATAATGAATAAGCATCTATTATTTTGCTTTAGCAAATAATTAAAAAGTTAATAACCTGCTAGAATGGAGTACAGTATGAAGAACGATATGATGTAAAATTTCTATAACGTGTATTAGTGAGTGATTTTTACATTAAAAAGGCAAATCAGCGATTTAGTTGTGTACATTCATAGTGATATCCTGACTTTTGGAATAACTGTAAAGGTGCATGTTTCAACGTTTAACACCAATTAGCAGCAGGTAGTAATTGCATTACTTTATTATCCAAAACACAGTATTATTTAACAAAAAATGTGTTCGTATATCAGTTTGTATTGGTGTGCCCAATGAAACCATCAGAGAAGGTTGAACCAGTCTGGGGTTCACTCCAAAAACAGTAGGAGGCTCAGGGATGAGTCAGAAACTGATATGAGGAATGGAAATTGACGTGTGTGTGTCCATGGCTGTCATCTGCCTCTGCATGTCATTGGCCTGGAGGGCACGCACGCACGCACGCACGCACGCACGCACGTACGCACCAGAGGCAAGTCTTTAATATCAAAGACCGCTGTCTGATAAAATGACCAATCAGCCTGCAGCACCAAGGCGAGAAAGGCCAATTGGATGACAAAGACAGAGCTGGAGAGACATCGAGAAGCAAACCCACGGAGAGAAAAGCCAATCAGAATCAATACAACTATCCAATACCCAATGGGTTGACAGTTAATTATGAAACACAGGCAGCCACAAGGACAGACACATAGAATTGATTTCACCTCCAATCCATTTTCCTATAAATACAACTTTAATGCTCACTGCTTAGATTGATTCATTTGGGACATAACATTGCCAAGAGTACAGCAGTAAACATGTTTACATTAAAATAATTAACCAGATGTGGACTTTGGACACAGCCAAAATCAAGGTTGTTTGTTAAAGCCAAGGGACTTGTCTTAGGCTAACTGATTCTCAAACCTTTACTCACTCCAAAAGTAAACAGAAATTCTACAGAAATAATATTTCTTTTATATTTAGACCTCTGCTACCTAAGGGGAAGGCATCGCATGCTGCCTAATTAACCTGCACATAATTAATTTCTCAAATGCATTTATTTAGCTACAAACTTTATATGTAAAGTTTTGTTTGTTAAAAGTAACAAGTTTAAATAAAATAAGCGGCATGCTAATTACTTTAACAAACACATGCACGCACGCACGCACGCACGCACGCACGCACGCACGCACGCACGCACGCACGCACGCACGCACGCACGCACGCACGCACGCACGCAATGGATTTCTCTCTAAGGTGAAAAACCCATTGAAACACGTAAACAAGAAAAACATCAAGGATAAAGAGAAAAACATATTCAATATATAATCAAGCCGAAATCTCACACCATCCTTCATTCATTCAAAGGAAAGCAATCTCAAAGACAGTATTGATTAACGCATTGTAAATAACGAGCTATCATCATAAAAGCCAGGCTATGCTAGAAAAGTATTAGAAGTTGTTGGACACATTAAAGATGGAGTTCAGCAGGTGTCATATCTGTTTGAGATACAATCTTCATATATTAGTATTTTCACTTAGTCACTTATTGATCTGTGACATGATAATACATTTGTGTTTTGTCCATTTGTCCTTTTCATGTCCTCATATCAGGGGCAATGTAGTGTGTAAAATCTATTCTAGCATAAACTGCATTTCCCCTACTGCAATTTAACAATGCCTGTGTTCAACACACACAGGATGGACTTTCAGAAAAATACTGAGGAACTTTTACATGAGAAAGATGTCATATCCAACCTAGTGAATAACTGCAGCTGAATACTCTTTGGGGATTGGTTCAGACATGGGAGACATTCATTTCGCTGACCTTGATGACTTGAATTCTATAGATAGAAGTCAAATGCTAGACCCATTCTCAGGAGATAACAGTCTAATTGAAAACCAGATGGATCTTTTGGCCTTTCTAGTTAATTATACATTGACGCTGCAGATTATTCTCTCACAGGCTGGGCCAAGACCTGAAGTTGGGGGGGATGAGAAAATTAAATTGGGCTGCAGAGTTATTCTGGAGACGGCTTTTGTGTTGAATTTCTTATATTGCCAAATCCTCCTAAAGTCCCGGCAGTGGTAAGATACTATAGACATACGGTATAATGTGTGATCCCAGCCTTTTTGCAGTAATTGAAACGACCAAATAATTCTGTGCTAAGATATGTAAAAAGAAAAAGTGTAGTTACGTTTAACTTCACTACACTTGTGCTTTCCATCCCCAGAAAATATACTGTATTCTATTCTAATTCATAAAACTAGAAACAATACATCTCTGAGTACTGTCCTGTATAATAATCACCATAGGATCATGATGCTGTACTTAACTACTCTAAGTCCTACTCTTCTACAGCAGATAAGGCTGTAGCTAGTATGGGACTAGAACTTTATGTTTGGCAAATACAAAAAATATTGAATTATATATTATAAATTTGAATATATATATAATATTGAACATGCATATAGCATTACTTATAATTGGTTATTATTAAACATGATTAATTATATTATTTCATTGTAATGGTAAAATAACTATTAACTTAACTCATAAATGCTTAACTATCAATTTACTATTTATTTGTTAGTAATGGTTATTATACAGGGTTACCCATTATACAAAAAATACAATCAAAGCAAATGCAGATACAGACAGAGCTGGCCCTGCACTACACAGAGACAGGAGAGACAGCTCTAAGGACACACAGTATTAAAAAATAGAATGACAAAGAGCAAAGAGATTCTCTGTATGATGTGAGGATGTGAGGATGTGAGTCTGTCTCGCTCGCAGTGGCCATCAATTATAAGTCTTCAATGACAAAAAGTATAAAAATCCATCAGTGATGCAACCTGTAAGAAAAGAAAATATAACATTGTGTTTCAACTCACCTCTGTTTTCAAGCAGTGCTACCCATCCCTCTGGCAAACCAGAGGGTTGTGCCACGAAGTGAGATTAGTGAGTAAGTAAGGTTTTGACTTGATGTCGGCTAAAAAAACTCCTGCAGGGGTTTTTGCCAAGTGAACCTTTATCAGTAATGCAGAGAATCTGAGCAAGAACACAGTTTTATTTTATTTGTAAGGTTGTTGTTGCTCTCACTGAACTACTGAATGTTTGTAGTGTTCTCTGGCCATTTCCTGCTGGCTCTAGTATAAGCCTTCTATAACAGATAATATTCAATCAATACTACTTTATTTTGTCCAAAAATTAAATTGGTTTCCACATTGGGAGACATTGGGAGTGAATTGATACATCAAAACATCCTTGGATGCTTAGTAAGGGTCAGCACATGAAAAGTGTAATGCAACACTTCTTTCCAAAGTGGACCTCAGTGTTAAAGCAATACATTAATATACATACACTCTACAACGTCCTCTATGTTTTTTCCCTCTCCTATGTGTTCCTGTGTCTGCGGGCGTGGCGCTCCTCTGCTCTCTCCTGGATACTGATTGCTGCTGATCATCTGCATCTACCTTACATCAAGTTTATCAAGCTCATTATACCTACCCTGCTCATTTAGCCTCTCATCTCCAGATCCTTCAGTCTGCTATCATGGTAGATAACGCTTCAGGCCGTTCCTTGTTCTAGTATTTTTCTTGAGTGTTTTTGTGCCTGACCTGACCTCATTCTCCTCTGCCTACCTACCCTCATCCACCGCAGCAAGCCACTCCAATCCCAGCTCACTTATCTGCCTCGCTCAAGCATCTACAGCCATTACACCTAACTACCAACCCCCTGCCTCTGCCAGCAGCCCCCTCGTTCATCCCACCTCCAGTCCCCTTTTTTCCTTACAATAAATCCCCTTCTACTCATGAGTCTGCATTTGGATCTCTGTGAAATCATAACAGATGTATCTCTATATGGCACCTCAAGTAATATGGGTCTTTTCCCTTGATGATAAATATATTAACTTGTAAATTATATATTAACTTATGAGTTTAAACGATAGTAATTTTCTGCCAGCGTTCCTCTTCTGCCTTATTTGAAGCAACAAGGTTGCTTTTTGCTGTACTATTTTTTCCTGTTCTTCATAGGCAGAATTAGGCGGAAAGCAATCTGTCCAATTAGTGCAACAGTCCAGTAGTTCATATATAGGGGTAGAGAACCATGATACCCCCCCGATGGAATCTAGACACGGGTGGTGGCGATGAAGAAGCCTGAAGACCAGACCGAAGGAAGCTCTGGACAGGTCAGCTGGAGTAGATGACTGGAGCTGGAAGGGGAGGTGGAGGGTTGCACTCTTTGAAATTTGTGTATGATTCTGATTGGTTTAGCAGGAAGGTGAATGCCTTCAACAGCTGATTCAATTTAGGTGGAGCAATGATTAAGAGTTAGGTCTTTCTGAAAGCATTTACGCTGAGCGACATCAGACTGCATTAGACTACATTTTTGCTGAGCTACATTTCAATCAGGAGAGACTAGTTTGCAGATATGCAACAGTTATCCACAGCATCATAAAATGTACATTTATTTGGATATCAGCTGATTTGATTTAGGAGAGCATTGATTAAAAGTTAGGTCTTCCTGAAAGAATTTACGCTGAGCTACATTAGACTGCACAAACCACCCCCTTCACTCTGAGTTTGTAACACTCCCCTCAGGTTGCAGATTTAGAATTCCCCCGGTTCAAGAGCAATAGGAGTAACAACTTCTTTGTCCTATGTGCAATAACTCGGCTTAATTTGAACATGTATTGTAGAATTTGTTTTTTAAAGATGGCTCCAGTAGTGATACATTGTGTTATGTGTATTGCATGCAGGAAGCCTTTTTGTAATCATGTCTTTATATTGTTGTCTTGTCTATTTGTATGTTGTTTGGATGTTTTTTTTGCATATCAAGATTCCCATTTGAGATAAAAAAAGTGACTGAACTGAAATGAACAGTGGAACCTGTTATTGTTACCTGTTAGGCAAAAAAAAACTGACTCTGTAGAACTTGTTTTGTGGTACACCTTCTAGTGCTAATTATTGTGCGAGCATTGTGGCTCTCTCTGTAACAGAACCTCTCTAAATAAAGGCGTGACGACGGTTTACACAACAAACACCTATGACGAATGACTGTTAACAGATATGAAGCTAGCTAATTTACATATTCCATCTCTGGTTCAAGAGACACATTTTCATAAAAATGTCCTTATTGACTGCTACATCCAAATACATGTTCAAAAACATTACTACGTTAATACTGAGGCAACCGTGGTGTTAAATTTAAAAAATGAAGCTCATAAAGACCACAAACCCACAAATCTGCCAAGCCTTAGCTGACTCAGACCACAAAGCAGTCTTTTCCCAGAGGCATGCAGCCAGCGGCCAGAAAAGGTTAAATACATTTACATCTAAAGTAAGAATGACTCCCCCTGGGAAGTTAGAGGTTAATTTCCTCGCTATAGACCAATCTAATAACAGCTGCTTAAGGAGCAAGAGCATAACTCATTTCCTCTCTGAACATAGATTTTCTCTAGAGTATCCAGCTTCATTACTGACTTCCACTATTCCACTGCGATTCCATAAACACGGGATAACGTATAGACTCCTTAAAGGTTCATTACAATAAGTTCCTTCATGATTGATCGCTTTTCTTATTGACCTTTGCCGTATAATTGTACATGCCAATTGCATGCTGTATGTGTCACTGGCAGTGAGGTGCTGAATATTATCCACCATTTACAGTATATAAACCCAATCTTATTGGACTTGTGTCTAATCATTATTGCTAGTATTGTCTCCTCATTATTATTGAAATTGACTTTGGATTTATTGCATGTATACATGTGCATGTGGTGAAAAAGATGCTCCCCAAATAAGTTCAACCAGCACGCAAGAACGAAGATATATCAGTCCATAAAAAAGAAAGCAAAACACGACATTGAGGAACAGCTCAGGCAGCATCTTGTGTACAGGTGGTGAGGAGTGTGAGCTGTCAGATTATAAAGGGCGCTTCATTGAGTTGTTTGAGTAAGATTGATAATCTTAAAGGTCAGCTGATTGATCAGCTGATGAGCTGTCAGACAGCAGGCCGATCAGCTGGTGGTGCGTACAACTCCAGTGTTCTGCCTGGCGCTTCTTATCTGACTGATTGCAAGGTGTCAGCATTTTGAGCAGAGCTTAGGTACATCACTGCCAAACTGTCACACACTGCTTGTATTGAGTGCTGAAAAAGTAGAAAAAAGCAACAGGAAACCCTACAAACATGCCCTACAAAACATGCCCTAAAAATGGAGCATGCACTTACTGTATCATGCCAATCCATAACAAAATCAGGCTTCTGGAGTAGTAGTGTCTTTAGACCTGTGATGCTGGGTTTAAGTACAGGACATCAGTGCAACAACAAAATGCTTCATCCAGCTATGCATTTTAAATGATTTTGTTTAGAAACAGTGGGTAATTTGCTCACTTTAGCCACAGTAGTGGCATGGCTCTGTGGATACAATATCAGTCAGGCAGTTGGTCCACCACTTTGGCCCAGACTAAAATATCTCAACAACTAGTCAATAGACTGGCATGAAATTGTGTGGTGGTCCCAAGAAGATAATGTGTACTAATAGGGGGAGGGTGTATTGCTACAGACACAGCACCCTTTCTTTTCTCTGCTTCTCTTCATAGTCTTCAGATTCAACTACCAACCCTTGCTCAAGTCTGCCTTGCATCAGCTCTTAATTATCCTGTTATAGTTTTGGACTGCCGAGGGACTTCCTTCCTTTGACACACAGAGTTCTCCTCACCTCTCCTCTCCTCTCCTCTCCTCTCCTCTCCTCTCCTCTCCTCTCCTCTCCTCTCCTCTCCTCTCCTCTCCTCTCCTCTCCTCTCCATCTGTGTGCATCCATTTCCCAGAAATACTTGTTACTAACCTAGCTCTCGGGAGCTACTTCCCCGGAGCCCTTATATTTTCTGTCGCCCAGCAGTTTTCCTTGGATTAGGGTGGCACCTAAGTTATGGTTGCAACTTTTGCTGTGGTCCTGCTCTGCGCCCAGATATGTCCTGCAATGCCCTGCTTCACCCTGCTATGCTCTGCAGTGCCCTGCTACATCCTACACCCTGTGACACCCTGCAGTGCCCAGCTACACCATGAACTACTACAACTACTATTTCTATTCATAGTTCCATTATCTTTATTGTGACTTATTATTATATTATTATTTATTATTGCCACTGTTCATTGCATCCCCAACCAAAATTGTCAGACACCGCCTACCAAGAGCCTGGGTCTGTCCGAGGTTTCTCCCTAAAAGAAAATTTTCCTCACCACTGTCGCACTAAATGCTTGCTCTTGGGGGGATTACTGGAATTTTTGGGTCTTCCTCTTTTACAACCTCTGATTCTCAAGATTTGTTTGACACATGTTTTAATTCAGTTCTAATATAATAAAACTAGAGAGAGGCAGGGCAGTACAGCCCGACCAGGCTCCTCTCTTTATCCTGTCTCTCTTAGTTATGCTGTAATAGTTTTAAACTGCCAAGGGGCTTCCTTTGACACACTGAGCTATTCTCTCCTTTATCTTTCCATTTGTGTGCATCCATGTCCCAGAAACGCCTGTTACTAACCTAGCTCTAGGGAGTCCTTATGTTCCAGAGTCCTTATGTTCTTTTCCCCCCAGCATGTTTCCTTGGATCAGGGAGGCTCCAAAATCATGGTTGCAGCTGTCGCCGTGGTCCTGCTACATGTCCTGTGTTGCCCTGTTACATCCTGCTATGCTCTGTGGTGCCCTGCTATGCCATGATCTACTACAAACTACTATTTTTAATCACTGTTCCATTATCTTTTACTGTGACTGTTATGGCCACTCTTCATTTCAACCCTAACCGGCCTGTGAGACACCGCCTACCAAGAGCCTGGGTCTGTCCGAGGTTTCCTTCTAAAAGGGAGTTTTTCCTCGCTACTGTCGCAATGTTGCTTGTTCTGGAGGGAACTACTAGAACTGTTGGGTCCTTGTAAATTATAAAGTGTGGTCTAGACCTGCTCTATCTGTAAAGTGCCTTGAGATAACTCTTGTTATGATTTAATACTATAAATAAAATTGAATAAAACTGAATTTTCACCCAGAACTATCATCAGTTCAAATCAGTTTTAACTTTGGTTTGTGTAGAACTGGCTAACTTGCTAAATAGCATGCAAAACTAATTAAAACTAACATGGTAACCATGTTTAACAATATACCTGCAAAAACATTGCCATTGTAGCCATGTTAGCATGCTAATGTTAGCGTTTAGGCCAAAACTATACAGACATTGGCATGTGAACAGTTATTCTGACCAGTAGCATTTGGCTCAGCCTCCCAGAGCAGTTTGCATGGCAGTAGTTTTTAGGTCTTATTTTTATTCCCCTACTGGAAAATAGAAGCACAGTCATAATTATACCCCAGACTGCTGAACTGAATGAATAAATATGTGGGTAGCAGTGAGTGTATATGTCTTTTCTACAATGTGTGTGTGTGCGTGTGCGTGTGTGCGTGTGTGTGTGTGTGTGTGTAAATAATTTGCTGCGTCCATCTGCCATGCTTCCAATCCAACGAGGCAATACTGCCGTGAGATTCTCTAGTGGCCACAAATCCCATTTTCCCTCTAATGCCGCCATTTTTCTCTTCCTTCTCCCTCCCTCTTTCCTCCTCTCCCTCCTCACTTTGAAACACCAGGAAGGTGTTCCTCTAGCTTACTTTTAAATGACAGACGGAGAATGTTAAACACGTCTTCTTGCACTTCTTCCACTTCCACTTTTTCATCTTGTGGTGATTGACGCCGGTGGGGATACTCTCTCTTGTGGCTTCATAGTGTCGTCTTTTCTGCTACTCATCCTCTCAATCTCCTTCATTTATGTTGATTTACACAGCTTTACTATATGCTCCCTGTTTTCTTTGCATCCTTTCTACTCCTTCTTATTTATGTTGATTGACACTTGAAAAGCCATAGCTGTTAAGAGTTTTTCTCTCCCCACACACTAAAGGGCTTTCTAAGTAATGGAAATTAATGTAATGTGTGTGTGTGTGTGTGTGTGTGTGTGTGTGAGTGTGTGCGTGAGAGAGAGAGATGTGCACGAATGTAAGAGGAATTGAGAAAGAAGACTTAAATTATTCGAGAGCGAGAATCACTCTGAGTGACTCCTATTGAAGTCTGCTGGAGTGGTTTTGTTCTCATAATAAGGAGGCCGCTGTGAAGCACAGGTACATAATGAGGTTTTGAAAAGTGAATTAAAGAGAGACTCGTACCAAATTATTTCATTTAAACTCAGCAGGAGAAGGAATGCAGCAGGTCGTACAAACAAATGCTTAAAAGTCCAACTCTTTCTTTTCTCACTCTATTTTTCACAAATAATTGGATAAGCAAGCATCTTTATCTCCCCACATTTTTTTTCTCCTTGAAATACATCCTTCACTTGAGGGAAAACAGCTTTTATGTGCTGCTTGTCACTCCATCTGTGTTTTTATCACATTCTAATTTTTCTCCATCCCTGTCCCTGTCAGTTTCTATGTTGACACCCGCAAAAGATGACAGAGGTGATGATGAGATGATTACTTAGTAATTAGAGGGAGAATCAACAAGTTTCAGAGCGGCTGCCAAGCCCCATTACCAGTTTTCCAGCTTTCTGAATGGGGATAAGTAGTCTCTTTTTTATCAGGCTCGTAGGGATTCACTGTTTTTGTGAAATCAATACAGCACCGAATCTCTGGCTGTTTTACCTTAGACCAACATGCTCGAGCAGTAGCTTGAAATGTGTTTACATGCTAGTTAAAACCCTGTTCTTTTACAATGCACTTTTGCAACTGGTAAACTCTCATTTTGTAAACACAGCAGCTTTAAGAGGGCTTTCAAATCTGCCTCCTTTAGTTTGGTTAAATTGCACCAGAGTTTGTTTTCCATCTTGGTGCAGTTTGTTTGGGCAGGTGGGAATGCAGCAATCGCACTCGGATGCATCAAAAGCGGAAAACACAAGGTGGTTTTGGTACGCTTTCCATTGAACTCTGGAGCGGTTAGTTTGTGGTGAGAATGTGATCTGACCTCCAACCGCTCTAGTTCAGAACACAGGACACTCTTCCTGTATTTACTTTCTTGCTTCCTCTCCAGACACATCTGACCAATAAGCAGAGTGAACTTTCTTGCGTGGTTTGTAATGACGCGTTCAGGAACTCTTGGATTTATCTATGTGTAAATCGAAAAGAAACCGTGGGGAAATCGCTCCAAGTTTACAAACTTATCAACTGATTCGGATCAAAGCAAAAAAACTATAGGTGTAAAAATGCCTGTGACAGTGTTTTTTGTGAGTTTACTGCTTCATGCTTGTAATTTGGCCAGTGCATGAGAGCTGGTATTAGCTGTTGGGTAAAACCATATATAATAATATGCAGGACTTTCACTTGGTCGGCTGCGGACAATTATTAAAACAGATGCAAAGATTTAAAGGCAAACATTATTTCCCCTGTCATGTAACATATAGTTTGTTATGTATACCTAATAAAATAGATCACAAAAGGTGTACATTGTTTAATGTCTTGACAATCAGGGTATCTTATTTAAAAAAAAGGGATTGAATACATTAAAATGTAGGTCAATAACAACCCCAAAACCACAGCAGTCTGCTGTTTTAACCCTTAATCGTACTGGATTGTAAAAATAAAAAGAAAGACTTTACTCATGATTCCAGTAATCCTGCCATAGTACTCTATATACATCACAGTTAACACGGTAGTAATGAAAAT
Organism: Percina caprodes; assembly: GCA_013375575.1. Lineage (NCBI taxonomy): Eukaryota > Metazoa > Chordata > Actinopteri > Perciformes > Percidae > Percina > Percina caprodes. The sequence goes on along the minus strand of JABXJD010000022.1, from coordinate 798,011 downwards.
TGTACGCCTGTCGATTTATTTAACCTAAATTTGATCTAATCAGTCATCTTAATGCTGGGTTCCATAAAAATGACAGCATCATTTATGGGATCAAGTTTACTGTTATCACATCTCGCCCTTAGTGGCTCCCTGCAAAAGCAACAGTGCAGCATCTAAATCAAGGCCAATAGAAAATACTGTGTAAAATTAAGGTCAGTGAGAGGGCATTTTAATATTCAATCTACTCTCTGATATTCACAGTTAGGAAACACTTTGCTCATTTCCATATAGTAAAAGTGCTGGGGTTGCATTTTGAGGTACTCTGGTAACAATAGGGGTAATTTCTCATTTCCATACCATCTCCATATGATTATTATAACTTGCATCTTCCAAGTCAGAGTCATTGAGAATGGAGTCAATACAATACCAAACCTGCATCTGTGCTTCTGTAGCAGAAGTCTCCAATGTGGCTCTATTAAAAGAAGGTTATATTATATATTATAGCAGATATTAGGTCTATTTTTTAAAATGTTTATAATAATACATTCTTTTGAATACGTTCATATGAGTAAAATGAAAAGGATCCAAACATTCAGAGCCATCTATGTGAATGTTGCTAAATCCCATTATTTTTAAATGACGAGTGGAGTGTATTCATGGAACAGTATTATCTTGAATTAACATGATGGCACGATCTCAGAAATGCCATGTTGCACAACAGAGATCATCACTCACCTGCATCAACTCCTGGACCAAAAGTATCACTTACGGAAGTGAAATAGAAGGGGGGCTGTGATGCAGAAATTGACGTAATGCTCAATTCTGCTGTTGAACACCCTACCCCCCCACCAAATAGCCTACTATTCTGGTGAGAAAACACTGGCACTGCAGCTTCACTCAAAGCTGACATAAAGCAGGTTATTTCCTTGCAGACTAGTTCCAGACTACACATTGGATCCTTTTCTACCTAATAGCAACAACATCATTCTTCTTTCTTTTCTCTTCACCACATTTTCAGCTGTGCACAGAAGAGCGCCCTGTGCTCCTATGGGTGATGCCCCTTTTCTGAGTTGGGCCATTATTGAGCTAGTATAGTATTCACACAGTGGCAGGATGAATTTTTGGTCAAAAAGTGAAATAACATATCGTAGTTCCCTTAAAATATGACTTACCTCAAGATAGACAGCCATCCTTCAAGTTAATATCCATGTTTCAAAACAGGCAATATACAAACACTCTGTAGTTGGTCCATGCGGTGACTTGAACTGGAAACCCTCCAGTTCCCAAGCCATATCCCTACAGGCTGAGCTACTGCTTCTCCCTCAGATAATTTCCTACTACCATACTTCCGGAGCCCTTGCTATGACCACAACCATTTTTACTACACCACTGCATCTTGCATGGTTACGATATTATCACGGTGACAAAATCTAGCCACAGAATGACAAAAATACAAACACCTGTAAAAGTACTCAAAACTGCCTCTGTGGTAGTTCCTGCTAATGTAGGTGTCTCCAGGGGCACATTTTGCCCTGATGACACACACACACACACACACACACACACACACACACACACACACACACACACACACACAAACAGAAGGTGAAAACAATACCAGCATTACAGTCACAGATGGTAAATATGTCACTGTTGAAGGACAAAGTGTACTTTCTGAAACTCACAAATGCCACTGTGAGCAAGTGGACAATCTAATAAGGTTCTGCTGCTGTTATGTCTCTTGCAAAAAGGTGTAAATGACACTTGGATCATAATAAATAGCACAGTAAAGTAGATTAAACCCTATTGAGGCAGATTAATGGTTGTATTTTCTTTGAAGCTGTCTATCTCACCTCCTGTCTCCGACTGTGCTCACAGCTTTTCACATTTCAGCCTCCATTCCTCAAGAATCCTTTTCAACATAATTTCCCTTCACCTCCGTTTCAAAGCCAACAATGACAGTTCATTTGTCTCAGTGCTTGAATAGGTTGCGCCACCACTGGTGTCTCTGTTGCCGCACACTCGCTCTTTGAGCAGATGTGTAGCAGCAGAATGAGAGAATGCATTATGAAATCAGCATAAAAGTGGACCTGACTGCCAAGTTCACAGACTTACTGTATTGTATCAGGATAGATGAGACAGACAAGGATACAGGAAGAAAGAGACAGAGACACTGTCACAGAGAGGGATGAAAAGGGAAAAGGATACAGAACGATCGTGATAGGGAGAACTGGCCAGCTCTGGGACTAATTAAACTGCCATTGTTGGCTTTGATACAGAGGGAAGAGGAATGATATTGTAAAATGATTCAGGGGCAATGGGTTTGCAGCTTCAGTAACCCTGCAAGGTGAGCTCAGCCATGATTGGAAGTGCGCCACCTTTAGCTTATACTGCCTTATTGTGGTAGCCATCACATCTTATTGCTTTTACTTTTATGTAAAATAAGCACAAAAAAAAAAACTATTCAGTGATTTCCTGTGTGTCATGGTTGTGGTTTAAGTTGTGGTTTTTCCTGATTTACTTTCTCAATTCATTCCCTGCTATTTGTCCATGGTTCTGTTTTACCCATGTTCTTTCTGTGTTGTGTTTTGTTTTCCTAGTTCCATCCTTGTTTATGTTTACATGCTTCAGTTTCCTGTTTTATTTTGTAGTCTGTGTTTCTACTGTGTCATGTCTTGTTTTACTTCCTGCCTTGTGTTTTTTCCCGCCTCTGTGATTGTCTTCCCCGCCCTGATGTGTTTCACCTGTTCATCAGCCCTCTAGTCACCTGCCCCTCGTTACTACGCTCATTACCTTGTGTATTTAGTCTCTGTGCTTTCTTTGTCTGTTGTTGTTGTGTGAGAGTTTTTGTGTGGCGCTCCCAGTGATGTTTTAGTCCTTTTACAAGGTTGGTCCATGGCTTCTGTTACCTTAGTGTTTTGAAGATGTTTTGCCAGTTTTTTTTTTTTTTTTAAATCAGATATTATAGGAAACCTTTTGTTGTAGCCGTTTTAATTTAATAAGCCTTCAAAACTATCACCTTGCCTGCATATCTGGGTCCGAGTCTGCACAAACACTGACGCTGTGGGAGATAAAGTTCCCAGTTTAATGTATAACTGAAGATGTCAAATCAGATCAGCCCAAAAAGACACTTGCAAGAATTTACCAGAAGGCCATTCTCTTTGGCAGCTTAATAGTTCATTGTCTATTGTAGCCTATATCCAAAACACACAAGTGCTCTAAATGAAATTACATAATACGTAGTTTGTCCATGCCCTGAGGAATGATCCATGAGAGAAGAGTTTTCTGACTTGGCACTCTTATCAGGGTGATGTCGTTTGTCTGTGCCTTCCAAAACCATTAAGAATCACTGTTATGGTCAAGGTTTGGTAAGGTTTAGGTACAAACATTTTTCAGGTCTTGCTTGGTTAAAGCATGTTTTTGTATGAAGGGAGAATTGTATTAAAAAGGGACAGATGGGGAGAAGTTGTGAACATTGTTTCCTACTGTTAAATCTCATGATTACTGTATACCTTCACCCTAGCATTTTATTCAAACTCTGCTATCCACCGAGCTATTATACCCACCACCACCCAGTCATATTTAATTTTCTAAGAAGTAAGGCACTGTAGGAAAGATAAAGGTAATTTTGCACACGTGCCTTTTTTGTATTATATTTTACAGTTCCCAAATAAGCCATTTGATCCTCCTCTTGTACCTTTTGTGGGATAAGTTTCCTCTCTTATGAAAAGTCAGAACACTAAATGGTAATGTCCAGTGATTAACCAAAACCATGATCTTTTCCTAAAGCTAATCAAGTAGTTGTGTTGCTTACAGAAAGAAAACTTGACACTTTTCCCTCAAAATGTAATTTTGAATGCAGTTTACCTCTATGTGAGTGTAATTTTTAGGAGACAGGGCTGCTCCATTTGCTGCAGAAAACCAAAAAAGTCAATCAAGCTCACAGTATGATTACCATTGCTGTGGATAATTGACATTATGATGATGTGAGTACAGTTTAGGTTACCATACCAATTAAGACGTTTTTTGTTGGTTTTGCTATGAATTTCTTTATCCCATTAAACACACAAACAACCATTGTGTATGGTATCATAGTCTCAGACTGTTAACCCATATGTGATTTAAATAATTATGATTTAATGGCTTATACCATATCCCATTATTTCACACAATCTCCCAATTACTAAGCCAACAGTTGGAGAGACGGGCTAAATTAAAACCAGTAATCCCAGTGGAATGCTGGGATTAAACCAGGGAACAATTATTATTTCTATTAACGATTCTGTAACAAGATTCAGTGACTGGATAACCAAGTGTGGAGAGAGAGAGAGAGTATGTGTGTGTATATAAGAGAATGACTGCAAGAAGAAACAACAGAACAATAGGCGTTTTACAGATCGTTCATGCTCCAGTGTTAACATATGATTTAATCATCTGAGTGATTGCTCTGGCCTGTTTCTTCTCGCCATTTTCTCTCTCTTCCTCCAGATCGATCATAATTGTTGCTTTCTCTCCCTGTGTGTAGCCTGTATGTAGCAATGAGAATGTTAGGACTGTTCATTCAGTAGATCAGTTTCTATAAGGGTTTTTATGATTTAAGAATGACAGTGCCTTTTGCTGAATTATAAATATTTATATGCAAAGTAACCATCATATTGTACATATCCCATAACACTAAGAGCTAAAGTTAATCAGAGTCAAAAGTTTAGTTCTGATAAATGTATTGGGTTTATTGGACTTACTAACAGGTTCACACACAATAATTGGCTCCATTTTGAAACAATGTGTGGAGATTTCTTGTCTGACAGCTGGGTATATAAAGCACCTGCATAGCCTGGTTTTGACCAGCAACAATGGGTGACACCCTAGATAATATGAGGGATAACCAAGGTGTCATCACGTTACGAGTAAGCAGAGGAACTGCTACAAACTGTCAAGTGGTGAATAGTCTATATCCACAACGTTCCACTTCCTGGACTGTTCAGGTGCCGCTGATGTCTTTCAACGCGTGCCTGTTTCCTTCCGCTTCCTTTTTGTTGGCATTTTAAACTCCGCTCAATTTGTAAGGGCTATGGTCAACTGCTCATCAGATCTGTACATGGTAAATCCAGGCAGCTAGTTAGACTATCTGTCCAATCTGAGTTTTTAGTTTTCTGTTCCAACAAAACAAGTTCCTTCCAGAAGCTATTTTGGCACCTAGCGCCACCCAAGACGATTGTGATTGACATTAAGAAATGAAAATAAATCAGAGAACGTTTTTCTCCCATTCCGGAATGCTGTGTGGACGAGCCAGACCCTCCTATGCAGCGCTGTGGAGGAAGGTCAGGTAATGCGAGACTAACTGGTGAGTAACAAAACAAGTGAAGTAGCTTTAATAACATTTGGATGGCAATTATTAAATGAGATTGTTTTTTCCAGATAATGGGTATGTCAGTGACATACTGGAGCAGGTTGGAGATGCAGGGCACAATCAAGGTACATTATCTTTTTATTACTCTGTTAATTTAACTTTTCTGTCTCTCCCTTGTGTTTCCCACTCACTGTGTTTTCCATTTCCCCATTTCTCTCTCTGTGGCCTTGTTCACACTTGCATGTCTTTTTTAGCGTAGCCTAGCCTTTTCTATGTGTTTCGGCCTTTTGTTGATATTCGAACTATGTATTGTACTGAAAATTGATCTTTTTGGAAAACTCCTTCCAGCGTGAAGTTTTCCAGAAACTCTGCTTTTTAGTGTAGACATGAAGAAAGGGAAGGGTTTTTGGCTTTTAACGTCGGAGTGTGCACTTTCATCTCATTTTGTCAGGTGTCCCAAATGAATAGGGGAATTATCACAATATTCTTCACAAGATGACATTTATTGATATGTTTGATTTGCGCTGATATTGGCTCGTTCATTGCAGCTATATACAGACGTGGGTAGTAACAAGTTACATTTACTTGAGTAAGTTTTTGAAAAAATTATACTTCTAGGAGTAGTTTTAAATCACTATACTTTTTACTTGAGTAGATTTGTGAAGAAGAAACTGTACTCTTTATTTTTTTCATAACGGAGGGAAAAACCCTGTTTTCAAAACTGTGTGTGGATTAGGCTTTGTGTCGTTCCTGTCCTGCTGTTAACCTGGACCCAGCCTACCAACACACCTGCTGCCAATCAGCTCATCACCTCTCCAGAACACCACACACACCTGGCTACAATCAGCTCATCACCTCTCCAGCACACCACACACACCTGGCTACAATCAGCTCATCACCGCTCCAGCACACCACACACACCTGGTTACAATCAGCTCATCACCTCTCCAGCACACCACACACACCTGGTTACAATCAGCTCATCAACCCACAGAATTGTACTTGGTCATCTCCTGCTGCAGTAACTCCTGCAACAAACTTTATCGTTTTCCTGAGTCCTGTACCTTGGAGCAAATTCAACATATCCAGTATATGTCTTGGTCTCATGACTTTACTAATCCTAACTCTACCGGTAACAGAGTGGTTTATTTTACAAATGAGGAGCATACTTTATTAGAAAAATACAAAGAACTCAAACATAATCCAGGCTAAAAGCAACACAGTTGCAGCAGCCCAATGCACGAAAGACAGTTGACAGAAAATTGCCAACTGTGTGAGTATAAGTTCAATAGGCTTACAATACCAATAGATCTGACTATACTTGCATGTTGTATTCTATTATAGCAATGACATAGATGGTAATAGATGTGTTCCTTTGGTGTGTGTGACAATTTTACCTTTATTCTTTCAGCTGCAACCCAGGCGGTGTTGAACTGACTTCAAAGCAAATTCAAACATAATTCAAAGCGGTAAGTAGGCTTACTTTCATAAGTACAACAAATGCAACGCTTAAGTGCTTGAATCAGGCTCTGCTGTAGAATGAGATCTGTAAACAAAAGCACAATGAATTGGCTTTGATTTTGCTCGCAGCAAACAGGAAAAAATTGAAATGAAGAACATGGGAGGCCATCCGCCTACACAACAGTACGTTCCTGCTGAGCAGCTGGCCCTCTGCAATAATGAGGATCGGCCCTTAATGGCAGGGGTGGAACGGGACTGCGGTAGATGTGGCAACTCTTGTCAGGCCACATTGTGCAGTGTATGTGTGAGTGAGTCAATAAGTGTTTACATGCACACTATTATTCCAAATTTAATACAGGTGGTGTAAATGGCATATTCCGGTTAGAAAATTCCCAATAAGGACTTTTCTCAAATATAGCATTTTCAAATTAAGATGTAGAATACTCTGGTATTCAGGTTTTGGAGGCACTCTTTGGACATGCGCATTGGTTATGTGTCTCAATCAGGATTTTTACCGCAGTTTACGGCCTCTTGCCTGTTTACTTTGCAAGGCTGCAGACCTGATAAGAAGAAACACAGCTACTTTTGAAACATTATCAAACACTGGGATGTCAACAGGTTTTTGGCTATGCACACACATCGCGATGCCGACCTTTTCAAGAAGCTGGTTGAAGGAATAAAGAGGGACGCTGTCTTTGCACGATCCAACAAGTGCACCATTGCTGGAAAAATTGAACATTTTGCATGGTTATACTATGTAAACGGGAACAATAGTGGAATGTTTAATTTCATTAGCCATGTAAAAGGCTTAGTCAGAATATCTTTTTAAATAAAGGCAATAATATTATGTGAATGTACAGTCAAACTACTGGATTGCTAATAAAACAATTATATTAAACTAATTATTGTGGGAGTAAGTAACATGTTTTTAACTTCTCTCCAGTTGATACTTTTGTGTTGTCACTTATACACACATTAAATCAGTGATTTAATAAGCCCTAGATGACAAGACAGTGTCTGCATGCTCAGTGTTTTGGGATACACTTTAGCCCTATTGTTACTAATTGTTTTTTGTAAAAATTTATTTTTTGGGGCTTTTCCCTTTTTTTTTTTTTTTATTCAGCAGTGGATAGACAGGAAGAAGGAAATGAGAGTATTGTTGCTAATTATATGCAGTTTACAATTTGTCCATCTTAATACATATAGTGAGAGTGTGGACCCTTGGCTTTAATTGATTTATCTTGAATTATTTGCAAACAGTGGGGGTCTGCACCTGGGATTAATAAATTGCAAGTGCTCTCTATTCTAAAATGAATCTATTGCTTCCATTGCTGTGATGTTAATTTAGCAGAGGGAAATCTTCCTCCCCCTGAGCCTGGAGCCTCCTCGTCCAGGCTGAGAGGATCATGAGTGGAAATGCATTAACCTTAATTTAAACCGGGCTGTCAATGTGACATTTGCACCTTGAGACTTGCAAAGAGACAGTGCTTAAATGTCAAAGCAACTGTATTATGTGCGTTTGTTTCAGGGTGGAGCAGAGAACCTGAAGTGGAGTACAAAAAAACGTATTAAAATAAGTCAGTACACATTGACTGTTCCTTTAATGTCAGGGGGGGGAAAAAAAAGTAATTAACATATCAGTCAAATAAAACATCACATATGAAGCCAAGCCCAGACAGGGATCTTGTCTAACATGTAGATTTGCCATGGTGCATTTCTCCCATTTTTCCTTCATCCTCTGACCCTCTCTTTTCCTTTTGTAGTTTTATTCAATAACTCTCCAGTCTGTGATTTCACACCTTGACCTCAAAAACTTGACTTAAATTGAGACATATCCTTTCGTGTGTGTTTTTACTTGAAGGCTTTTCAAATACATACTGAATATATTTCCAGAGAAAATGACACTTTCCACTGGTCTTATTCAATAGTTACTTCATCATAGCATATTTAAGGAATGAGCCCCCAAACAGTAATTTTAACTATACTACACATGTCATTACCATCTTAAACCGTGACCAAGACCAGCGTGTATTGAGACGAGACCAGTGCCGGCAAGCCAGAGCTTCTCCTGTCTCCCGCAAATTACTTTCTTGGGAGTGCATGTGAAGGGGGTGGGGAGAGGGGAGTAACAAATTAGAAATGAGTCAAGTTAGTGGTTGCATTTGAAGCAGGGACTTTTACATCATATCATTTTTGACACTTAATTCAGACAATGCACAGGCAATGTAGCAATATCCCAGCAGGTTTAGGCTTGAAATAAAATCCAGTCAACTTCATCTGAGACGGAAGGAGTGGTGGCCACAAGAAGTGTTGGCTTTAAGGGTGACCAAGGATATATAAGCAAAGGTGTGTAAAGCTAATGTGACCAGTGAGATTAGATACAGCGGGGATCTGCCTAGCAAGAAGTTGTAGATGAGTTGGTACCAGTGAGTTAAGCGTTGCGTGTGTAACGAGGGCCAGCTGAATAATGCATAGAGGCTGCAGTGGTGGGTGTTGGAAGGAGCTCTGGTCACAAAACGTATGGCACTGTGGTAGACACCGTTTCTTTCAGGAGAAAATTTGAGGCAGTTCTGTAAATGACATCGCTGAAGTCAAGAATTGGTAATGTCATTTTCACCGAGGCAAGTTTGGCAGCATGAGTGAAGGAGGCCCTGTTACGGAATAGGAAGCCAAGCCTAGACTTTAGATTGAAAGTGGTCTATGTGGTGGAGGAAGGAGAGGGAACCGTCTAACCAGACACCATTTGTACATACTACTTTTTCGAATTCCAACCCATCGAGCGTGGTAATAGTAATCGGATGGGTAGGAGTGGGTAGTGATCTATGGATCTTCAAAAAGTAATATTGAGACCGGTGGTAAGACCAAGACTGATCTTGACAACACTGGCCATGAATACAACAAAAGCAATTTGTTGGTTAGATTAGTGATAAACCATGAGGTGTCCTGATATTTGAATATTATACATTAGAGGTTTATCTCCATATTCTGTAATTTCATTAGACTGAAACATAAATGCATATGTATTAATTTCTGGAAAATGGAATTTCTTGTGGACGTGGTTTTGGGTTTTGTAATATGCAAATCTGTATCAGAAAATAAGTCTAAAGGCCTTGTATAGCTTATACTGTCACCACTCATTTCTCAATAGACACTCGTGCGCAGACACAGATATCACCTCCCTTTGCTGATGAATAACAAATGACATTTCAATTTGTCTTTTGTTGCTCCTTTTTACATATCAGATTAAATTCCTTTTTGGAGAATATAAAAGGAGAAGAAGAAATAGAGGTGAAAAGAGAAATTTACATCCTGACAAAGAAAATAAAATTAAAATTATGCATGTGGAAAGAGGAGGTGGCCCCTTTCAAGCAAATGACAGATTTAAAAAATAAAAAAAACACTGAACTAGTTTTTAAATGATGGCGAGTTCAAGAAAATTCTCAAAACAATTGACTCTTTGCTTTGGAAACAAATGATCCCACCAAACTGGTACATATTTTCATTAGTTTAAATTTAATACAATTTTACATCTCAGCTCTTGATTAATGACCGGTAGATGTGTATTTTTCAGCGTGTCTGTGGCTGAGTTTGCTTATAAATATAGATTGTGGAAAGTGTTTGACTGAGTGTTAAAATGAAAAGTATCAAAGTGTAATGTTGCAGCAGATGAGGTCTCAAGTATGATGACACAAACTGTGTATGTATAGCGGGGAACGAAAGTTTGGGCACCCCAGGTAAAATTTTGTATTAATGTGCATGAAGAAGCCAAGACAAAGATGGAAAAATTTCAAAAAGGCATCAAATGACAGATTAGACATTTGTATATGTCACAAAAATTTAGATTTTATTTCCATCATTCACGCTTTCAAAATAACAGAAAACAAAAAATGGCGTCTGCAAAAGTATTGGCACCCTGCAGAGTTTATACCTTGTACTGCCCCCTTTGGCAAGTATCACAGCTTGGAAACACTTCTTGTAGCCAGCCAAGAGTCTTTCAATTGTTGTTTGAGGTATCTTCGCCCATTCTTCCTTACAAAAGTCTTCCAGTTCTTTGACATTTCTGGGATGTCTGTCACACACTGCTCTTTTAAGGTCTATCCATAGATTTTCAATTATGTTAGGGTACCCACACTTTTGCAGATGCCATTTTTTTGTTTTCTGGTATTTTGAAAGTGTAAATGATGGAAATAAATCTAACTTTTGATATAAGTCATAGTTTAACTATGATACGAACGTCTAATCTGTCATTTGACGCCTTTTGGAGATTTTTCCATCTTTTCTTCCCTTCTTTATGCACATTAATAACAATTTTTACATGGGGTGCCCATACATTCGAGCCCCACTGTATGTATGTATGTGTGTGTGTGTGTGTGTGTGTGTGTATATATGTATGTGTGTATATATGTATGTATGTGTATATATATATAAATATATATTGTCTCTGCCAGCCATCTTTCCTCACTTTGAAGTCATATTTTTTCTTTCTCTTTATGTCAGCCTCTGTGTTTCTTTCCTTTTCTCTCTGATCCCACCAATCCGAATTAAGGACCACCTCTCTCAGGTGTATTGCTTTAGTTTTGGCAGTTGCCATGGAGATATTGTTGACATGATGGTTCAATGTGTGACTTCTGTCAGCAACCTACTGGAAATTACTCCATGTAATGACACCCAAGTTTCTCACAGTCAAACGTGATGAAACTCAATGCAATAAAAACAACCACCACCCACACGCACACTCAGTAACATTTATCTTGCCCCTTGGAGTTTTATCCTTGAGTATCAGGGCAATCACACACACATTGGTCCTCTGTCATGTGTGTCTAACAGGCAGTGTTTAGGCCTCCTGCTGGTTGGGCCAGTCAGCAGCAAACTTTTAAGATTGGCTGCTGTCTGAAACTTCTAATATTATAGACTGTGTGTGCCTAACGAGTGGACTTTTTGATAAGTCTCCACAGTGGAAGAATCTGAAAATATAGGTATAAGGGATATAGGTAATGTAATAGATATAATAGGTACATGGGTATAAAATATACTGTATATATTCGTGTGGACAGGCAAAACCAATCGTTTGGAAAACAGTGATGTAAGCCTGGTGGGTTCTGCAATTACTTAATTTAAAAGTAAGCAGATCACACATGAATGTAGACGTTAATAAGCCTTATTTTGTTTTTTTGTCATGAATACTGACTATGATCTGAGATTAAATTGCCATTTTTTGCTTGCTCAGCTGTCTGGCAACACAAAGGAAAACATTACATCAACCAAATTTGTGGGTTTGGCTGTAATAAGACAAAGTGATCAGTAAACAGCAGTGTATGCATGTCATTTTCACAAATGGTGTTTTAAAATTTTGTCAAAATATAGTAGTGTTTGTTGAGTGACCTCAATTTTACAATATTGCTATCTTGAAGCAGCGGGAAGTGATTGCGCCATTGACCAACAAAACCTGGCCTAAAGTCAATAGTGCATCATTTAATTTTTTATTTTAACAGCAAATAAGTCAAATGCGACCGGGCTTATGCACATCACGCGCACACTATGCTTGTTACACACATGCAGGAAAGCACAGCAGCACACACACACGCATGCAAAAGATGACAAATAAAATATAATCTGCCATTATAATAATGCGCCAAGGTACCAACGTGCCTGGGTTTTAAAGGGAACGAAAGATGACACTCTGTTTTTTTGCATGTTACGCCCAAAATATACCTATGAATTTATTAAGACACTACAATACACCCAGTACAACCCTTTTGAACCATGCGCCTGGTGCACAGACCCTTTTTTCCGCCGCTGACAAACACTACAGCATACATCGACACAAAACATATTCAGTGTGCACGACAAGCAGTCAGTTAGTGGATGGATTCAGTCACGTAGATTTTGAATTATTCAACCAAGTCAACAAGAAAATGATGTACTAATTATTTTTCAATGTTAGTTGTCGTCAGTTCACTGTGTTTTGTGTGTGTGTGTGTGTGTGTGTGTGTGTGTTCACAACATACATCTTCAAATCTGTCAGTTTGAGAAAAGCAGATGGTCTCTAAAGTGTGTGTGTGACACAGGTTCAAACTCTTTCTCTATCACACTCAATTACTCTCACACACAAACTGGCAGCAGTGAGTCAGCTGGTTAGTTAGTTACTGACCTACATAAATATGTCATAAGCCAGACTTTTATTGTGTGTGTACCTGCATGCCACCTCACACTGACAAGACTGTCACTGTGAAAAGGAAACAGCTGGTCTTTCACGACCATGTTATGGTGTGTGTGTGTGTGTCTGTTTAGTGATTGAATGTCCTGTCTAATTTAGCGTGGTTGATAAACTGCACTGTCAGTGAGCTGCCACACACACACACACACACATACACACATACACCTGCACACTATTTCATCCATACACGTATTGCCAGAACCTATTAACCATTCACTGCCTAAAATCTAAAACTGGCTCATCATCATTCACCATAACTGTCTATTCCACAGTTTGCTAACTGAATGAAATGAGTTACAAATCCAGATGTTTTCCTATGAAGCACATTTGAATCATTTCAATTTCACAAAAGAAATGTCTTTTTTCTGTTGAACCGGCATACTGACTCACTGCAACCCGTTACACTGTAGGCTACTCTCCTGGGTCAATGGTGTTATGTAGAGGATTATTTGTGTTGTTTTCATTGTGTTTCCAGCTTTGGCACATTACGTCTAGGTCCATTTGTACATTTCACACATCTTTCTGCTTTCCTATCTATGTGTTCTGTCATCAGTGTCTGAGTCAACAGTTTCTGTTCCTAAATGTTGGTGGTGGTGTTGATGGCAGTGGACTTAACATTTTTGTGTGTGAAAGCCAGTTTGATGCCTTTATGTATAGAAACCTTCAAGTAAAGTGTTAGCGCATTTTCTTTGGCAGATTATCTGGAAATTTGGTTTCATTTTGCGCTACATATGGATGGAAACTTGACTACTGTTGAATTAAACACTCTGATAGGCGGAATGTTTAACCTTAAAGGTTTTCAAATGTAGTTCATCTATTCTAAGGGTCTTCCACAGAAGGGTTAGTTTGAGGTAACCAATGATGGGAATAACAGCGTTATAAAAAAACAGCGTTACTTTTTTTCCAGTAACTAGTAATTGATTACTCTTACCATCTTAAGAACACCATTACAGGTACTGCCGACAAATGCAGCGCGTTACTTTAATTGAAGCTGTTTTTTTTTCATCAGACCAACTAGATCTCTGAGCCGAGAGGCAAATACTTTTTTTCTTCCTTGGTTAGTGGGCCGTGCATGAGACAAGCGCATAAATGCTGACCATTGGCTGAGTAAAATTTCATGGTAAGCCAATCAGAGGTAGAGTTGGGCGGGTGTTTGAAAGCACGTATAGTCGGACGCACTACGAACAACACAAACGAGTCGGTCAACGAGAGACGGGTATGGCGTTATGAAATCAAGGAGAGGGGTAACTTTTTCTGCTAAAGATTTCCGACCGTGGTCAGAAAACACAGGGGAGACACTTTGTTTCTCTCACTATGACTCTAGAATGGCTACATGCTCCGAAGCTAAACGCTGTCACTCTCACTTCTCACACACAGAAATAAACAGACTGAAAGATGTATATATATAAAAGATGAGTGAGACACTTTGTGTACACACACTCGTGTGTGTACCCACGGTTATCTCCCTCTTAAGAGTTTGTTTTATACCTTAAATAACGCTGCCTTTTAATCTAAAGAAGTTGCCTGGGGTCGTCCTCTGTTGAAGTCTCCACCATCATTTCCCAATATCATTCCCAGATATCGCACTCCTTTTTAGCCAATAACATCATCCAGCAACTAAATTTTATTTGTACACCCATATCATCTCTTTCTTCTACCAAACCAGCCTTTTAGTGTCCAACACGTAAAAACAGTAATAAGGCCTAATGATGGAAGGATTATGGTATTGTGTATTCATTTTAGCACAACTGTAGGCAGCAGAAAAGGAATGGTCTGCACCACAATGTTCTTTTCTTTCTTCCTCTAGCTCCCTGTTTCCTCATCTCTGCCTCCTCTGACCCCCATCTCTCTCGCTGTGCCTCAGTCACTTACAGCGGCCCCACTAGGGATTTTTGAAGTCACACCTCTCAGTCAAACCAAACCTAAGCCTCTGGTCTGAAATGGTCAGTGGCCAGCAGAACTTGTGTGTGTGTGTGTGTGTGCATAATAAACTGCTGATCTCACTGAACTGAAACGTCAGTGTCACTTTAAAGTGTTCAATTGTCAAACAAAGAGAAAGCAAGCACAAGAAATAAAGTCAGAAGGAGAGACAGAGAAGAAAAGGAGCATGAGAGGAATGGAAAAGAAAATACAAGTATGTCAGCCTACAGTGAATCACATAGTTGGCTGCAGCAGAGATTGTCTTGAGTTGATGACGTTCACTGTAGGGAAATTCGGGATAAGAAATAATTAGCATATTAGGTGTGGACTATAGGGGTGTCTCCTCATCAGCAGTGAGAAAGCAGGTAGCGGAGGGTAACCACCCCTCTGCTTAGTGTGCTTTCTGTCTCCACGCATTTTCACTCATCCACTCCCATCTATTTGTTTGACTAATTTTCTGTGTCTCCCATTTTCGTCCCAGTATAACAGCAGGGCTGTGACATGAGAGAGAGAGAGCTGAATTAACCATTGTCGTCTTCATCACCTTCTCTTCTTCCACTCACCTTAGCTCAGCATCACGTGATTGTATTTAACCTGCATCTGACTTTAAGGCTAATTCCAAAGTCTCAAACCACCTCAATATTAATTAGCTCTGCTGTGCTGTTTTTTAGCTCTGAAGTTGTTTATTGTGAGGATGCCCTGGTAGCTCACCTGGTTTAGCATGAGATCCCATGTACTAAAACGTAGAGCTTTTGCCGTAGCCTACGTAAATGACCTGAAGTTCATACTTGGTGTCTGCGTCAGTCTCTTCTAAGAAAATAGCAGGGCAGGCATGTGTGGGGAGTGTGTGGTAGAGCGAGCGAGTGAGAAAGTAACGGTGATTAATTTCAGAGAAAGTGCCGACTCTGGAGTCATAGTGGGAAAAACCAAGTGTCTCCTTTATGCTTTCTGACCACTGTGGGAAATCTGTAGCAGAACAAGTTAACCCTCTCCTTGATGTTATGCTTTTTATGAAGAAGGAGAACTAGGAAATGAGTCTGGGGAAATACAACGCTACCAAGCCAAAGCCGAGCAACGTGTAGTTACATTTCTTGAAGTGCAAGTCAGGTCACGGCCCATGCCTCCACGTACCTACGTATGTACGTAGCCACGGCATAGACTTAATGCAAAAGCATATATCATGCTTAATGCTCAGTCCTCAGCGCAGCAGCTGGGGTTCGATTCCGACCCTTGACCCTTTGCTGCATTTCATCCCCTCTCTCTCCCCTCTTTCCTGTCTTAACCTGTCATAATAATAATAATGATGATGATGATGAAATACTCAAATCCTTTCAGGAATATTGAGTTTTTAGTGTGGAAATTTAATCAGGGACTGCTTCTTCAATGCCAGGTGAATGTAATTAACTCCAATCAAGCACCTGGTAGGAGAGTCAAGCTGTGGTACTGTTGCAGACAGCCCTGATGTCTCATAGGAGCTGCTAGCCAACAGTCACCTTTCTACTTCATAATCAGGATGTTCATCCTTTTGAAATATCCACTGAAACAGTTACCGCAATCAATACAAAAGCCCAGTCACACATTTCCCATGTTTCTGCAGGAATAGAATCAGATACGTAAGTAATGCGGTTGCTTGTTGTGAAGGTGCTCCCACAGTTCTTTGTGAACTTAGAAAAAATATCATGGCTAGCATTCTACTGAAAAAGTTGACCAATTTAACCTACATGTCTCAGGATAATGTGTTAAGAGATGATTGACATTACTCAATAATACCCAAGTATAATCATTACATTCAAAAGTGGCCCTGAATTTATGAATTTTCACCGAAAGCTTTTAAGGTGATTTAGCTTAAGATAATAATTTATAATTATAATTTATAATGTTTATTGTTCCCCAGTTGGACACACAGGCCTGAAATACACACACACACACACACACACACACACACACACACACACACACACACACACACACACACACACACACACGTAAATTATGATTAACATTGCAGCTCTTGTGATTTCAAATTAGACTTCTTCAAATTGTAGTTCTGATACAAAAGCAATCACGACAGTCAGTATCTACTTAATAGTGAGTGTTCACGTCTGTGGAATGAGTTTTTTAATGGGATAATCTGGTCATTGGTGTTAGCAAAATGATTCCCTCTTACTGTACATTTTCTTCTTAAATTTTTATGTGTCATTTTAAGCCAAAAGACAATTCACTTAAACCTCAGTCTTGGGTTTGTGCCGTGCCATGAAAACAATGGCAGTTCCGCAGATGAATGTGTGCCAGACTATGTCCCATGTATGCGTGATATAACGACCCAAGCATTGATATTTAAGCTAATGAGATGTTTCATAACTTGCGAAGCAAGAGTAATAAAATGCGTTTAATAAGGCTGTTGTGTCCAGGAGCCAGCTGTGTCTCCATCTGGTTATGAAAAATAATAAAATCACATCATCAGTGTGTTTGCCAGCACTTAACTGCAGCTTTGGAGGCCTGGACGAGAACACTGGCTGGTGAATAAGCTCTCACAGACATTAAAATCACAGGCAGTATAATTCAAAAATCTGTTAAACAGTAAAAGTGCAACAATTGAGATACATGTATCAGGTACACTTCCTGCCCTCTCACTTTTCAAACCCTTTTGCCCACAATGTTACACAGTTGTACTGTATGTGTGACAAAGTGGGAGGGTGTGTGTGCTGTGACCTTTCTTCCACAGCCTGGCTCAGAGTTTAAATGGAACCTGAGTGTTATCAAAGCTGTCTGGCACCTAGCCGGACTCACACATTTACCCAATATTTTGCTGTTTGACTTTGCTTTAGTGTTAAAGGTTAACTGTTAATCAGGGTGTTGTTTTGGCCACTGGACAAAGGCACACATCCTGTACTAAACTCCCCTTCTTTTGTCTCTTCTGTCCTTTCAGTTGCTTCCCTGTGAAAACTGACTAAGAAAACAAATAGAACGGCTAAAGGTCTGCCTTAACAATTAGGACGTTTTTGCTCTGTAAGTCATTGTTGCAGCGGCTGGTCAGTCTGCCTGTTAAATTGTCGATGCAACTTTCTCCCTGAATAAAATATCTTGACAACAAAAATCTTAATCCTCCTTTTTTAATATTGTTTGGGTGATGGTAGTTCAACTCCCCGAGCTGGATGCATGTCTGGCAGCCAAACAGAGGTTTTGGTTCCACCATTATACTGTTTATGGTGAGAGTATGGGCTGGGACCTGAGACTTCATCCTTGGAAACCTACAGTATGACTGTACTGTACAGAGTACTGTACGAAGAATAGGCTACTGATGCTCCTCCAGGGTGGCATGCTGGGGTATGACACCACCTTACCCCAGTCTTCACCCAGTCTTCCCCCTCCACATCACAATACCCCCCGCTACACACTTCCCCCTCAACACCACAATACCCCTCTCTTCCTCAATACAATCCCCGCCCCACATCACCACAGACCAGGTCAGACAACAGCTGAGGAAGCTCCGGCCCAGGAAAGCAGCAGGCCCGGATAAAGTGTGTCCGAGACTGCTGAAGACCTGCGCTGCAGAACTGGGGGAGCCGCTCCAACGGATCTTCAACCTTAGCCTGCAGCTAGGGAGAGTGCCCACCCTTTGGAAGACATCCTGCATCGTTCCATTTCCCAAGAAGAACAGGCCCAGCGAGCTGAATGACTTCCTACCGGTAGCGCTCACTTCACACCTGATGAAGACGTTGGAGCGGCTCTTCCTCAGCCTCCTCAGACCCCAGGTACAGCACGCCCAGGACTGCCTGCAGTTTGCGTACCAGCCAGATGTTGGTGTGGAGGACGCCATCCTCTACCTGCTACACTGGGTCCACTCCCATCTGGATAAGGGGAACGGCCCAGGGAGGGTCCTCTTCTTGGACTTCTCCAGTGCCTTCAATACCATCCGGCCCCCTATACTCCAGGACAAATTAATCAGGATGGGAGTGGACCCCTATCTGGTAGACTGGATCAGAGACTTCCTCACCAACAGGCCACAGTACGTCAGGCTGAAGGACGTCATGTCTGACACTGTGGTCAGCAGCCCCCCAGGGCACAGTGCTGGTGGAGGCAGTTGAATCATACAAATACCTCGGGCTGTGGCTGGACAGCAAACTGGACAGGACAACACACACCAGCCACCTGTACAGGAAGACACAGAGCAGGCTGTACTTCCTGAGGAGACTGCGGTCCTTTAACATCTGCAGCAAATTGCTGTGGATGTTTTACCAGTCTGTGGTCACCAGTGTCCTCTTCTACACTGTGGTGTGCTGGGGGGGGCAGCATATCGAAGAAGGACACCCACAGGCTGGATAAACTGATCAGGTGGGCTGGCTCTGTAGTCGGCATGAAGCTGGACTCACTGGTGACGGTGGCAGAGAGGAGGACACTGGACAAACTGCTGGACATTACTGAAAAAGCCAGCCACCCCCTGCACACCGTCATCAGCACCCAGAGGAGCCTGTTCAGTGGAAGGCTGCTCCTACCCAAGTGTCAGACCAACAGACTCAAGGACTTTTTTTGTCCCTCATGCCATCAGACTCTACAACTCCTCACTAGGGGGGAGGAGGAAATAGGGCAGAGAGGACAATAAATACACACACATACACACACATACATACATACGTACATACATACAGTACACATACATGCACACCTGGACTTAAATTCACACCTGGTCACTTTATCACTTTAACACTGGACTCAACAATGACACTTTAATAACAATTTATGGTCTTTTCTTTGTTTATTTGACAAATGTTGTTATTGTTAATATTATTATTATTATTGTTATTTTGTTGTCTTTATACTGTCTTTTTTTCTTGCTAAAACTGCTTCTTTCAATTTCCTCACGGGAGTCATCCCAAAAGGATTACTAAAGATAAGTCTAAGTAGGGAACCTAAAGTTTGCCTCGCTGGGTCGTCTTTTGTTAAGTAGGTCTTACTCAGCTGCAGATGCATCCATCCAGGGTGCGAACAACGGGGGAGCAAGGGGACGCTTGACTCCGCTTAATAAGACATGGGCTTCCCTGAAAACGTGATTTATGAACTTTTGGGCGGTCTCTCTACAAATATTGACAATGTGTCATTTTGACGTGCAATTTTAGTTTTGTGCAATGTGTTCATTATGGATTATGTGTAATATTGTAAAAATATCATTCATTTATGCATGACGGCAATTTTAACCTAATTGACTTGAGTAAAAATAACTATACATACTATTGTCATGAGCATCAAGGCATGGTGTTGCTGCGGTACAAATTCAACTCTTATTTAGGACATAAAATACATAAAGTTTGGAGACCATTACTCAGCGCGCAAAGTGCTTGAAATCTATTCTGCAGTTAGCATCACATAGCCATGGCAAAAAGAAAACAAGGCAGTTTAATTAATTTTGGTTTTACTAAGAAATTGTGTAGCGATGACGTTAATAGCATGACTGATTCACCTGCTGCAAGCCTTGTTAGCACACTTCCCGCCGGGGTGACAACACAAAAAGCTGAAGAAATAATGTCCTCTCTGGTCTCTCTGGCTGGTTGCATCGCTTAGACCTAATTAAACGGAGGAATTATGGTATTCTTTGGTATTCTGAGTAACTTTAACCGTTTAACCGTTTATAGACTATTTGTGGGTGTCTGTTTGCTGTTTGACCTATCAATTCCTGTCGATAAAATAGGGTTAATCCTGTATAGTGCTTACGTTTGTGGTTGTTCTCTATCTTTTGTAAATCACAAGCAACCCCCCCACCCCCGGTAAAAGAAATAAGTGGGCTCCCCCAAAGGCCACGGTATAGTTCAAACACTGCAGCCATCAACACATACACCATACTAGAGCGCAACGCTGAATGACAAATACATCAGAGATTTAAGTGTGACACGGATGCATCTGTCTCGAGACAACAGCAGCGATATGACAGCTCTGCAGCATCTAACTTTAGCTACTCAAAGTCAGCTTTGTCAGACCCATGATAACGCAATAAATGACAGAGCTAAGGCATGGAAATAGTGTCACAGCTCAATCGGCTAGTCTGACACTGCATTTCCAATAAAGAAAAAGGGCATGACTTTACTAGGGTAGAGTGCTTCTGAAGTGAAGATTAGAAACAGAAACATGTTTAGCCATGTGGTGAAAATGAGCATACGAATGGCCAGTGGAGAAGTAGCCGTTTGAGAGGTTTCTATGGATGTTTTGATACTTATGCTGTGAAACTGGGTCACCATTGGAATCCACTGTAACTGCAGTGAATCTATGTCCATGAGCAAATTACAAACCTTTGAAGTCTACATCAGACCAGCTATGTGGCATCACATCCTTATACTTCCGGCAGCTGAATAGTTAACAGAAAGTAATTTGTTTATGTTGGCCACTTAATGAAAGAGTGAATTTGCATAATTCAGAAATGGAAGAAAGATGATTGGAGAGATCGTCGGGTGGCAATGCTTTGATTGCAGGCTAATGTCTCAGTGAGGCTGGGTAATCAGCACTAGAGAAACAGAGTGAAACTAAAGGTTACCGTTGAACTCAACCCACGGCTGCTTTCAGTCTGGTTCCTTACAGTCCTGTCTTTCTTTGCTCTTAATTCTCTCTCTCTACAGGAATCTGGTCCTGATTTCGTCTTGGCTGAGTCTGCTCTTAAAGGAGCTTTTTGTTGCAGCCAATTCCAAAACATGATATTTTACAAATGTGAATTATTCATTGTTGTTTAAACTACAGGAGCTGACACTTCCCTTTCAAAAGTTCAGATTTTTTTATTTTTTAAGCAGGGTTGTATGAGATACTTCCCCATACAGTAGATGGCAGTCAGCATGCACCAGTTTTGAAAAGCAGGTTGGATTTGAGGATTGGAGTAAAACGTGCATTGGTTTAATTCTTTAAACCAATGAGATTCGTCATGGGCAGTGCAAAACTCATCGTGTGAGAGAAAACTCAGATTGGACAGACAGTCTACATAACTGTCTCAATCTACACTGCAGAGATCTGAGGAACACTTAACCATAGTCGTCATACATTCACCAAAGTTAAAATTCCAACACAAGGAAAGCAGAAGAAAACAGAAAATACACACATCCAGCGGAATTTCCTACAGCACCGGAGCAATCCCGGAAGTGGAATATAAAGGATATAGACTGCTGAGAACATATCTGCACAGTAACAAGAACGTTTTGATGGACTTTATTTCATTGGCACTTTTGACCACACTGAACCAAACCATGCCAATGCTGATTTACTTCCATTACTAGCTTTAGCGCGCTCCACTACGCTCACCCGCGAAAGACATTTCTTGAAGTAGATCTTATACCTGCCCGACCCACCTTAAAAGTATCTGTGCTCTTTTATAGTATATTTCAGATATATGCATTTTTATTAAACAATACCACACAAGAGGGTGTGCTTTGCTTAGATCAGTAGCTGTACCTAGGTGTACATTTGTAAGTTTGAATATTCCTTCCAAGCATGAATGCAATGCAATTTTTTTTTTTTTAATAATTTAAACAGACCACTCTTTTTCTACAAAGCTTCCCCAGGTGTTACTGATGCTCAAGCTGACTCAGTGCATCACAAACTATTCTCACTAAGAACAGAAATTTTTTTTTTATATACACACTCAGTAAAATGGAGTACAAGCTGCATGCCACAATAACTGCGCCCACTTTGAACTTTTCATCTTTTTTATACTTGTCTTCAAAGGGGACCCTCTGGCATTGACATTGTTTTGGCTGACTCAGTGTCGGATAACCACATACACGTAAATAGATACAAAAAATACAAATCAAAATTACATAGTAACACCAGAAATATATCATAACAAACTATTACTTTAAAAGTGACAGGAGCTAATGAAGGTTTCCCCTGGCGTCCCCCTGCTATTTTAGCTGACTCAGTGTAATAAAGCGAAAAGTAATACAAACTGTGCACCAAATGGACCTCTCTCGTTCCTAAGTGCATCCTGAAAACATGCCCTTGAGGTGGCTATGTGCTCCTGTTGACTCATTGTCTTGACAACCAGTGCAATACAATGATGCAATAATGACACACAAACAAAAACAATAAAACATTTTGTCAAAGAGAATAGAAAATATTAAAAGCTAAAATAAAATGAGAGGTAAAAAATACAAGAAAAAAAGTGAAGAAATAAAAAATGACTTGATTTAATAGAAGGCAGCGTCAAACAGAAAAGTCTTCAGCCTTGATTTAAAAAAAAAAAAAAGAGAAGAGTTATCTGGGAGTTAGTTCCAGATATGTGCTGCATGACAACTGAACGCTGATTAGTTCTGACTCTGGTATTTATAAGTTTGTTCTGATGGGGTCAAAGGTTATTATTTGATCCAGTCTACCAGATAGGGGTCCACTCCCATCCTGATTATTATTTACCTGGCAAGCATTGAGCCCCCTTTTTCAACCCATTCATTTTATACACACTATTCACTATTTAAAAGTCACATTAGTCAGTCCAAAAAGTCAGTATTTGACCCAAGAAGACTGCTGCTATCACCACAACTGAATCATTTCCTGTCTCACACTTTTTTTTGCTGACTGACTAAACAAATCTCCTTTTCTCCTCCTTTTTTTTCAATGTATTTCTTTAGCTAACACTTTGCTCTACTAATCATTCACCTTTGTGCTTCCTGCATTTGAGATGATCTAGTGATTGAAGCTTAACGTTAAATATAAACAAATAAATCCAGTATTGACTGTCATCTGAGAACCATTATTTAAACAACAGATTTGATTATGCAGTTACAGTATCTGCATGTCTACACATTGTTGGAAAGCAAAGCAACACAAAGTGGCTGCAAAGATTTGCAAAACATCTGAGAGACACAAAATTACTTCAGAGAGGCAAACGACTATAAAGAGACACAAAGATGATGTAAATAGACAAATGAGCCCAAAGAGACACAAATTGTCTAAAAAGGAATGCAAAACAACTATGACGAGAGACAAAGTGACCACGAAGACAGACAAAATGGCCGCATAGAGACCCAAAAAGACCATGGGAAGAGTTCAAAAACAACCTTGGAGAGACTCAAAATGACTTTGAAGTGATACAAAATGACCACAAATAGTTACTAAATGATAGCAAAGAGACAAAGTAACATCAAAGAGACGCAAAATAACCATGCAACACATTGTTTTACATGATGTCTCTTTCATTTTGGGTGTCTTGTTCCCACAGATGGTTGGGAAGCCTTTTACAAATCTGTGCCCTGACCCCCCATCTCATTGTGTGTGGGTGGGTGGGTGGAAAGTTTACGTACCAGCTCACTACTTTCGCTAACAGACCCCATTTAGCAATAGCACTATTATGAGTGTCAACCCCACAAACTCTAGCACACCCCATTGTGTCAACAAGTAAACACTTTGTCAAAACCACTTAACTCCACAGGGTCCTGCCTGACTCAGTGCCACACACTGAGCCAACATGTGTATGTTGTTGAATATGCTGTTTACACGATCACCCATTGTGGCAATGATTGATTTTAGCTGCATGGCATATTGCACTTTAGTAAATCAATGTGCCGTCAGTCAAAATTACACCCACGCAAATACATGGAAACACACAGAGCTCTCTCTCTCTTGCTCTCTTACTTCCGGGATTGCTTTTGTTACCGATGGAAATTCTGCCCGATTTCATTAATTTAGGCCTTAATCCATTGCCATGGGCTTCCTTTGTGTTGGTCAATTTCTAAGGACTATGGTTAACCCTTTCTCAGATCTCTGCAGGGTAAATCCAGACAGCTAGCTAGACTATCCAATCTGGGTTTTCTGTTGCATGACTAAAACAACTTTTACACAACGTGCACATGCTCCTCCAAAACAAGTTCCTTCCCGAGGCTATTTTCCAGCGGCACCGTGGCTCTGTCTGGCACTTAATGCCACCCAAGACAACTGTGATTGGTTCAAAGAAATGCCAATAACCAGAACACGTTTTTCACCCATCTCGGAATGTTGTATGGGCTCGCCAGACCTTCTCTGTGGCACCGTGTAGGTCTGGCAATGTCAGACTATAGTATATAATATTATTCCTCAGCACTTAGTATGCTTTAGCACACATCCATTAAACCGCCTGTTTAGAATCGACACAAAAATGACCTTTACCATTTCATGTAATGATTTCCTAGAAAACAGACAGAACAATGGTATTTTTCTTCCAGTAATTTGTTCACAGTAATTTGAGTTTCAGATACCTTAGGTGCTCTTGCAGGGCTTACATTTCAGCCATTTTCTTAAATGGGAAGCATATGCTTGTTCAAAATGCATTAGTGTTTCAGTGATATTCTGTGGGAGTGCAGATATTTTCTAATAATCTGTCCATTCTAAAAGGTTAAGTGTCCTATTATGTTTCAATTCGATACTAGCACTCAAGTATTTTGTTTAGTTTGTGGTAATGGAGACTACTTGAATACCCTATATGAATATTTTGGGGGGGTTCTGAACCATATGCTTGATTTCATCTTTAGAAGTGAAGTGAGTCCCTTTCTGTATGTTTGTAAGTAATTTGTCAAACAACCACCAATCAAGACATACTTTGTTTTCTCTCCTAGTTGTGTGTGTGTGTGTGTGTGTGTGTGTGTGTGTGTGTGTGTGTGGGGGTGTCATTTTGTGTGTTTGTGCATATGTTTGGACAACCAATTTGTTTATCTCACAATGCAGACTTGTCTCATTACTAAGGATGCAAGCCACCAGATGCACACACGCACGCATGCATGCACGCATGCACACAAACAAGCAATAAAGCCACTTTGATTTTTGTTTTTTTGTTTTACTCTGATTGCAATGATGGCGAAACTGAAAAGAGCACAAAATGTTCCGTCAAGTGGAATTAACGTACTAATTACTATGAAATGCTAAAAGCTTTAAAGCTCTATTGGCCCTAGGGATGGCAATGTTTGTCTTTCAGTCCTCCACTTTGGGCAGACTGGAATTTGTTAGGATTAATCATGCAGAGCAGACAGATGTGAACATGCAGTACCACAAATGCAGCCAGAAGCCGGTGGTATAGGATCTTTTCAATAGTTAATTAGTAAAGTGATGATAGTAATAATTATTTGGTGAAACAGTTCATATAGTCACATCAGCCCGCTACTATTTCAGCTGTAATTCCATTGCTGTTCACATTGTAAAAGGTTACATCGCATCTGAAAATGTGACACGGTTTGCGGATTGAAGTTGGACCAGAAACCGATCCCTAACCCTAATATGTGCTCCTTCTAGCCAGCCTCCTTCTAAAAGCAACATGTTCCCTTTGTACTATTCAACATTGATTTTACTAATGTTGTTGTTTTGAATATTGTTTAGTTATCCTGTTTACATAAAATGTGACGTGTGTTATGTGGTCCATCTCTGATCCTGACCCATGTCAGATCAGACTTTAAGGTGATTCTGATGACAAAATTGTAAATGGGCACACACCTTCCTACCCACCTGATTACCTTAAACCTCATCCTCCAATCAGGACTCTTTGCTTTCAGAATACAGGGCTTCTGTCAGTCCCCAGAGTTCAAAAGAAGTCAGCAGGCCACAGGGGCCTTTTCTATTGTGTTCCCCTACTCTATAGTCATCTTTTTTTGGACATCAAATCCAAACACAAACCTCATCTTTTTGACCTAACTTTCAATTTGTTTATTTTTTTATTATCCGGCTGGCAATTTATAATTAAGCCTAGTAGTCCTTTTGAACGATTTTTAATGTTTCATTGTTAGTTCACTGACCACAAAGCTACTCACTTTCATACCTGGAAGCGGCCTAGTTCAACCACAGTCTAATCTGTTGGACAGTACACAAGCCTTAATAAGGGATTACATCTGTCTATTCTGTATTACATACGTCTGATTATTGGTAATTATTTTTTTTTCAAGCAGAACTGATGGAGTTTGAGTGGCGCATACCATTGGTATACTGCTCCTCTACTTATCTTCTTTCATTATTTTCCCACACTCTTCCTCCCCCTAAGCCTGATATCTGTAGAGAATGAATGTGTGATTATAAATGAGGAATGAATGAGTTTTGCATTGTTATGGCCAGTAGATCCTGTGCAGTGTGTGTCGGGCCGAGACTGTTACAGGAGGAAATGGGGGATCAGTAAGCTATTAGTTCTCTGATTAGATGAGGTGTACACACACACACACACACACACACACACACACACACACACACACACACACACACACACACACACACACACACACACACACACACACACACCGTGATGACTATCATACTGACGCAAACCCCTCTCTTTCTCTCTCAGTCCATTTCTGTCTTTTATGATGTCTTTTTCTGGATCTAAAGTAACCCACACACCACACACACACACACACCTTCCAATAGAGAGAGATTTAGCATGACACGTACTAACAACTACTAGTAGTTGTTATAAGTTGTTTGTTTTGCATGTGCAGACAGACCGGGGAACCATTTAAAAATGTATTATTGGATTACAGATATTTTACTAGTATGTAAATTCAGTGCAAGTGTAGCAGTGTATGATGTATTTTCCTTGTCACACTACCCTTTTCATTGTTATTAAATAATGTGTGTGCCACAGAAACCATGCGTGGGTGTTTTTCCCTATGAACTGTTGTTTTTCTTTTTTTAAGGAATTATAGGCCTTATTCACAAATAGTGCTTATGCAGAAATATGTGTGGCACATTAGGTTTTATTCTTATTTCTTGCCCATTATATTGTCACGGCTGGATTCAATGACTCACCAACACCTTAATTTCTGGGCGCCGCCACTCAGTGCTATTTCTGGTCGGGTGACTGCTGCTCTAGTGTGTTTCCTACCTCATCCAGGAATCTGATTTAGTATACCGTTTATGTAGTGTAAGTTGCATAAGTATTAAGTTTGCATAAAATGCAAATAAACACCTAAAATTTATACTTAAGTACAGTAAAGGTACTTTCTTGTCACATACACATACATGTTGCAAAATTCATTCTCTGCATTTAACCCATCCCTCAAGGGATCAGTGGGCAGCCATTTACAGCGTCCGGGGACCAACTCCAGATCTGAGTCAGTACCTTGATCAAGGGCACTGACTGGAGAACCTAGTACATGTTATTTGATGGTGGGGGAAACCGGAGCACCTGGAGAAAACATACAAACTCCACAAAGAAAGGCCCGGAACAACCTGGATTCAAACCCAGAAGCTTCTTGCTGGGAGGCCACAGTGCTAACCATTGGGCCACCGTGCTGTACTTGCGTAAATATAGTTTACATTCCACCACTGCACCTATTTTAGAGCATGTTGTGGCACAAAGGCTATCTGCAGTGTGACACTAGCAAGAGCTTGTATGACTTGTGCTTTACTCGTGTGCAATGATTATGGGAGCATGCACTGAATCAATGCCTATAGGAAATCAAACCTGTTCCAAAGGTACAAGGCTGAAAATGGCAATATTCAATATTTAAGAACATAGTTTTCAATCATGTATCAGTGTGACCTGAGGGTCTGCAAAACTTTCAGGCCAATCAACTACATTATGACATATGCCGCATCTTGCATATATGCTATATGTACAAAGATAAACCTAGCAATATGTTTCCTCTATAAATCAGTTACACATGCCAAAAGCCTCGGCTACACTGGCTAATGTTTCTTGCCTGAACTAAAATAATGTCATGTAAGAAATATGTTTACAATTCATGCTACTGTCACTTAATCCAATTTGTGCTTTAGTAAATATACATTTCCCTTGTGTACCCAACATGCAAAAATATATTTCCAGGTCTAAGCTTTTTTCACAAAATCTTTTCATATCTAGCAGATTGCACTGATTACCACACCTTGAGTGAGGAAAAAAAGGAACTGATCTGCAAAATCCGCTGCTGTAGTGCTGGATTGACAACCTGCATGCTCAAAGTTCAGAAAAGAGCAAGATTGAAGAAATGCTGTGAATAAGTGATGATTGTTTACCAGCTTGCATTGCAATACATTGATTTAGCAAATAGCCTACTTTTGTCCAAAACCACTTACAATAACAGCTTTTCTGAAGCAAGACAGTTGTAATTCTTAAATTAATGAATTGTGCTAGTATGCTGGACCTTTTGATTACTAGCACTTCTCTTCTTTCAACGTTTATTGCATGCAAGAATGTGTAGATCAGTATTTTCAGAACAGCTAAATTTCTTAACTCCAAGGAGTCTACGATATGTGCCGGTTGGGCTCCCAAACTGCCCCACTAGTACACTATGAAAATTATATTACAAACATTAAACAGTAATACAACAGTATGCATCAACCATCAATTTCAATAGTCATGTAATCCTTCTCTTTATTCTCCTTTTTTTTCAAAAATGTGATATTTCATGTATTAAAACTAAATAAGACTGCAGTGTCTACAGATATTTACTATTTAAACAAGACCGTTTACAAAAAAGCACAATTGTATGATCTGCTTTAGTTATTGAGCACAAACGCTACTAAGTTCTTATGCCATTATTGAATAAGACACCCTTAAATATGTGAGTGCACCCTGTGATTCCAACCGAACTTTCCATATCTATCTTTCTCCTGAGTTTTAGACCAAAGCCTGTGTAAGAGACTCTAGATAAAAGGCCAAAGAGATATCGCTTGACAAATGAATACTACTCTATACCAGACAGAATACAAGCAATAGAGTCCACAAACCAGTCAGGAAATGAGTTAGGTTTAAATGTGACTAGTAGATGATGCATTATAATAATAGTTCTATATGGGGTTAATTGAAATAAACAGTATAGGTGCTGTACGCAGAACTAGTAATTGAGAAGGACTTTTATTTGGTGTCACAAAATGCCATCTGTCCATCACTTATGCAATATGTGATTTATTTTTTAATCTCCCATTTTTTCCCCCGCCCTACGACTGGTGGCAGACGTAATTGGCATCAATTTAGAGTGCAGCGTGTCAGTGTCCCAACATATACTTTCTGCACAGACTGTAAAGTTATTTTGAGTGTACTAAATCCAGCTGGGATTGATACAAATTGGGTTTATTATTGAGGTTAATCATCACCACCATTTCACAAAGGATGGATTTATTCATCTCAAAACAAAATGATCCAACACAATATGGATAAGTTTAAATGACAGGAGGTACACTAAACATAAAGTCACTATCCACAACAGTAAAACAAATCAAAATGGACAATACAATACAAATACTGTCTTGTCATAAGAAATTATATTTTTATTTGTTACAAAGCAAAGGTATTGTTATTGCGTTAAGCTCAGGCATCTGGAAAGGTCTTGGTGTTGCTCCTTTGTGTTGAAAGGAGCCAGCTGAGGTTGTTTGGGCTTGTGATGAGGATGTCTCCAGAGTTGCCTCCCTGTGGAGATATTCTGAAAAATCCAACTAGGAGAACAAATTGTTGCAAATCAAGAACATGTTGGAGGGATTATACATCACATAATTATATGTTTATTTCATATAGCTCCTTAGTCACAAAGTGCGTCACACGATAAAAATGTGTTAAAATACAATATATGGCCCAAAGAGAAAATTAACAAGCAAAGAAGAAATAAATTACCAAATAGAAATAAAAGATTAAAAACTTAAAAACCCAAAGTCACAAACATGGCACAAAAGTGAGTTTAAACAAGTAAGTCTTTAACAGAATCAGCATAGACTGCACGTAAGACAATAAGAAGAGTCGGAGCCGCCACTTCAAAGGAACAGTCACCTTTGGTTTTTAAACAAGTGTGAGGGACCACCCTTAATCCTTGGTTAGAAGATCTGAGTGACCTGTTAATAGTGTAAGGATAGAGCAGGTCAGAGACAAAGTATAAACAGGTGTCTGACCATGCAAGGCTCTAAATGTCAGAACAAGAACTTTCAATTGGATCCTGAACTTGATAGGAAGCCAATGCCTGCTGGACCTGGTCAAAAACCTTGCAGCAGAGTTCTGGACCACTTGTATACGGTCCTGGGAAGACAAGCTAAGGCAGGTGAAAAAGGAGTTGCAATAATCAAGCTGGGATGATGTAAAACCATGAATGATCATCTCAAGCTCAGATGGCGAAAACAACAGCTCTAAGTCTGGCAGTGTGTCTCAATTGAAAGACATATGTACAGGTCAGTGATTTTAAATATGTAAATCAAAATACATCTTGTCAAATATAACATCAAGTTTTCAGAGTTTGGACTGTACAGCTGAAAAAAGAGATCCCAAAAGCTGAACAACCTTGGAAGCTGACTTATCAGGAGAAATAACAAGGACTTATCTTCATTAACCCTCATGTTGTTTTTCCGTCAACCATGCAATTTTTAGTTTTTCTGGGTGAAAATATAAAATCTATTTGAATGTTTTGGCCATCTTTTTCAACACTTTTGTCAGTCATAGCTGGAGAACCTAGCCTGCTATTACTGCTACTCACACATCTTTTTTCATGTGTGTATGTGTTCTTTTTGATGACCAACGTCTTGCAGTTATGGTAAACTTTTCCTAAACAAATATATATTTTGGCCCATCTTCACTTTTGCAGAGGTTAGTTTAAGTGTGTCTGGACTGTTTGATTGGCATCTCCCTGACTCTCCTGTTTGTTTCGACTTTAAGGACAGGACAGATCATTGTAATTGGTTCTTGACCTTTTTGACAGACATTTTGACTTGTCACATCTGGAAAAGCACAGGATTAATAATTAGGCTCAAGACGGACAGTTTCCAACAGCCTTGACAGTCTGTACAGGAAGTCCATATCTCATGTAAGGCATGCCTTCATATCAGTTTGCCACTGCATATTGCTGGGCCTGTGCTAAAACTACATGAATACATTTAAAACAGTCAAAATGTACAGGAAAAGGAAATCTGAAATATAAAGAACTTTTGAGTTAGCCAACACATGACCGCATGGCAACTTGAGTGCAAAGAGCAAAAACAAGCTCTCCAAGGTTGTTAAAATTGCAGGGAAGGTGATTGGCATGTAACAGAAACATTGCACTACATTTAATAGTGTTGTACACAGGAAGGATAAACATAACTGCAGATACTTCACATCTACTACTCTGAGTTTGAGTTGCCTATGCCCGGCCGTCCAATTTCTGGTCCCAAGAGCAAATTAAGTCAAGTGATTCAAGTCTATGTTGCTACAGTAGAGTGTTATTTATGTAATTGTATTTGTTGACCAAGTCTTTATCCACAACGTTCCACTTCCAGGATAGTTAAGGTATCGCCATTTTCATTTCATTTCGGCCGGATGTCTATTACCTTCCGCTTTTTTTGTGTTGGCATTTCAAACTGGATTTATGAGAACTATGGTTAAATGCTCCTCAGATCTCTGCAGTGTACATTTAGACAGCTATCGAGACTATCTGTACAATCTGAGTTTTAGACTAAAATAACTTTTGAACGTACACATTTCACTAAAACAAGTTCTTTTCCGAGGCCATTTTGGAGAGTTGCTGTTTCTCTGTGCTGCCCCAGACAATTGTGTTTGGTATTAAGAAATGACAATAAACCAGAGAACGTTTTCTCCCATCCTGGAATGCTGTGTGGACTTACCAAACCTTCCTCCATTATTAACTCAACCACACAGCTTTCTTGGAAGCTCAAGGAATGGTAATTCAGTGTGCTTTCAACCCTTTGTTGAACATAGAACACCATCTATTGGGCTCAGAAACTAAAGAAAATGCTTTGTGAAGCTTCATTTGGATAGCATTACTTAAAGGCTCTGTTCAGCAGCGTGCCAGTCAGCTGTTTGCCACTGGTGAAACTATTCAGCCCTGCAGCCAGTGGGACAGTGAGGAAAGTTTTTAGGATGTTTCTATGTCTCTCCCACAGGCAATGTCTGTACGTTTGCACAAGGGTGCAAAACATCACATACTTAAATGTAGGGGAACTCTCCCGGAGACGCACTCATAGGAACTAGTCACAGGTGCGACATTTTGTAATACAAACAAGAAGCCAAGCTGGATGAGCAGAAATAGCAATTATCTTCACATCAATGTCTCTACTGTGTAGGCATCACCCAGGGAGAATCTGATACCATTTTACAGACACACACACAGTGACTAGATAATAGAGAGATAATGAAACTGGCCTCTCTTCTCATTGTACCAGAGTCTAAAAACACAGGCCATTCTGTGGCTATATTGTTCTGAAAAATTCTCACAACATTTTAAAGTATAACTTTACAGTCTGGATGGAGATGATGATGTTGGCCAGTCAGCAACATATCTCACCAACCCTTCAGTGTATTTAACAGGATAGGAATTGATCGCTTTCACCAACATCCACCTGCTCAGTTTGTTTCCCTGAAAGCACTAAAGGCCCTATCTATCATTCATTCATTCATTCATTCATTCATTCATTCATTCATTCATTCATTCATTCATTCATTCATTCATTCATTCATTATTTAACCAGGATAAAAAACTCTTTCAGATTAAAAGAGACACTTACAGGTAAAATACATAAACACACTTTCACTCATATTCAAACAACAATGTCCTCATAAAAAACCTGGGTCCTAAATCAATTTAAAAACAGTGACATACAGACTGCCTTTCTGCAAGGTCTTTTAAAAAGCCTTTAAAAGAATAAAGTGACACCAACTCCTTCAACTGTAGTTCATTCTGAAGTTGATCCCATGCAGATGGTGCTGCAAAATATAATAATATTAAAGTATATCATTTTTACATATCATAAAGCTGATGAGAAATTTTTCCCTTGACAGCTGCAGGAGTCCAATATGAACTGGTTCCCAGTAGGAGTGCTTGTACACATCACTAACATCCGTTGGTCTCATCGGAGCCTGGGACTCCCTTCTTGTATGGCCAGTAAAGAACTCTTCAAAGGAGCTATCCCGTGCAGGACAGGGCCCTCTCACGGTGAAAGAGATGGATGGCCTTAAATACTGCAACATGTTATATTTTAATATAAATAGGGCAATTTGAAGGAACATTGCTTGTGCAGATTACTTTATGTTCTCAAATCCACAAGTTTAGTAGGTATCCTGGGGTCTCATTTATAAAACTGTGCGTAGGATCCTTACTAAAGGTGTACGTACGTAAATAGTCAATGCAAAGCACCTTGTGAATGCTGATAAGCATGTTTATATCGGATCGGATTTAGACAAACCTTAATGCAAGGTGGCTTGCTGAGAGGCTGTGGACTGACGGAAATGTCTAAAGTAGTAGTTGTTGCCATGTGACAAAATAAGGTGATAGTTGAGAGTATTTTCCTTCCCTTCATGGCCAAGAAGAAGAGAATGGGTAAGCCTTTCCAACACAATGTTGGTCATTTACAGTTTCATTTGTACGAAGTGCAGAAGTGTAAATTTAATTTAATACCCTCTTCCTACATACACAGACGTACTGTATATAGGAATTGCCTACAGATCAAAATGCATCCGCAGGCACTCTGTCTGTGGTCCAGACAGACAGACAGACAGACAGACAGACAGACAGACAGACAGACAGATCCAGCTGTTTTGCTTCCTTCAGAAAGTCCGTAACAATGCTTCCAGCTGGAGTTGAATTGATTGACGCATCAGCTAGAAAAATAGTAAAGAACCATTTCTTTTTCTTAGCTGACGTGAGGGGGGCTTTGTAGAAAACTCAGATTGGACAGAGAGTCTAGCTAGCTGTCTGGATTCACCCTGCAGAGATCTGAGGAGTTGAGCAGTTAACCATAGTCCTCATTAATCAACCAGAGTTTAAAATTCCAACACAAGAAAGCGGAAGGTACCGGACATCCGACCGAAAATGGGGAACTCCAACGGAATTTCCGGCGGCACTGAAGCAATCCTGGAAGTAGAACATCATAGATATAGACTACTTTGAGAATAATTGCTTCTCCTCATATATACATTTTGTACAAGTATTTGTAATTGTGTAGTTTTGAGCATGTTTAATATTCCAAATGCCTGTCAGGATTTTCTTATTTCTTAATGTATTGTACAGTTTGAACATTACAAGTTTAAACTTGTGATGTATATAAGTAAATCCTCTACTAACTTCTACATAGCAGATAACAAGACTAGCTGGTACGGCTGTACCAAATGTCATTTTCTTTACATTCGAGGCTTCTAATGAGGTTTTGGAATGAAGCTTGGAATGTCTACTGTCATGTTTAATAAAGATTGGAAATATTCTTACACCTATTTTCACCCTCCTGTTCAATATAACCTGAATCAATGTTTAAGGTCTCTAAAAAAAAAGTGCTTGTCGTGATTTCTGAGTTGTTGAGTTACTTTGTGAGCACAGAAAATACTACAGCTCCCATGAAAAAGTCTACAAGCGCAGATATTTATGTCATAACTTTGGTTTAAATCAATAACCATAAAACACACCAATACACTTTTCCAAATAATTTTTTTACTTTCTAGTTGTAATCTTGGCTTTCTCTGCTTTATAATGTTATGGCTTCTATCAAGCAATAACATGTATTCTACGAACGACCCAGGCTTGTGGTAAATGGTGTTTATTAACTTGTTAAAAGACACTAAAACATACAAAAATTATATTAGATTGTTTTTCAAAAAACTATGAACAAGCCACACAGCACACTGTTTACAAGGGCTCTGTTTTAAAGCTGTTTTTTTTTGTTGTTTTTGTTGTCATTGGTGAAGGTACAAATGTCAATGGGATTGTGAATGAGGTTTTCTGAAACAGGGCCTGGAAGTTCAAACTTCCAGGCCATTTCCATTACATTAGTGAGTTCCTTAACAACTGTAGCAGAAACCAGATTATTGTAGAAAACCAATACTAAAGTAAGATGGGTTGACATTTTTCGGTCACGAACATGTTCCAACTTCAACACAGAAACTCTTATTAATGTAATCTTATGAGCTGAGCACCAAGCCATGAGACCAGTCCAGTGATAAAAGACACTTTTTTCCTCTTGCCTGAAAGGCTTCTTCCGTGTGACATTCTGTCATTGCATTGGTTTATGTTTCAGCAAACTGCAGGGAGAAAACTAATTTCTGATTTGCATATGAATACCGTAGCCAGTGGAATGATGCATGTTTGTGTTTTGAAGGGCATTTGGATAAATTATGGTGATTTGTTAATTTTAGTCAGTGGTGGCAGAGTTATTGCTGATGTTACCCCCTCCCCCCACTGCTGAATGACTTAATAAATATCGAACAATGTATAGCTGTGTACAAACCACATTCTCTGTATTCACTCACTGGCTGTCAGTCTGGTTGGTGGTTAGCTATTTAAAACATTAATTTCCTTCTCATATAGAGGATCATAGCAGCAGTTACCATGTAGAAATTATGAGGTGCTGTTATCAGCCATTCAGGCTAAGAGCATGTGCACAAATACACACAGATGCATTGAGAATCAGACAAATTAGCACATTGAAAGAATGGTGTAAATATAGGAATATTTTTGTGTCAACCATGGACAATGGTTGCCACACAAACACACACAAAGTTTCATTTGTTCATATGCTGGGGGAGTTTGAAATTAGATTGGAGCAAAATATATTTAATGAATTGTTTTATCAATCATACAAAAAAGTCCTTTTTGATGAAACAACTTTTTAATACAAGCCAATGTTCAGCACAAAGGCAGCACAGATAAATGATTAAGATTGCAGAAAATGGCACAGACCCCCAGAGTTTTTCCATCCACAGCCTCTCTTCTTTATCAACTCCTCATTGACTTCACTTCTCCCATTGATTAATTGCTGCCTACTTAAGTTTTTATGCAGTCTTGAACTGTGTATATACGTGTAGGCAAAAAAAGTGTTTCTCACACATTTTGGCTTCTTCAGCTCATGTAATGATGCAGAAAGAGAGAGAGAGAGATCAGTAAAGTAGAGGAATGCTGTCGTTACCACAGTGTTTTACATAAAAGCATCTACAGCTCCCACTCCTTAAGACGAGCAACGAGCACTCATGAATACAACTGTGTCTCTTTCCAACCCGTTCTCACTGGAGAGCAGAGCAGCAGCGCAACTGCGGCGCTGTAAGTTAACGTGTATTTAGGATGACAGCGGTTGATTTGGTGAAACCAAAAGTTATTGTTTCAGACCAACACTATTTTAACAATAGGCTAATTCCAATGTATCTCACCTTGTACATGAAAAAATGTAACTAATTTGAAAATTTGAAGTAATTGGTAAAATCACTTCACACATGTCACTTCCAACTCCCTGGGACTAACCAGTGAATTTTCACTGGAGTTGGAACTTCCCTAGTCTATATCCACGACGTTCCACTTCTGGGAATTGCCATTGGAAATTCCGCCGAGTGTTCCTCACCTTCCACTTTGTTTGTGTTGGAATTTTTAAACTCCAGTGGATTTATGAGGACTGTGGTTAACTGCTCTTCAGATCTCTGCAGGGTAAATCCAGACAGCTAGACGACCTGTACATTAAAAGATTTTCTATTTCAGACTAAAACAACCTTTGAACATACGAACGTTCCACCAGACAAGTTCCTTTCAGAGGCTATTTTCCAGCGGCACTGCGGCTCTGTCCGATGCTTAGTGCAGCCCAACGACAATTGTGATTGGTTTTAAGAAATGCCAATAAACCAGAGCACGTTTTTCTCCCATCCCTGAATGTTGTGTGGACTAGCCAGACCCTCCACTGTGGCACTGTTGAGGAAAGTGTGGCAAAGTGAGACCAGAACTTCCCTAAACCAAGTAGTAGAGTATGACAGAGCTGCTAATGTTACTCTAAAATCTGATTTGGGCTCCCAAATAGTGGATGTGCCAGTCCTAAATGTGGCTTTGTCTTATCATGTGACCAATCAACTCATTCTCATAAACAGGTTACTATGATAGCTTACAAAAAGTTGCACACTAAAACCCTTTGATATTAAACAAAAACTAGGAGACCGCCAGCTGGTCACGTTACATCGGCTACAGAGGTCAGTTGGAGCTGTTTAGGCCGCTACAGAGCTTCATGCCGCTGGCTACAGTGTTCCGCATGGTGTACCGTCAGGTCAGCGGTAGTTGGTGGTTCAGTTACTCGAGAATAGGTGACTGTGAGCTGGGTACAGAGCACGAATCATAACGTTTCACAAATCGTACGAATTACAGTGCTTAACTTTTCATAGCTTTTCAAAGGTATGGTTTATGAGAACAGGCTGGACCAAGAACATGATGATGTAGTTGATGATATGCTCATTGCTTTGGAAGTAATGCTAGCTTGTACTATACTTGTAGGTAGTAAGCTCGTCAGTGAGGCATGCTAACACGTGCAGTTTACGTCAGAGGAGGCACACACAGCCGTGTCTCCTATTTTTGGTTTTGAAAACATAATAATTCAGCAGCTTTTGCACGAGGAGAATTCCCAAACTTGAGAGGCCTGCCATGCTTTTTAAGGTTAGTGTAATGGGAAAATTACATTTAAGCATGATTTCATACATATATATTCTTTATTTTCATTTATTCATTCAGTCATTAATTTATTCTTCATTTGTATCTCTGTGTCAGTGTGTGCCCTACATGAAGAAACCACAGCTGTTTTTAACTCTAAATTTACAATTCAAGGTTGGTGCCCTAAAGTCTAGCAGAAACAGTTGTCGAGGCCTGTGTACGCTGACTGAGGTGACGGGTCGCACAGGAATAATCTCCCTCTGTCTAAAGGTACAAGGTCTGGCCCTTGGCAGCTAAGATAAATGGCCACTACAAACTTTATGGAATGGGCACAGAAGGAAAGATACGTCAAAAGGCTTGTCTCCTAAAAAGGTACTCCTCCTGCACGAGAATTAACATATAAGCTGAGGGGTTTCTCTATTTCTGGACACTTCCATATTGTTACTGCTGTAACTCTGTCTAACTGTTTTGCCTTGCATTTTATTATACTTGCAAGTATAATAAAATTAAACCAAAACCGAACTTTTGTTCATTGCTCAACAGTCTTATCTTGGAATTCATTCCTGCTGAACAGAAACTTCCATGACAGCAGCTGAGATAAACATCTGTGATGCAAGGAGAAATTGTTGTTGTTGTTGCCATTTTTAAGTAATTTATCCTACAATATTGTGGTGTTACAGACTCCATCCTAAACGAGGTATAATAATAATAATAATAATAATAATAATAATAATAATAATCACGATTTTGTAATCAAAACTACTGGCTGATCTTCTGTACTCAAATATCCCACTACAATGTTTGTATGGGAACAAGCTAAAATTATTATCAAAAGGCATCATGACAGCTCCATATTGAACACGTTGGCTGTAGCTTTGAGCTGTCAAGTCATTCTGACAGTTGCTCCCATGTGATATAATGTCACCATCAGAAAGCTGTCAGCTGTGCCCCATGTTTAACAAGCTGCCTGCCAACCACACAATTGACACCACCTTGTTAAGAAATCAATTAAGTCTCACAGGCGATCCACTTGGGCTTTCATGTAGCTGAAACCTGCTGCTAAGCTGCTCTCTCTGGGTTGACAAAATTTTCCATCTGTAGTCTTTCCATTATATATCATCACATGAAGTATTAATCCTGACCTGTTGTTTGTGACATAACAATTAAATACAAATAAATCTGTAACTTATGATTTTACTTTTAGCTTTAGGATCCCTGATTTGAGGTCTGATTTTCATATTAATTAACCTTTTCACATTTGAAAAACATTTTATACTTTTGGTTTTGTGACTGTAAACTGACCAATATTTCACATTGTGTCCTTTTCTGCAGTGAAAGTTTATTATTGTGTGAATTAAGGGCAAATTAAACAATAAATAGTATACTATGCAGCATAAAAGAATTTTTCCAAGGTTGTGAGCATGCGCTGAGTATTCCTATTTTTCGAGTTGTCTTATTTTAATGTCAGGTCTCTTGCTGCAGTCTAATCACAGAAGTTTCTTTTTTTTGTTCCAGCATTTGCATGATTGACTTTATTCTGTTTTTCTTCACAAATCGAACCCATGCCTTTTTATAACTGAGTTGAGAGTTTAAACAGGGTCACCTGTGTACAGTAAAGACAGTTTTGGAGAGCATCCTGTCATACAAACCAGCAAAATAACTCCTCCTTGTAAGAACAATAGTCACAGCGTTCCACCTCGGACTATGGTTAACTGCTCCTAAATCCAGACAGCTAGTTAGACTATCTGTCCAATCTGAGTTTTGTGTTGCATGACTAAAACAACCTTTAAACGTAAAATTTTTGCACCAAAACAAGTTCCTTCCTGAAGCTATTTTACAGCAGCACTGTGGCTCTGTCCGGCACTTAGCGTCGCCCACGACGATTGTGATTGGTTTAAAGAAATGCCAATAAATACAGTACATTTTTTCTCATATTTCGGAATGTTGTGTGGCCTAGAGAGACCCTCTGTGGAGGAAGGTCTGGCAAAGCGAGACCATAAGAATAATGAAGCTGTGAAGACTATTGCATGCTTAGGCCTTCTTTATTTCTCGCACATCTGCATTCAATCCACACATGCTCACTTATTTCCTTGCTCTCCTCTCTGGGGCTGTCAGCTCTTATTCAGTTACTCTCATCAGCTGGTCACATCAGCCAATCTGATCTTGAAATGATATTTATAGCAGGATGATGGTTATAACGTCGCTGTATCCTGAAATGCTCATGCTGTTTCAAGTCCTGTTATTTTTCAACATGACATGTATCATATGCATTGCAGCAGGAAGCTTAATGTGTACTGCTGTTTTTTAAAAAGTTTAACTTTATGATAAACTTCATCCCCACAGTGCAGAAAGGACACATTTCGGTTTGCAGATAATGTCTAAGGATCACGGATCTCCCAGCACCTTTCTATTTTCAGAGCAGTTATTGAAACTATTTTTTTTTATCTGCCATTCACATGTCAAATCAGTCAAACTGCTCTCCCAGGCACGCAGCACACCTGCAGTGCACATAATAACAAATAACTAATTTCTGTGGATGACGCATCGGCAATGCTCCAAGAAAATAGGTTAGTGAAACAGAGGAAGGTGGAGAATTATATCTCAGCAGTGCATTTCCACAGTGCAAGGCACTACAGGTCAGGCATGTAAGATCAGTAAGGACGGATCTGCTATTTTTGTTCATATAGGCGTAGCGCTGTATGTACAAAAGTGTCAGGTAAGGCGGAATATAAATCCAAGGGAAGCAGTGATTAAAAATATGATTGGATTTAATTAGTGGGTAAGTCTGTGTCAAAAAGAAATGCTCGGCACAGATGTTTTTAAGGCTGTGCTGGTACATAGGCCTAGACAGTATGTTGGTGTGTGTGCATGTATATGTAAATATAAGTTAGTGCTTGAGTTTGTGTATCCCCGAAAAATGTATGCATGTGTAAGTGTGTTATTTCTTTTGCTTGTGCTGTTTATTTTCAGTCTGCCTTTAAAAGCTTGAGTTTTTCTGAAATCTGATTGGTTACGTGGTGCAGGATGTAGATGTATCAGATTGTTGTGTATTTGTGTGTGCATGTGTGAGTATAAGTATTCCTAAATTATTGTATCTATAATTATGTGTCTGTGTGGTTGTATGATTTATGCTTTATGTGTGTATTAGCATATGAGCACAATGTCAGCTTTTTTTTGCTGGTGCACGTCAGTTATGGGTTTTGTGTGTCAATAACCTCCAAACCCTCAGATGAAATACTATTCTTTGATCCCACATGATATCCTTAGCCATGTGAGTATGGCTACTAGTCATAAATCAGGAGGAAAGCCAACGAAAGAGTAAAATAAAAGAAACCGGAAAAGCAAGATAAAAATGAGAGAGGGAGAGGGAAAGGGCAAGAACAGGATGGAAAGTAAGAATGCAGAAAGAGAAAATGCGTGTGCCATTTCATTCACTTCAACTTTATCTTGCACTCTCAAAATGAATGCATCCCAAAACAATTTAAACATGTCTGTTAATATGGATATTCTTTCATAAATGTTTTACATGATATAAAGACATTCTGGTCTTTCTTACAGCAACTGAACAGAGACATTTCCATCTTCCCACCACTGCAACTACACCTTACAGGCTTTTTTTTTTATTTTTTTATTTTTTTAAACATCTCAGTTCAGTGTTAAGTGTGATTTATGCTTTTGCATTAAATCTGGTTCATGGTTTAGTAGGACACTTGAATGGAATGGACCCGTTGCTAATGTATTTAGAAACACCTGGTTTTGTAGCTACGCCAGCGGTGTGTCTCTAGGGACGAGTATGTTAACAGCTACATGTGAATATGTTTTCTGTGAGAAAGGCCTAATGCACGGACAAAGAAACATTATTGTAACCAAATTAGGAAATCCTAAATACTAGTGAGTTATTCGTCAGTATTCAAGTTAAAGGAATTCTAGATGCCTAAAATTACTTTGAGGCATTCCCAAGCATTTCCCAACCTTATGAAGAATCTGCTACTCATATAGAAGTACAAGTTCCAGGCAATGACCATGCAGCAGAGCTAAGGAGCTTGCTGTGAAAACCAACAAAACAAGTCTATTAAAGTAACTTATTTTTCCAGAGGGAAGAGACATTAAATGTCTGACAGGCAGGGAATAGAGCCATTATCATGAAAAATACACTGCCGACCTGTATGTTTAAATATGTATACTAAACACACACATAAAGCACATAGTTGTGGATGCAGACTCACAAACGCATGCATAATGGATGGAGGGCATTATCAATGTCTCCTTTCTATGCCAGCTGTGTATTCATGAGATGAGATTGCAAAGAAGGGACAGAATTACAATACCTTCGTACACAAAGACTGACACAGCAATGACTACATAATTTTGAATGCTTGAAAAAACAAGACAAGGAGCACTTGATTTTTTTTTTTTCATCTGGCTGAATGTGTGTTGGAGGCTGTTTAAGAGTCAAGATAAAGCATGTGGAGGCTCAAGCTGAGGTATATGTTACCAATACACAGTGGTTATACAAAAATATTATAGCACATCTGCTGTTTCCTGACCAGGTGTATTTGGTTAAAGAAGACATTTCATATTGAATTTACTTATTAAGTCCACATGGAGAATTAAAGCCGAGATGAACTGGACATGAAATAGTTGAACTTTCCAACAGTGAAATGAGAAGATTGTGCATTAGGCACAGAGCTGGTGTCGGGACAAAGTTAGCCTAGCTTAGAATACTGAAAACAAAGGGGAAACATCTGGTGGGGGTGTATCTTTTGTGTTTTGTTTGATCTACCCGCACAAACAGCAATTTATGGTTTTAGGGAGACAACAGTTTATCCATCTGACCACAATTGTGTGCAATATATCTGACAGTGAATTTGCCAGATACAGTCAGTGAGCATAGGTTTTAGTATAGGTATAGGCCAGATAATAATAAAACTGGCAACCTCACCGTGTCAACAAGACTTCAGAAGGTTACTGCACCTGAGAGCTAGCCTGGAAACAAGGAGCAGGATGAGCTCCTCGACAAAAATCTTTTAAACTGACCTTTGTCGATCTGAAATGAAGACAGATTCAAGTCTTTCACATTTTACTGTTACTGTTCGTTAACACTGAATGTCAAGTCCTGCTAATCATAATTGTCATGAAAGGCCACAAAGTTACCTAACAAGTACAAAGAGGAAAGAATCTCCTTGAAATTGCCCGTTCAACAGAATAATGTCACTACAACTGATTAGCAACATTAAAGTCATTCAAATGACCTGAGTTAGAAAAATTCTCCCTTAAACAAACTAAATTGGAGGACAGCTGTGTGTGTGTGTTTGTGTGTGTATTTGTGTGTGTGTTTCTGGGATTGGTCCCTTGCTGCAGGAATTTCCACTGGATGTCACTCTTTTCAGCCAGATGTCCGTTACCTTCTGCTTTCTTTGTGTTGGAATTTTAAACTCTCCTCAGATCTCTGCAAGATAAATCCAGACAGCTAGCTGGACTGTCTGTCCGATCTGAGTTTTCTGTAGCACGACTAAAACAAACTTTTGAACGTACACGTGTTCCACCAAAACAAGTTCCTTCCCGAGGCTATTTTGCAGCTGCACCGTGGCTCCAATAAACCAGAGCATGTTTTTCTCCCATCCCAGAATGCTGTGTGGACTAGCCAGACCCTCCTCCGCAGCGCTGGGGAGGAAGACCTGGCAATGCGAGACTACTGCCTTGATACAACTGAGTATGTTTGTGTTGTTAGAGCTAAATGGGAGTTGACTATACACACAATTAGGAATTTTCATTACATTGATGACCACAAATTAGATTAGATAATATTATATTCATCCCACAATGGAGAAATTCCCTTGTAACAGCAGCGATATTTCCATAGTAAAACACAAACCAACATACAAGCAAACAAACAG
Organism: Percina caprodes; assembly: GCA_013375575.1. Classification (NCBI taxonomy): domain Eukaryota; kingdom Metazoa; phylum Chordata; class Actinopteri; order Perciformes; family Percidae; genus Percina; species Percina caprodes. Next base: position 753,914 of record JABXJD010000022.1, on the reverse strand, counting down.
GCAAACAACAGATAATGTGCAAAAGGTACTGATTAAATGTAAAGTGACATTATATAAAAAGTATTTTTAAGTAAATTGAGGTGGCCATAGTATGAAAAATATTGTAATATAAGCAAGTGATGTGTAATTAAATAACATAGAAAAGTAACCACGATTTAAATTATATTGTGTACATTGTAAGTGTGACCTTAATATAAATATTACAAAAGTATCCAACTAATGATGGGGGGATTCATTAACGTTAGACCTTATTTTTAATTATTGATCCGTGTACAGGCCACGTTAATGTTGATTTCATGGACAAGTCATAATTTTCGAACTTGACTACACGTGATCATTTCACAAACAGCCATGACCCTGGGTGGCTCTGGGGGTTGCAACAACGGGGAAATGAAACGCCACACGCCGGCGACAATAACAGGATGGACGACCACTTGCGGGACACCCCGGGTGCAGGGACACAATCCGCGGTCTCTGTGGCACCCAACAACTGGGAAATAAAACGCCACACGCCGGCCACAGCAACTGGACAGTTGTGGTTAGGAAAAAAGAATGGGGAAAAAGGAACTGCAACACACAGGACACAATGCCCGGTCTCTGGGGTGAAACTCCTGTGTTTGACCCATCCACCACCCTGACCAACCTCCCTGCATGGATTTTCAGCTTTCCAATACTACTCACTACCGTAATCATTCTGTGATCACAAAATAGGCTTCCTGTTGAAATACATTACTTCAAAATTCGTAATCAACACACAAAAATAACATTAACGTGACCTGTATACGAATCAGTAGATCAAATAATGTAACCATTTCACGAACTGCCATGAGTCCAGGCTGGTTAGCATTTTCCCGTTAGCATCTGCAGTAAAACCGCAGAGAGTGACCGTTTTGTGTTGTATGTTACATGATTTTTACTGTATCCCAATAGGGTGAGGAAATGACTCCTCCTCGTGAGTCTTGCTCACTTCACCTACCACTGATGATACACAGAACCAGGTTTCAGCCTTGCTGCCGTATGTCTGTTCCATTTTTGCTTGTCCTTGTTTATAAAGGTCAGTATGTGAATATATGACATTTTGTCTGTTACATAATTATTTATTTTTTCATCTGCATAATCCAGTTGTGTTCCTGTCAGGTTCCATGGGTCTAAATATGACTTGTCTTTTTTTTTTTATTCAGGCAGTCTTCATTTTAATACAGGAAGTCTTTAGAGAGGACTGTATACAGCACAGAAGAATATGGTTTTTGTTCTCTCAACTTCTCTCTGCCTTCATTTCTTCATTTGCTTCACACAACGGTGTGTTAGATGAGACAGCTGGGACATTTGAAGGGCAATGAAAATAAATAGGCATCAATAAGTTGCTTACGTCTTTGGAAATCTATATATATATATATATATATATATATATATATATATATATATATATATATATATATATATATATATATTAAATGCAGGGAAACATACTTTGTTTTGAAGTATGAAAATACTTTCAAAATGCAAATGCTTATGTTTGCAAAAACTCACCTTTAGAGGAGAATATTGGACTTTATGCAATCAAAAATAATTGAAGTTTCAGCAGTGCCCTGATTCAGCATAGGAGGAAAAAAAGAGAGAGGGATGGATTTGATTTCGATATCCGTTGTTTGGGCCCTAAACAATTTTTTATGTATTACATTCGTCATTGTGCAAATGTGTAAATGCCTGCACAAATTAAGTTAAACTTAATTTATTTCACTTTGGAGCAGAAACACACTGAAGAAAGAAGAGCAGAGCATGTAGAGAGAAGAGACATGCAAAGAAAGGTGGAAACTTAAACTGCTGGTTAGTCTGATTGATGAAGGGTTTGTGTGAAGTGGGATTACAGGGACCCGTTCCGCCCTTTGTAACATCTTCTTCCTGGAAACACTTCACCATATAGAGACCGATTTTCTGGGAGGAATACCTCAGCTTCTTATCCATATCAGCTGTCTGTCTGTCTTTCTGAAGCCGTCAGACTGAACACAGTCTGGATCAATGTGAGTCAGATGAAGATGTTGAATATGGTTCATTTTACAAAGCATGTGGAGTTAATGTCAAAGGAATAGACTTATTCACTTCCTTGCTGAGAGTTATGTCAAAAGATGAATGTCACTCGCAAAATAAGCAGCTACAGCCAGTAGCCAGTTAGTCTGGCTTTGCCAAAACTTCCTCCGGTGAAGGAGGGTCTGGCTAGTCCACACAGCATTCCGGGATGGGAGAAAAACATGCTCTGATTAATTGGCATTTCTTTAAACCCATCACAATCGTCATGGCAAAAACACATGCATGTGTTTTGATTTTTTTTGAATTGCAAATTAAGGGGAAAAATAACAAGAGTGAAAGAGGGATTGTACAAAGTTGAGAGAAGGAAGTAAGGAGGAAGAGAGTGATGGAGACAGAGGTTGATGAGGGTCTAAAGGCCAGTGTAAAAGTCTGACCTTCAGTTTGACTGACGCTGTTGGTATTTACACTGAGGCAATACACACACACACACACACACACACACACACACACACACACACACACACACACACACACACAGCGGGCACCGTAAGCAGAATCTCTCTGTCAGATTGCCTCTTGCTGTATAAACTAATACAGAGGAACAAAGGAAGGTCTCCATAATATGAACTGCTGCTACTCTGGTTAACCCTTAGCTGAATATCTGACAGCCTGTTCAGTTTCCGTCTGTCTCACTTTGTGTTTCAATTTGAGAAGCTTTGCTGACTTCGTAATCATTCTTAAACTGCCAGGACACCTTCTATACCATAAACATATACTGTAACACATTGACATTTCCTAAAGTTTTTATCAGTAAAATACTTTAACAAACTACTTAAATATAAACTTATATACAAGTGCAACACATTACAGATATGAATGCATTTCTGTGCTTTTAGATGCTCCTTTGAATGCTATTAGAGATCATAAGATGATGTCATTTAACATTTCTTTGTTTTTGCATTTTAGAATCAAAGTCAAGCAGTTCGGCCACCATCTTTAAGCACAAGACAGTTAAACATAAAGTGGAACAGATGACAGTTATCACAAGTGACATACTGTATGAAAGACTGGAATACTATAAAAACAAAATGATTTGTCTCGTTGCTCCAGATGACCTGGATCTCCTGGGAAATTACAGTAAATTCCTGCAGATATAAGGTTGCAGCCACGTAAATGCCTGGTATTTAGAAAACTTTGATGTGTGTGTTATGGAAGGTGAAAAGTGAATGTCTCACTTCAGTTTGTGTGTACTGTCAGTGTCTAGCAGGGACTCTTAACATGGAGACGAACTCAGGCAAGCCTCAGTGAGTGAGAATGGGAGCTGAATGATTTTTATTAATTTGTGAGCGACGAATAATACCACTAAATCAGGTAGGATTTAAACTGAAATTGAATTATCTTTGCCAAAAGAGCTGCTAGCCAGCAGCAAGCAGACAGCTACAGTGGGAATTTTAAGATAATCAAAATGCTTCATTATCAGGTGCATGAAAGAGAAGTGAAGATATTATTTTTTTAAACAAAACAATTCTCACAACCACAATTTTGTTATTTAGCATGCCTGCTCCATTTGTCCTGTTTTCTAACATCTGTCATTTCAAAAGTGTGCATTTGGTTCTTTGAATCATGTTACGCTACCTGAGGGGTGTTCACAGCAGGGTGAAAAATTGTTTAATTTCACTGTAATGAAATTCTGTGGAAATGTTCCCACTTATAGAATGGCTGTTCCAATCAGACACAGGGGAGGCAATTATAGGATTCAAAGGTAATTCAACAACAAAATTGTTCCAAATGCATTGCAATGACTAATTCTGATCAATTGGAGGTCTGTGGTTTAATGTTCCTCCATTTGGTGGCTTGGGATATGAAAACAATTAAGAATCCCTGTACTATGCCATTCATATTCGGCAGATAGGAAGTCAACATTATGAGTGTGTGGTGGAAGTTTCTTGTACAGCGAGAGAGGAATGTGTTGTGAGACTCTGAAACAGAATAAAGAGTTCTGTGTGAATACAATCAGTAATACCCTTCTTTATGTCCCGTGCCCCCAGAGGAAAGAATACCTTGTTTGGAAAACAGTCTAATCTTAAACATAACAATTAATGGATGTCAGGAAGACAATTGAATCTATTACGTCTTTCTGAATCTGACCTTCGTGTGTCAAGTTTCTTTACCGGTCATTCTATCTTAGCTGAAAAAGAACATCTTGTCTCTTTGGATAGGCTATGGTCTCGACCTGGGACCTGCTATGATAAACACAGCTCTAGACAACTGTTTCTGTTAGACTTTATGCCATTTGTCCTTGGAGGGAAAATGCAAAGTCATAACAAATTTAGTTGTCTCCTAAAGGGAGATCACATTGAGGACAGATTAATCACAAGTCATATACTCTGAAAGGCATTGGAGATCTTATTATGAATAATTAATATGAAAATCCTTGCTTAAATGTAATTTTTCCATTACAAGTGTAATAACTAGAAATGAATAGACAGTGTATTTGATCATATAGGTATTATTTCAACATGTATATTCAACAAGACAATTAATGTTGCTAAAAACAGAAGTTCTTATGCAGATGATAGCTTTGCATTGTTGGACCTTTCTCCACATTGCTGCGAGGAAGGGTCTGGCTAGTCCCCACAGCATTCCGGTATAGAAGAAAAACGTGCTTTGGTTTATTGGCATTTCTTTAATAATAATAATAATAATGTATACTTTATTAATCCCACAAGGGAAAATTTCAATTTACACTCTGTTGTTATTACAAACATTACACACAGGCCTGAATTACACACACATGCTCAGTACTTATACATGCACTAATGGAGAGATGTCAGAGTGAAACCATTCCAGTTAAACCATTCACAATTGTCATGGGGGTGCTAAGCGCCGGACAGAGCCACGGTGCAGCTGCAAAATAGCCTCGGGTGTGTATATACATGTGTACATGTGTATGTTAAAAATTTGTTTTAGTCGTGCTACAGAAAACTCAGATTGGACAGATAGTCTAGCTAGCTGTCTGGATTTTCCCTGCAGAGATCTGAGGAGCAGTTAACCATAGTCCTCATAAATCCACCAGAAGTTAAAATTACAACACAAAGAAAGTGGAAGGTAACGGGAAAGAGTGAAATCCAGCGGAATTTCTGACAGCAACGTGCACAGGACAGGTTCAGGGCATGGATCTATAAAGAGAAAGGCAGTGTTAGCAAGAGGGACGGTAAATCTGGCAAATGCTAACTTTTGTGAAACATTGACGGGAGAGGTGTATTTGCTTGGATGTTGACTTCAAATATCCACAATCTTTCTACAAAATCTAGTATTTTACAATATGTTGAGTGGCACTTTTTTTTAAACAATGGTTCAAAACCCTTTAGAAACATTTAATTATTCAGCACACAACACTTGGGGCTCAAGCACAAATACACACACACACACACACACACACACACACACACACACACACACACGTAACAGATGTAATTAGGGTGTGAAGACAGACGACTCCAGCTGCTAATTTTCCAATATTTATTTACTCTGCAGAAGACAATATCATATTAATTGGCTTTTGGTCTACTACTTCTCACATTACTAGCCCAGAGCATTTAAAATAGACAGGAAAAATCTAACCTGAATAACAATAAATGTGAAAAAACATGAGAACCAACGTTTTATACTTTTTAACAGTTTCAGTGGCCAAAGTTAAACAATACGTGGGTTTGGGTGACATAACAGAAACATCTAACGAGGAAATACATATACCTGCAGAAGACAATATCATATTAATTGGCTTCTGGTCAACTGTTTCCTATTTCTTTGCACCTCTGCACCAAAACGTTAAACAACAGAATTTACACAAGAGAAGAGTTAACAAAGCATTGTTACAACTAATATTGAACCATAAAAACGGCACTAAATAGCTTAGTTAATATTGTATTAGCTTTGAGACATTAAATAATAAAGGGTCACAACACAATTTTCAAAGAAAACAATATAGTGCAGCAGTATTTTACAGGCAACCTGCCTAAGCAATACAAGAAGGTATTGTGAGGAGGAGACGGAAGTTAGGTTAACTTAGGAGGTACAATACAGGCGCAGTGCACAACAACACCTCCGCCGGAAACAATAGCAATCAAAATTAAACCTAAATTAGAATTATTAAAGTACACACACACACACACACACAGATCTAGAGATGAGATTAGATTGTTCTCAGGTCAAATGCCTGCATCCAGCACATAAGCTCTGTTAAGAGGTAGAGACAAGAGAAGAAAAGCAGAAAGCATCAAATGTAAGGCCAGCAAAAAGCCGAGGTGTTGACAGGAAGCCTGTGGAGGTTTATTAACCAAAAATAATAGGGCTTCCTACTGGGATCCTAACAAGCACAGAAGGCCTGCCATTTGACAAGAGAGCTAGCACTTTTTATTAGACTGATACACAGGGTGAGAGGTGAAATCTGCTCAAAATGAGTTAAAAAAAAAATTGGATGTATGTTCTCTAGGAAATGAAAGGTTTGCAGAAGGTACTCAGGGTTTGATTAATATCAAGCACATAATTGTTGTGGGGGACTTGACCTCAGGGGAAAAAAAAGACTAGAATAGAATAGAATGCCTTTATTGTCCTTATACACAAGTGCAGTATCTGATTGAAGCAACCCCTTTAAGTGTCAATACTAAATATAAAAATATAAAATAAAATCTAAAGTATAGATGCAGAGAAAAATGAGAAGGGGGGGGACCTGGTGGACAGTCCTGAGAGCAACTATATACTTATATAAAATAGCTTTGCATACACATAAGAAAAGTAGTTAAGTATTAACAAATAAACAAATATTGCACTGTGATGAAATGAAATGGTTAAATATTAAATATTGCACTGTATTAAATTGCATATTGCACAAAAATATTGCACAGTAGGAGGGAAGAAGAAAGTCCGCGGGTAGGCTGCGGAGTGAAGTCAGGGCATGTGTGAGTTCAGGGTGGTCATGGCCTTTGGGAAGAAACTGTTCTTGAGTCTGTAGTCTGTGCTCTGATGCACCTGTAGCGCCTACCTAGCTGTGGGTCGGACTGCAGTCGTGGGTGTAGAGTTGGTCCAGGAGGGGGCTCAGCACACAGCCCTGTGGGGAGCTGGTATTTAACGTTCAAGTGGAGGAGAGGTGGGGGCCCAGTCTCACCGTCTGGGACCCGATTGGTGAGAAAGTCCTTTATCCAGCAACATGTGAGAGGGGGGAGGCCAAGAGTGACCAGTTTGGATGAGAATGTCCGGGATGATTGAGTTTAAAGCGGAGCTGTAATCAAAGAGCACAAAGAGCATGCGGACATAGCAGGAATGGGCAGATTCACAACTGATTCAAAGCATTTACACTGGTGCAGGTGAAGGATAACAACTAAATAAAATACACCACTGGTAAAATTAGATCCTGTACCCACTTGGTATTGTTAGCACTTAGCAGACAATTGGGATAAGTGCTGCAGCAAAGAAACCTCTAAAAAGGCATTTCAAGTGCATGATCCCTCTGCTGAATTGTAATAATTTCAGTTTAGAGTGACTGCACTCTTTCTCTTGTTCTTCCCATTGTAAAGCAAAAGGCAGTTGCTCATCGCACAAATAGACAAACTCTGGAAGTGACTGTAAAGAAGTGGTTGTGTTGCTTTCATCCTTCCTATGTGCAATATAAAACCCTGCACTGCCCATATAAACCTCCTTCCCTCTCCTCATAGAGTAGAGTTATAAAGGAAACCAAACAGACACCACCAGACCGCAAACTACATCGTTTGTATCCTTCATTCCTCTCTCAGATTAAATATTTATAAGCTTAGATCCATTGTTTTCTTATATGTTTGTTTTTTCTGGTTTTCTTCTTTTCATCCTTGTATGGCACACAAAAAAAGAGATGTGTGGTATGTGCGTGACTTTGTCTGCACAAAATACACACACAAAATCTTGGACAATCTCTGAAAGCAGTGAAGTTGAAAGCAGTGAAGTTACTTGATAGGAAGGATCCTATCAAGTAACTTCACTGCTTTCAACGTTAGAGTGGCAGTGAAGAATGTGCAACCGTCAAAGATAACGTCTTAGAAGAACGCCACTAATCTAATGAAATGTCAGTTGGAAAAGCATAGTTCTCCTCAGCTTCTTCTCTGAGTATAAGCAAGGTTATGAATACTACACATTTTGACTAGCAGCAAAAGAGCATTCCTGTTTTCCAATCTTGAAAAGAGGCTGGAGCAGGATGAAGAGATTATTAGGAGGAAGAGTGCAGGATGAGCAGGCAGAGTTTGGATGAGCCTCATTAATATACAATCATCAACTCCACTCATCCATCTTAAGAGCAGCAGAGTGTAATAAAAACAGAATCCAGATATTCATTGCAGACATGCCCCACCTTTCAAATGGGCTTTTAAGAGAAACCTAACCCATAGCGAAAGTTCCTGTTCTCCTACTCTTTTGGAACATGCATCAGTGATGTTACCTGGGCTCATTGGGTCTTTTGCATCTTTTAACAATCAGACTTCTTGCCCAGGCCCAGGCAACCAAGATCGGAGTTCATCAAGCCCTGGCTTGTGTCCAGATAGCACCACCCCACCTACAGCTCTCCTCTCCTGATCCACAGCCATCATGAAGCAACTTTTGCTGCCTCAGTGGCCAACTCGATGGTCACAGCCCACTAATTAATGTACAACCCAAAATACTTCCACACATTGCTTCTCAAATTCTTCGGTGTCATGATTATCCGATCAGCACAGCTTTGCACGCTACTGTCCTCCCTTTTTTTCTATAGCTAAGTTTATTTATAGGTAAATAAGGACTGAAATAGTTCAAGCTAATGGTAATGGTACAATTTGGAAATGTCTTCTTGTATCCCCCCCCTGTGCATTTTTGCCTGCATGAAACATTTTTCAGTCATAATGAATCCCATGATTGATGGCATATGACTGGCTGAGCCACTACTGGCCTTGCTACAGCGGGTCTAAACAAGTCCTTATGTGCGTGGAACTGAAGCACCTGAGGTCAATAGCTAATGCTAATGCCACATTCTCAATAGTACCCTGAGACATTGGAAAAACACTAGTATGGATTTTGCTCAGATTCAATTAAAATTATTCAACCAGCTTGTGTTACTGCATCTGCCTTTGGAACAAGCATTTCCCGACCACCTAGTAATTAGCAAACATTAGCTCCCCCACCACAAACATTTTAGCATTAAACAGACGGCACAATCACTCCAATTAGCATTTAAGTGCCATACATTACCCTGCTCCAAGGTTTATTTGTGGTTCTCTGGGTGTCTGGCTTTCTGATCCCAACTGTGGCTTATTTAGTCTTGCTCAATGTGTTCTCCTCATCTGACATTTCATTTCCTCCGTAGCTTATTGGTATTCTTCCTCTTTTAAATTGCTCACCTGCTTACATTCTTCTCCACTGTCTCCCTCGAATTTAGCAGTCTGGTCTTTTGTTTATCTGGTTTTAATTGTGGTTTAATTCTCTCCTTGACGCCAGCCTCCAGATCATATTACCACTGCAAATCATGAACATGACCCCTTCCTTTCTCCCATTCCAACCTGCACGTTTCTTTTCTTCTCTTTTTCTGAGCCCCTCTCTCTCCGTCATGCTCTTTAATTAATAGTTTTATGACAGCTCTCCAGCAGTAATGGACTTTAAGGTACCCACAGTATTATGCAATTAATATTCTCATCACACAACTTGCTCTTTCACTTTTCCTCTCTCTGCATCTGCTTTGCTCCCTCTTTCTAGCAACATAACATCATCTTTATTCTGATCACACCTTCCTCTATCTTTCCCTGCCACAGGAAATCTCAAGGTTTTGAGTATGTACTCTGAATGTTTACGAAAGACACCTGTTTGTTTGTGTGTGTGTGTGTGTGTGTGTGTGTGTGTGTGTGTGTATTTTTGACACAACCATTGCCAAATAAATTTTTATACTCGTATGTAACCCGGTAATTAAAACCAGTAAATGACACAAACCGTGTCTTTTAGAGCGCCCATGTTATGCTCATTTTCAGGTTCATAATATAATTGTATTTTGAGGTTGTACCAGAATAGGTTTACATGGATTCATTTAAAAAAAAAAAAAAAACACCATATTTTTGTTGTACTGCCCATTGCTGCAGATCCTCTTTTCACCCTGTGTGTTTGAGTCTCTGTTTTAGCTACAGAGTGAGAAATCTCCCTTCTATACTATCTTTGTTGGGAGTTGCACATGTAAGATGACATCAGCTAGATAACTCTTTCTCCAACTTTATTCAGTACAAGGCAGGATTAGCTGGGAGACTTCTTCTAGACGAGGACACACTTGTGGAATACCTGCAGAATAGGGACATGTACATAAATAGTTCTTTTGTAGATTATGGTGAACTAGTGTGTGTTTTGCCATTGAGAACACATTAGCATGCTATTAGCCACCTCGTCTTGGCTAGTGACATAGAAAGCCGTGCAGATTTTGAATGGCTCACCCGCAGACTGAAGGCAGAAACCCGTATCTTACTCAAAACAGCATGGATTGTTTTTTTTCCAAGTTTGTATGCGTGTGGAAGCACCAGAGACACAAAATAACACCCCAAATCACAGAAAAAGTTATTTGTTTTCATAATAAAGGCACTTTAAAACTTAAGCGCATAACTTTTTGATATGTATGAATGTCCGTTACATTCAAGCCATTGCCAAATGAGTTGCTACAAAGCTAATTAAGACATTCAGCTCCCCACAACTCTCTCTGTATTTTTCAGTATGGCTATAAATCCATGTTTTTTTTTAATCCTCTGTGTCCTCCTTGGCTACCAATAACTGTGTGGAGGAGTGTGTGGGAGGTGCGCCATCACGGAAGGCGGTGTCATGTGGATGCACTGACAGTTTTGTTGTCAATACTTAGAATTCCTCGACAGACACTTCGCTTTAAAATTACAGATTTGTCTGGGTTTGAACACAGTTGGAAACATTTGGGATACTATAAGTACATAACTAAACAAAGGTTGCTTTTAGACATTTAATGCCGACATGTTATACTTTGTACCTTCAAATCTTACTATAAGCTACAACAGTTAATGTCTGTTATCCGTGTGTCTGTGTCAACGGGACTTGTGTGTCGATATGAGACGTTGAGGGGTGAAGCAGCGGTTGCGAATAAGAAAAGGCTGCACAATCTGTGTGCTATTATTGGCCAAAGGCTCTTTGTTGATGCCCATAAACTTCCCTCAGTCACCAAAATTAAAAGAAAAGTTTAAAACCAGGCAGAGGGCCGGGCCTCTGCACATACAGACACCACCACACATTTCTATGATTGAGGATGATTGAGAGAGATCACTTTTGTAAGTCTACACATTGTTTTTGAGGAAAACACTGCATCTTATACCTGTAATAATCTTCAAAGATAAAAAAAAGTATTATTAGTATTCTTTTTTTTTTTTTTTATCTGCTTGTGTCAAGTGTGATGTCGTGTGGGATGCCGAATTAAAGCCAGATTAAAGTTTTGATGAAGTCTAGCTTTTTCCGGTTAAGGCAGCTGGCAAAAATCTAACCAGTCTTTCAGAGACAACACTTTCAGACAGTGATCCACGCTTTTGTGACAACTTGGCTGGATTACTGTAATGCACTTTATATGGGGGCTAGAGGTTCTTCCATTGCTCATCTTCAACTGGTACTAAATGCTGCTGCACATCTTTTAACTTGCCCCACCTTACCTCTCTGAACTGCTGTACCCCTACACTCCCAGCCGATCTCTCAGGTCAGCTGACCAGCTGCTTCTAAAGCTAGGCTAGCTCAGAGGGGACTGAGCGTTTGCCGTTGCAGCTCCAAAACTTTGGAAATGGCTGCCTCGGCCTAGGCCTCTTCTCTGTCTCATTTAAAAACACTTCTTAAAACCCACCTCTTTTCTTTGGCTTTTAACACCAGGTAGAGTGTTGATCTTATGTGTATACTTGCATATTTTTTATTGTATGCTGGCATTGCATTTTAGTTATTTTATTTTTTCTATTTCTGTTATTACTTTTATCTTTATATTGGGTACCTCATCTTTATATTATCTATTTATTCTGTATTATCCTTTTTGTGCAGCACTTTGGTAACCTTATGTTTGTTAAAATTGTGCTATATAAATAAAGTGGATTGGATTGGACATAAAATGCAATAAATAAACATAAGTTCATATCTCCATCCTTCAATAAAACATCTCCAAGCCCTCCATCTTTCTAATGTTCCCTCACAGGCCCCTCTCTTGTGAGCTCCTGGACACATGGTTTATTGTCAAAATGACCCCGGTAACTTATCTAATTCCATGTTCTTCTCCCTTAAATGTAGGTGCCTTCTATTATTCCCTTAGCCTTCTCTTAACACCTTCCTTCCTTCTTTCTCCCCAGTCGCTTCCTTTTCTTTCAGTGAATCTCTCAACACAAGCTCAAGCATGGAGACACTTGCTTTCACTTTGTCACACACGTGTTATCTGTGCAGGCTTTCTACCCGACTTGGCTCCTTGTTGTCATTAGAGTGTGTGCGGCACCCTGCCCCCTCCTCCACCACTCCAACAAGGCTTGTGTGTAGATGCCCAGAGGGAATTCTAAGCATTACATTTATTTATAGGAATTGATCCTCTAAATTATGGCTAAAGGGCTGGGTCAGTGTCAAAACGGTTGTTGTATTTTAATAAATATCACATTTTGTACATTACCTTCCATGTTTTTACTGATTGAATTATAAAATAACCCCTTGAGGCCTCAAGGCATTATTTGTCTCTTGTTCTTTGTACTTCCTTTCCCTTCCATCTCCTTTCATCTCTTTATGTTCTCAATTCTCTGGGTGAGCAGTTCCTGTTTCACACAGAAAAGTCATTTCACTGTTTGTGACCTATGTTCATTTCACTATCTTTGGAGAACTGGTAAAACAGCTAGGCATATCTAGCTAGAGCTTTTATTGGTGTAATATTTTCTATGTATGCTCGCCAAAACACAGCTATGCTCCTATGCTAGTTCCAGCAAGCTAACATATTTAGGAGAAATTACTTCCATCTGTTGCCTAAAACTTAAGTCTCTCTAACCCTGCAATCTAGGTTTATATTAGAAAGTTTCAACATGTGGGCCTCAGGCTCCTTAAAGATTTCCCATGGACCATTGATACGTGCATAATACAAACGGATTTGTTTGCAGCTCTGTGGTCACAAAAGCACAAACAATACAAGGCTTGATCTACATCTATTCCTTACCACACCACCACATGTGTTTGGATTGACAGTACAAAATATTATTAATCGTGATGAATGTATGATTCAGAATAGGGTCATTATTTGGATTTGATTTTAATTTGCTAAGACTTTTTCTTTTCCCTTTTTTGCATTTTTGCAAACATTGAATTCACTTTCCATGCAGCTTTATCATCTGCATGTGACAATGTGGTACTTAAATAAGTTACTTATGGGCTCTGAAAAAGGATCGAAAGAGATCCATCATATAGCTCTCACTAATTTTGAAAGGGGAACCACATGGTAGATGTAGGGTCAATCTTTGTTGCTAATTGGCTGTTCCTTGAATGTTCCTCTTACATGTCACTGTTAAATCAAGCTGATTGATACATGTCTTATTATTGACTTTGCTACTCTTAAATTGGTTCTCTAGAGTTTTATCAAATGTAATTTTCAGATGTTGGATGAATATGGCCCTATTGACATTCACATGTTAGATGGTGCAGAAGACCATGTATTTACTGTGTAATTTCTGTGAAAGATTGACACATTGACATGTTCAAGAAACTTTGCAGTTAAGAACAACTGAATTTATGTCTTCATGTCTTCTTATGGTAACCTTGGAGTTATTACAGTAGCCTGTGTTCACCTTTCACATCAAAGCAAAGCAAGATATCGGCATCAAGAATAGCAATTTGGCATCAAGGACACAAAGCAAAATCAGATAACCCGTGCTGACCCACTCAGACCTACGGCAAACACAATTGTTTTTGCAGCAGCTCCTTCATCAGAAAGCAGTCGTGGTCCTCCTCTCCATCAGTAAATGGCCTACGAGCCCATCAGGCTTTTGACCCAGACTTTCAGAGGCAGGCTGCAGAGTATTTGTCTGGGAGGGATTATGCCAGGTATATTGGGGATTTAGCATAATATGGGCCATGCCTGTTTTGGCTTCAGCAGGAGATTGGGTCATGTAAACATTACCGTGGCAACCCAATCCAGTGTGGGAGGAGGTGATTAGGGAATTAAGGGGGAATGAGCTGTCTAATCCCTTTAATTTGACTCTCTCTGCCCCTCTCCTGCTTTCACACTCACATTTCTTATTCTTCCTCCCCTGCTGTGCTTGTTTTCAACATTTTCTTGTCTTTTTCTTCCTCTCTACTGTCTGAAACTCTCTCTCTCCATTTTGTCTTTAAAGAGGGAAGGACAGAATGCAAAAAGTAAACTTCACCTTTGAAGAACCTAAACTTTTTTCAAACAACATGTCACTTATTAATATGTATTTGTGTCGAAATGACATAAAACCCTTTTTATTTCTATTCTACTTTGCCTGAAAACGCTTCCAACACGCTTGCGTGTCGCGTGAAAAATAGGCGTTGGTTGTTTAACCTGTAAACCGAAATATAAACGGACAAGCCATGCAGCTGACACTCTTGCGCGGCCTTACGTTGTTGCAATTGCATGTTCTTGAAATAAAGACCTTTTGTCATGAATATCAGCATCGCAGATATGACCTAAAGCATTGTGATATTATTTTAGGGCCGTGTAGCCCACCCTAATTTTTATACAGTAAAGCTCCATATGAATTGTATTTAGTGATTGTAATTTGTTGCTAAACTACAACGCATGTCCTCAGGAGACTATTAAATAAATAAATAATAATCTTTATTTGTGTACCACCTTTCACTATTCTAAATGATCATGTTTTGTGCATGTGCGTAGGATAAACATCAGTGAGCCAATGAGAGGTAGAGAAAGACAGAAGAGACCCCACACACACACACACACACACACACACACACACACACACACACACACACACACACACACACACACACAACCTGATACACAAGGCAAGGGATCCAGGTGTGTAACATGTCCTTTTGGCTGAGACACTTCACTGTCATCAGCGATCTCCCTCAGGACCTCTGCATACATACGTACATAACACATGCACACATCATACACACTCTGCCTCAGACACTTTGCAAAAGCATTTTATTCCTGCTCTGTAACTTTTGACCTCTTTCTAATTTTATTTCATCCATTTTTACCGCTGTTATATCCATTATGGAACTCAGTAGCAGAAACAGCTTGAAACTCCTTAGTGACTCTATTTTTTAATTAACCATGGTCAGTATTTAGCAGCACTGCCACTTTTTTGCTTTGGTAATTTTTTCAAAACATTGGTTTGCATGGTGTACTTTATGTTACATGTTTTAAGCCCATATAGAGAGGTTAGCTGTAACTGCAGCAATGTTACAGAGACAGTAGCAAAGAAGAGACATAGGTTTGACCTCTTAGTAAGAGCTGCAGCATTTTAAAACTTACCTGTAAACAAATGCAGTCTTTTAT
The DNA here is from genome assembly GCA_013375575.1 of Percina caprodes. Classification (NCBI taxonomy): domain Eukaryota; kingdom Metazoa; phylum Chordata; class Actinopteri; order Perciformes; family Percidae; genus Percina; species Percina caprodes. The sequence goes on along the minus strand of JABXJD010000022.1, from coordinate 738,352 downwards.
TTTGACTCATCATTGATTTAAGTGCATTGTGGTAATATTTAATCTTGCACTGTGTTGATGATCAATGATTGATTGATGGTAGGCTACTAAAGCTAAAGTTACGTTGAAAAACGTTTGGTTGGTCTTATTTTGTGACATAATTGATGCCACAACAGGAGGCCCACTGTTTGCAGGCGCACACGCTTGTTAAAAAAATCCCATATATTTGATTAGCCATGATTAGTCTTTGTCCTTGAATAACACCTTACACACAAAAAGACTGATCATGATTTGGTTTAAACACAAAAAGTCAAGAGAAAGACAACACTTAGTGGCATGTTCAGATTACAGACAACGTTGACATTTTATTGGCCCGAGTGACACAGTACAGCAAGCATCAAGCATGTGCTTGATATGGCTGCATGCATGACTTTATGCATGAATTCATTCATGTAATATTTTAGGAACTACAATTATTGTACACAAATTAACAGTATTTCATGTTAATGCATTACAATATGTTAATTAACACAACTAAGGTACTTTGTAGTTAACGGGGCAGGCTAGGAACAGACCAATAACAGCAGTGCACATGTATTCTGTTGAATTCCAAATGCAATCATGAAAATCTATGTACCCTTGCCATAAATTGCTAACAAATTAGATATATCATGTCATATTTAATTACTGGGGATTCACTTTCTCGGGTTGATTAAGTGTCACATCAACTGGAAGTAGGCAGATGTTTGGTCATGACCTCACAGTCACTCTTCATGGATTTCAAAGTGGTGCTGAAAATGGAGAGAAAATGCCATTCATTTTTGGCCAGGAAGTCACTTCATGAATCCACATTTTGAGTGAAAAGTGAATAAGCTGCTTCTACTCCCCATTTATTCCTGCCAGATGAATTCCTATTACATTATCTCTTCTTGAAAATGCATGCAGCCAATTGATTAATTCATGCCAATAAATCATGCTGGACTGAGGCTGACACTGAAAGCGTGCCGGACAGCTCTCCCATAAATCTACAAGAAAAGAGGTCATGAAGCTATAGTGAAAGTTCATCCAGGAAGGACACTCTTCACACAATCTTATTAGTCTTCGTTTCATCACTCTTTTTACTCCACATTCTTCCCATTGTTAATGAAAGAGACATGGAGCAGGGACACCCTCCTACGTAAATTGTATATTATGAAGTTTCATATTAAACTGGGCCTACTGTTGAATCCATTTCTATGTAAATAATAATCGTTTGAGTTTATAAGACCTGAGAAAACCTGTGTTGCAAATGGAAAGTAGAAATTGGAGTTGACCAGTGACTTAGAATAATGTAATTTGATTGGCTGCTAGATTTAGTATAAAAGAAATAGTACCCTGCGAAACAGCCAGAAGCCACTGGACTTTGGAGCAACACAGTCTTTTGACCTACATGGAACTGCACAGTTAATTTGTAAGAAAAGTAAAGATCCTAAGTTTTTTGAAAGTTTTGTAAGTTTTGAAATTCTTAAGTAAACAGTATGGAATACTAAGCTATTAAAATAGCCTACTAATTCCTTTGGACAAAAGCTGTAGTGTTTTTTACCACACCTGCTGCCGTAAAAATCTGTTCTTTACGGTAATGTATTGCCCACTGTAGATTACTGAGTTAGCATTTCAGGGTGGTCATATTGTTGCGATGAATGTTTTACTCGGTAACTTATCTTATTTTGGATGTATCTTGACCTAAACCGGGTAACAACGTTATCACTCCCACTGTGTCACAAGCCAAAGCATTAATATTTTGTTGTAGCATCCAGCGTAATAACTTAGATTAATATAGAGCATTATGAAACCCAAAGACAGTACAGGGGGACAAAAAGTAAAGAGTAGGCCAACACAAACATGGATTGAAAAGAATAAAACATCCACGCTACTGACGTACAACAATGTCTTGCATTGTAAAGTTATTTCATGAAGGAAATATACATATTACATACCTCAGGGCCAACTCATGGACTGTTTTGAATCATTTAAAATCCCTTAATTGTCTTCATCTGTTCATCATCAAGCCAGACCGAGATAGACTCACGTTTTTTGCCCACTGTCTTTCACTTTCTCTTTTAGCTTTTGGTTGTTTTTCGTTTAATTACCTTTTTTTCTGTGATGGCCCTGCCCCAGTATCAGCCATAACTACAGCAGATGACTTCTAAAATAAAATTAGAATGCAATTAGGCCTATATAATGAAAACTCCTGCTACGTTTACCTGGTTGGATACTCACAAACACAGGCTTTTCCGTGTTACAAAGAAATCTGTGACCTGGGCAAAGGCTTTACTAAAAACTATATAAAATAGTACACTTTTAGTCTTATTTTTAGTCTCTGATGATCATTTATGATCATCAGGAGCATGACTGCACTGGCACTAGTCAGCAGAATGTACTAGGTATAGAGGATTATTACACTCCATTGCTGACACAGTACAGTTTCTATCCTTTGGTGTAGGCTCTGTCCCGCAACCAGAAAGTGTTGTGACAGGATGTTGAGGATGTTTGAAGCCACCAGCAAATTAGTTTCTCATATGTCCATTGCTGTTGAAATCAGTAGGGGTTTTTGAAAACAGAAAGCAATGCTGACACTTGGTTTAAGCCTAATTGTCTATCTAAAATAACAATGATTACTTTAGAAGATCTGTAAGAGACGCAGTTTGTGCCTTGAGGTGTTGTGGGTCTAAAGCATCCAAACATCTGTGATGGGAGGTCCCCACTTGACAACCCCTATTATTCACATATTCCCTGTAACATTTAGGTGGCCGGTGAATGATGCTGCCTTCTTGAAGGTCCAGTAGATTTATGACAGCATTGCCTTGTGTACTGTATAGTCACACATTGTGGGAAAGCTGATCAATCTCCTACCAACTAAATTGAGCTTCTATGATTTCTTACCTTGGTTTAAGGTACACAGGGTTGTACCAACAAATCCTGTATATTGATGAATAGCAAAACATTCAGCAGCCATGCTACCATTTATCATTTTTCATGCAAAACCTCATTCAGTACCTTCAGGTGTTACACACATATAGTGGTGTAAAGTCTTAAAGCTCCTCTTCTTCTAATAGAACCAGCTTTGATCAAGCAACATCAGTACACGGATGTTTATTAAATCATTGCTAGTGCTCATAGTGAATATTTTCTAAAACTAGGCTTCACAGACATTCCTGTAGTAAGCATTCCAGTCTTGCCAGCTTTGAAGATACTTTCTGACACATGTAATGAAATGTTTAGCCTTTAAAAACATTCTCATTAAAGAAAAACAAAACTCTAAGCCACTATTAGATTCTAAAAGTCTGATGTTTTATGGATCTGACAGCTGCGGTTGTCAAACAAAATCCACAGCTGTCAGCTAGAAATCAGAGGCCTGCATTAGTTCACTTCTGTTTTCAACTGAAAAGCCATTGTTTCATAAATTGAGTGGCAATTTGCATACGAACGGCTGTGGCCCACTGGTAGAACGGTAGTCTGCAAATCGGAAAGTTGGTGGTTTGATCACTGGGCCTGCAGTCCCATGTCGAAATGTCCTTGGGCAAGACACTGAATTGATGCTGCGCCATCGGAGTGTAAATGTGTGGGATGGGCACCTTGGACAGCAGCCGTGGCTAGTTATTTTGATCTATTGATTCGTCAACAGGGACACGCTTTTTTATTGTAACAGCAGCCGCCAGGATATGATCCACGGTCTCTGGGGGACAACAATGGGGAAATGAAATGCCACTTGCCGGTGACGAGACGGACCGCCACATGCAAGAGACCCTGACCCAGTCCCCACTGTCCTTATGCAGATTTTCGGCTTTTCAATACTACTACTACTACTAGTCGGTACTCGTTAGCGTAATCATGCTGAAAGATGCTTCCCATTAAAATACATAAGTTTAAAACTGGGCTGAAATATTGGTCTGTTTTCATCCCCATACCCGTCACACACCCAGGTAGCGATGTAATCGCCTCGCAGTTGAGAGCAGTTTCAGGTTTTATTGACAAGTAGATTGATTAGCAAGGCGCCGCTCTGTCTAGACCCATCTTACATAACGTGTGTGTGTGTGTGTGTGTGTAAAAATTGGACATGGAGAGAATGACAAACAATGATATACTATATCTATCAGAACTATGTGATGCTGGTCATTAGAGATGGAGCGAGAGGGTAGTGATAGTCTAAGACAGGAAGACAAGTGGTGAAAGCGAGTCGAACGTCAAGGTAGTCTCTAATTAGATGGCATTTCTGTTCCTCTTCACTGGCATAGTGAACTGCTTCTATTTAGGCTAATATTCTGTATGTAGATGTCCTATTAATTTTCCACAGGATGGCCATACAACTTTAAAGTGAAATGATCAGCACAAAGAATTACTAAATCCTCTCACCTTGCTATGTAAAGTAATACATCTATTCTATTGTCAAGGAAATATGTGGTGGATGATATTAGTAGTAGGTATTTTTCAGCTGGATGTTTAAACATGTTCACCTACTTGGTACTATCGAACTGCCAGTTTGTACTGCAGGTTAAATTATTTCTAATTAAACATTCTAATAAACCAAAGGGATTATGTGATTGCAGGTGTAATGAGGAAGATGGAAGTTTGTATTTTAAAAAGTATTTACGTGTGTTTGTGTCTGTGTGTGTGTGCAAACCCAATGAAGACATTGCTGTGGATACACATTTTTGATATTTTTGTAGGAGGGTGGGATCCCTCTCTTGTGGACATTGGTTACCTGCCCCTGCTTTGTGTTCTTCCAGGTGTGCTTCCTTGCATGTTCGTAATGTACCTCCATTTGCCCCGGATCCAAGGACAAGCTCCTTAAATACACCCTGCTGAGCAGGATATGGGGCTGTCAGCTGACCTCCATCAAACAAGTGCATGACCTCAGAATGAAGACATGGGGAAGGATGGCTCAATACATCTCTTCCAAAGAACAGCTCAGGCAGAAAGTCCAGCTTCCTTTCAGAAATATATCACCCTACTTAGCCCAGATCATAGAAAACTCCAACATTTTACGGATTACCAATACACAACCAAAGAATCTTAAAGAGAGAGTAGTAAACTTATCAAAATTGTTAGGGGCAGGTAAAGCTTCTTACCAAGTATAACGCCTATTTACCTGTCCTATGCAAAGTTTACAAATGTCAACCTGAGATATCTGGTCTATTTCTTTCCATGCATTTGTCATGCTTGTCAAAACCTGGCATCTACTAGCTAACGTCAACGTTAGGTAGCAGCTAGCTAACGCTAGCTAGAAGGGTTTGTTGTGACTCTGCCTGGAGCGCTACCAAGTTGTGAGTCATGACTTGAAGTTGTAACTTGCGGGCTAAAAACTGTCTTGAATGCAGGATTAGTTCAGATATCTAGGTGTGTTATGCTAGCGTCAAGCAGAGAAGAGGATTGGGCTATAGAGGTCTGGTAAACTCACTTCTGTCTAATTCATCACCTCCAGATCTTTTTCATTTTCAAACTTGTGGTGTTCAGCCTCAACCGATGCTGACCCAAGTCCCATCACTTGAGGCAATTTATCAGACTTCACACAGCTCCCTCTGGAGCTACAAAAGGCCTCATACAGCTTTTTTGTTGACATCTGCAGTACTTGCCCCAAAGTAAGTGTTTTAAATTTAAAATCGGTACCCCTTAAAGCCAAACTAGAGTAGAGCAGATATCAGCAATGATGGTAATAATGGCAACACTGAACTACATAATTTAAATGAAAAAAAAATATGATCCAAGGAGACAGGGAGTCATTTGTTTGTGCCAGCTGGATGAGCAAATGGAGGCATGTGTTAGAATATTTACCTGATGTGAAAGTGTGTAGTTAACTCACAGTGATTTTTTTGTCAGTATTAATTATTGCAGTTCATTAGCAATCATAACAGGCAGCAGGTAAGTAACAAAATGCACGCACGCACGCACATCATATGTCAATTCTGTCTATGTGGGTTCCTGCACATATAGGTCTAAAAGAGAGTCCCATTAAGCAAATCGGATGTCAAGGTAGTGTTAATTTTGTCACCTATTTTTAATTTTGTCTTAGTCTTGTGCCAAATGTCCTTGTTAATTTTAGTCATATTTAGTCATTCACATATTTTTTTGTAAGTCAAGTTTTATTCGGCTAAAAGTCTTGTCAGTTTAGGAGATAACTGGTTTACGTGAGCATTGCGTAGGTAATCATGGAGTGTAATAAGAAATTAAGGCAAAGATTTGACCACAGGATGGCTGGAATTCATACTATTAATATGAAAACCTTAATGAACCTGTCAAAAGCAGTGTATTTTCTTTTATTTGATTAAAGAAACAGGATTAATGGGTAGGATTTAATCTCAGAATCCACACTCAGCAGCATAAGGTGGTATGCACCTGATAGGCTGGTTGCAAACCGCCATTAAAACGCCAAAAGAAGAAGACCCTGCTATTCCTTATCTGTCCACAAGTCGCCCCCCTTGACTTTCCCGCTCCCGTCAGTCACCTGACCCCGCTTCTCCCTGCACACCTGTGCCTCATTGTCTCAATTAGCCCATGTATATAAATACCTAAAATAATCCTCTTCTGTGTGTTTGCCAGATGTAAATGTTGCTTATTTTCTTTGGGTTTCCAGCCATTTCTGTCTTTTAGTATCCTGTCCCTGATGTGTGAACCTGCTAGCTATGTTTTGAACTTGCTTTCCAGTATGTGGCCTGCTTTCTTCCCCAGCCCTGCAGGGTTTGTTTGCCTGTTTGGACAGCCTTCAATTTGTCAAACTGTAACCCTGTTCATTTAACCAGAGTAAAGTAAAGTATTATTCAACCTGCTCTACCTATGTTCATTTGCATTTATATCATCTTTGTTATTTCAAGTCAGGCTTTTAAAAATTGTAAGATAATTTTCAGGTATTCAGTTTTATTTTTTTAAATGCAATTTAAAGGAAGTTTTAATGTGATTAATGTTAACAGCTGTATTGTACTGGAACTGTGTTTTGTCTCTGAAACTGTCAGGGTCTGCAATAGGTCTTCAGTTTGATCCAAGATGTTGCGTTCATGTGTAACTGTTACAGTGCATGCCCATCAAAGAACCTTTAAGTACTGGTAGAGCTAAAATAAATGTGTTCTGAGTCTGTCACACCACAGGAAAATTGATTAGGTTTTCCCTAAGCTGTTTTGGAGCTAACATTAAAACTGCAAAGCGTTAATATAAAATCTGTTCAATGTTCCCAGGTTCATGCATGCAAGAGCTAGGACTTACTGAAATATTAACACCCCTAGTTTTTGTGTGAAATGCTTTTGGCTGCAATGCCGTTGATAATGTTTCAGAAATGCTGACGAGAAGTCACTTTTCAGGACGCATCAAATTTGTGGCAAAGGGAACAAAAGCTTCTGATCCACTGAATAGTTTTTTTTCCACAGAAATTGTGTGATGACTCCCTTTTATGTCTCAGGGGAGCCAGTTGCAACAATCTGACTGCTGCAGGGGTGATAGACTGGGTTCCAGGTGAGCTCTTGGGACCTCTTAAGCTATGAAAGCAGAACTGCACTGATGTTGGTTTCATTTCTTTAACCTTGACTTTAAGCAGTCCCGGTGAGATTGGCACACTTTTGCTAGAGTGTTCTGGATAAACGTTTCATGGCTGTGTGCAGCGTTAAAGGCCAACAGTTTTTACAGAGTATCACATGGGAGTAGAGTAAATATAAGACTTTTTTTGAAAATAAAATGTAAAGTCATTAAATGTCATTAAACACCTTTTTTTTTTATTGTGTAAAGGATGTGACTATTTGTGGGTGGATCTTATCTGTATCAAAGTACACTGTGTAGTGAGGTTCATACTTTGCTACACTGTGGCTGTAGGGGGTGAAGTAAGGTTTTAAACTAGACCTCAAGGAAACTAAAGAATCCATGTTGGTGAAGGAACAGAGCAGCTACTAGGAGTTCACTGTGAATAATGCTGACTTTTAAAAAGGCTTTATCGTGGAGGAAATCACCACTGGAGTTACTTCTAGCTTTTTCATAGCATTATCACCACCATGATGTACCATGATGTAGGCTAAAATGTCATGTAAAATAGATTGAAGCCTACATTTTCTAGTACTGCAAATTTAAGGCCTCCAGGTATTTTAAGAAGGCCTGTTTTTTTAATTCAAAAGTTGACCTTCCTCACAGTGGACATTTTGATTTAAGGAAAACATTAAGGTTGCTTCTTACGTGTCCCAGTATGCAATTAACACAATGCCAAGGTCCTGACACTGAACATCTAAATCACCTCTGTAAATAATCACTCCTGCGCTTTTCTTGCTATGTCAAAATGTCAGCCTTTGTCTTCGACAACTCAAAATGTATGCAAAGAGCTGTCTGAATTATTTAAAAATGTCTGTTTTAAGAACTTAGGCTGTGTCTTTGTTCAAGTAGTAGATGGTAGCTTTGTATTCAGCTTGCTAACTGGTGTTGTATTCCTAGCTAATCATTATCACATTATGTTAGAATGTTAGAAAGTTGATAACATTTTAGCTTTAAAGTAAAATGCTACTTCGGATTTACGTAAAGTGACTCAACTGTGATATTAAAAGTTAAAACGTTTGTCAAAGCTATAGAGACACATAGAGGGCATGAGACCATTTAGGTCTACCTGTGAAATGAATACTTGTTTTCTAGCTTGGTTATAAAATATTTATCCATTTTCACACAGCCATCTCTAAAATGGAAGTCTCTACTCTAAGATTTGTGACCCAGCTGCAAGACCTTCAGTCGTCTGTCAACCTCTGAGCAGCTTCATGAAAGAATGCAGGTGAATGAGTTCATTTTTTTCCTTTTCTTTATGACTCTTATCACTGTTATAGCAATGAAGTGTAAATCCACCAGTGTGCTGTATTTGCCTCAGGGAGAAACTGCCAATGTTTTGTTTTTTTCATCCTTTGAACTCTGATGGCCTTTGGCATGAACAGCATACACAATCATGGCCTACTGTATGTCTAAAATGATGAACTATGTTAGTCTTTGTAGTCTCTTGTACCTCTTTCCCTGCATTCCCTTTGTTTTCCTTAGTAGTTACGGTTGGCTTACTATTTAATTTTCTAATTTCACCATGTCCCCCGTCGCTTAAATTTTACTTTGGAAGAGCTACAACCCTTCTCTTGTTTCTCCATTCTCTGACCCATTATTTGATTTTTTTTTCTTACTTTGTGTTTCTGCTGTGGAAGACTGATGGCCAAATTGTCATGGCTGGACAACTAATTTCCTCAGATATTTACCTTCTAGCACACACAGGCACTCCTAGTTGATGAAAGCCACATGCTGTGAAATGGTCCATGAATTTTGGTTTGAGTGTGTGTGCATGCATGGCTGCACATGTATGCGTGCTGGTCTGCCTGTTTGACAGCTCATATTATTGGCTGTGAATGAATGCATTTCGGAGACAATTTTTGTGTGTGTGTGTGTGTGTGTGTGTGTGTGTGTGTGTGTGTGTGTGTGTGTGTGTGTGTGTGTGTGTGTGTGTGTGTGTGTGTGTGTGTGTGTGTGTGTGTGTGTGTGTGTGTGTGTGTGTGTGTGTGTGTGTGTGTGTGTGTGTGTGTGTGTGTGTGTGTGTGTGTGTGTGTGTGTGTGTGTGTGTGGCCTGATTTGAGTGTTTTTTTGACAGCTTGCATATGCATTGCATGAGTTCTGTGCAGTTTGAAGTGGGGCCTGGTTTGATTGTTTTGTTTTGACAGGTACTACATTATTGGCTGTGAATAAAAGTTAGAAAAGGATTTGTGTGTGTGCAGGAGAAGAGAAACCATTTATGTTAAATTTTCACAGTAAATGAGATCATTATTTTTACATGGAATCTTGTTTGGCTAAAAGATTGTTAAAATAGAATTGTACATATAATTGTAATCTTAAAGCAACAGTAAACAAAAAACAATTTGGTATTGGTGTATGTCTTTCCTTCATCTCCCAGAAATGTTAATATCTGTTAATTGCTCCCCATATTATATTCCCTGGTTTAAACATCAGGTTTCAGTTTAAGAAGCAGAAAAAGCTCCAAATATGAAACACTGCTGTACCCTGGGGGTCGTCTTTGATGTGTGTTTGAAAAGCCATTAGTCTGATTAACGTGTTAGAAGAGGTTTGTCAAAGAAGTAGAGAGTCCAGATCAGGACAATAGACTGTTAAAGAATGTTTGCTCAGTGCGCTCCGCTTCCCATCACTGGAGGCGTGTGCTAGCTGCTGACTGCTCTTGTACAGGGATGATAAAGGGGCAATCCATATGGCGTGTGTGTTGGGAAAACCGGTCATATAATTGAAAAAAAAATGGTTGCTCTTGACAGGTGAGATGCTAACACTGTGGGTGAAAGGCTTTTGGCCCTTTGGCACCAGTGAAACACAATGAAGATGGAGCATTTAGCATTTCTGTTGGTCCCTTTGGCCTAGCATTGGAATTTCACACTTTCACACTGATCTGTGGCCCTCAGCACATAAGGTGGTTGGGGCAGAGCCATCAGTCATGTCCCTGATGATCAGAGCTCTTGATGAGGATGGATACTAGTGGATTTGCCTTTCTTTACAAAGCTGCTTTCTGTTTTTGTCAATTTCTGAAAGCATTTCTTTCACTTTCTTTACAGATGTATACATACATTTCTATATTTATGAATGTACCGTGTAGTTTTAGCTTAGAGTGCATGACTTTTCAATAGGATCTTAGGATGAACAGTGTTCACTGGTAATGTCCAAATGAAGCTTTATGAACCATCAGTTGTTGACTCAACTAGATGGTGCTCTTGGTTTAAAGGAGGCTCAAGGAAGGGCAATTTGGTATGCTTTCAACCCTTTGAACACAAAGCGCCATCTACTAGGCTCAGAAAATGAGGAAAATGCTTTGTAAAGTTATTTTTGGATAACTAGTGTTAACCCAACATCTATTTTCAGCTGCTATCAATTAAAGAGATGTACAGATAGACATTTACACTATGGCTGGGCATTTATTGCTAAAGCAACCCTATCTCCTAACAAATTCCATTCCCATACAACAAAACTGCATCCTCAATTAGGTTTTGATGGAAACATATTTTCGTGCAAACCGACAAAGGTAAGACGGTCACCATTTTAAACACATGGTTAACATAACAAAAATACTTGGTTAGGTTTAGGCAAAAGATGACTTTTTGTTAATTTAAGTGTGTTTGTTGTAAATGAAGGTACTAAATTAAGTCCAAAAAGGACACACACATTGGTCACCTGGTGAAAGACCTGTTTGTTTGGCATCCACCGCAATTTCCTCCCTATGTCGCTGACTTTGACTCGATTAGATGCATTTGTGATGCTTAACAAATGTAAAATATGAAATGTAATTAAGAATGCAGTTTTGTTGTGTGGGAATGTAATTTTTAGGAGACAGGGCTGGCTGAAAGTTCATGTACTAAAACACTTCTACTGGATTCAAGATTTCTATTTGAAAGAAATTGCTAATTATACATTTTGAGGGGAAGAAAAATGCCAGGCTCATCATGCTGTATCACAAAATTTTAAAGGATCCAATCTGTCTTCAGTCATTTTAATAACTAATATAAGTTAACTATAAGATTAGATTAGATTCAACTTTAACGTCATTGTGCAGAGTACAGTACAAGTACAAAGACAACAAAATGCAGTAAAGGAAATGTGTTTCTGTTCTGTTATAAGTTAACTATATTATGAACTAAATATGTAAAGCCTGTTCTCATTCCCAGGGTGTAAAATAAAATAAAAATATTTATTATTTATTTTTCTTTTAACGACCCTCACCATTTGATACCGACACAAGGCACCGCACCCTTATTTTAACCCCACCCAAGATCTTTTCCTAACCCTAAACAAATGGGTTTATTAGAATTCATGTTAGAGGTCCCATGGCATGAAAATTTTACTTCATGAGGTTTTTTAATATTAATGTTTGTTCCCCCAGCCTGCCTTTGATCCCCCAGTGGCTAGAAACTGAGCCTTGGGTATCCTGCGCTGCCTTTCAGAAAATGAAAGCTCAGATGGGCCGATCTGGAATCTTTCCCCTTATGAGGTCATAAGGGGCAAGGTTACCTCCCCTTCCTCTGCCCGCCCAGAGAATTTAGCCCCCTGTGACCATAGTGGAACATCAGTTTGATGCCTAGAACTACCCAGTGCGTTGGCAAGTGTGTATGTGACCAGTTAGGATGAGAATGATTTGGACAGGGACTTGGGGAGGATTATCCTCTTTCTCTCAGTGATGGATTGCACATACACACACATACTTGGACATGACACGCATGCACGCACGCACACACGCACACACACACACACATCTTTAATGTGGCCTGTTGTGTGTGAATTGATGTTCCATATAAGATAAAATGGGCTCCTCGGGATAGAAACAGCTTCACTTAATTTCTCTCTTGTCCCCCCCTGTGTGATGTAAGAGAATGTGTGAGTGTGTAGGTGTTGGAGCTATGGATGAAATCTATCAGCTGGATATCAGCTCAATGATTTTCCTCGTCTGCTTTTTCACTGTCTAATCCACCCCATCTTCCTTTTCTTTATTTCCTTTTTTAGTTTTTTCATTACATCCTCCCCCCTTCATCTTGTCATCCCTCTTTCTCTCCAACTTATTCTCCTCTCCCTTCTCTTTCTTTTTTCAAATGGCTCACTCCCCTTCTGTCCATGCAGCCCCTCACTTCCTCTCCTGTCATCCTCCTTTACTCCAGTTATCCTTTTTTATCCTCCTATCTGCCCCCTTTTTCATCTTCTCATCTCTGCCTACCAAAGCCACTCAAATACCATGTGTCACTTTCTTCTTCACTTCTTGATAATCCAGTGCTCTCCCTCTCTGCTGGCCCTCTTCTTCATCATCCTTAATGCTTAGTTTTTTCTCTCTCTCATCTCATCTTTTTCACATCAGCCTCTATCTCTTATTTTACTAACCCTTTAAAGCTAATAATCTGCAGCATTGCCACAAAGGTATCCATCGTCTTCCCTTAACATTTCTTGCTCTATCCTCCTCTTTTCTCCATTATTTTTTTTCCTTCCGCCACTTGACTGCACTTTGCTGCCGGCTGCCAGTTAAAATCTTTTCTTACCATTAGCTACCAGCTTTCTCACATTTCCTCATCTCACCTACATTTACCCTCAATCTATCACATCTCTCCATCCATCTTCCTCTCCTCTTTAGACACCTCTCCACCTGTTGCTACCTTGTATTTTGTAAAGTATAATGACTGATCTAGACCTCATTTACACTTGACATTGAAGCTACACTAGGCTCCATATGTATATTCAAATATGACTGTCTCATCAGGGTAAATCACAAAGTATAGCTACAACAGGAAAAAACTGCCTGATCTCAGAGAAAAATGTAAACTGACCACTACCCAAAATAGATTGGCGTGAATTGTAATATACTCAAGTTTAACTTATACACAAATACACACACTTGCACACAAACACCCGATCATTCAGTAGCTATGGTGGTGACAACAGTAATGATTTGGGTGTGTTACAACCAATTGATCAATCTTTGATTGCTCTTAGCGACTCAGATAATGCTCATTCATTCATTCATTCATTCATTCATTCATTCATTCATTCATTCATTCATTCATTCATTCATTCATTCTCTCAGGTTATGTAAAGTATGAAGTCCTGGATAAACAAGCTGATGTCATGCTAATCATTGCATTCATAAATTTATCATAAATTGCACATGGCGGGGCTACAATATTTGAGAGAGATGCTTATATTAGTATGATGAATTTCACAAAATGAGGTGATGTTACAGAAAATAACACATTTTTCTCCACCTGTAGTGTATTCAAAAGATGCCATGGTTTCCAGCCAGGGGCTTTCTTGGCATGACATATGCCTATATCCCCTCCTTTTCTGCCTGCCTTTATACTATCAGCAATCCATAAAAATAAAGGCAAAATTCCTCAATATATCTGTCATTTGTGCAGCTTTAAAAAATATATACATTTATTATACAGTACATGCTGACATTGATATTAACATCTTCTCATTGTCCTCAACCCCTCCTCCCATCTCATCTTAACTCAAGCTTCAGTGACAAATGATACAAATCTAGCAGATAATGATAAGGCACATAAGATGGAGCCAGCTGTGGTTGAACAGCTGATTTTAATCTAAGGGAGAGTGAAGGTGAACAGCAAAACGAGGTCTGCTTCAGCATTATCATTCATTTGGAGTCATGTTTCTGGCCATCTGATATGTGAGTTCAATATTTACTGTCTTTTTTTTTTTAGCTCTAGTTGTCTCTACCAATTCCTTACGGGAATATCTGTCTCTCTTTAACTGCTAATGCTCCACTGTCTGTCAGGGATGCTGGAAGTTAGTCAGAGTTGGAGGTGCTGAGAGAAGTAAATGACTAAATGACATACTAAATGCTGCAGGACTATTTTATGTTAATTTCAGAATGTTTAATGACACTAAAGACACTAAACTTATGTCGGATCAGCCACAGCAACTACAAATTCAGTAACATGAAGCTTATGTATGAGAACTGCAAGGAGGGGAAGAGGGAGTCAGGCAATCCATGGATGTGGGCGAGACATGGGACCCATGACCAGGTTATTATTGTTGCAGAGCTATACAGTCTCAATCGCAGTAGCACTAGTGCAATACAGCTTTGCGCTGTGACGGAGCCATTTGTTTGTGTGCCTTTTTTGTGTGTGAGGTGAATTACTTGGGCCTCATGATCAAAGACTCTCTATTTGTTTGAATGAAACATGGTTTGTAGACAGTGCTTCAACACCCTTAGCACCCCCACTTCCTGCATCCCTGCTGTCAGTACATATAGGGCTACAGCCAATTAGCTTAAACAAAAAAGACTTTGAAATAGGGGGAAACGGCTAGACTGGATCTTTCCAAAGGTACATACACCTTTTAACTGGGCGTATTGGGAGTTAGGAACTGGATTTCCTGGCTAGGAGCAGTGACTTCCTAGATTCTCAGTGTAGTGTCACTGAGGTTTCTGTTTGATTTATAATAACAGTGCAGTACGTATGAAATGTCTTTTTGTGTAGAGGTAAAGACTCATACAATAAAAAATTAGAACCCTTAGCCATGTAATAACTATTGGCCTTGCATACACATTAATTACTTTGGCTAAATGAGACATTAGTCAGGTTTTCATTGGGTGTAGCAGTGCTGGCAGTATTGTAAAATAATGAAAGTCATGAACCTCTATAAAGCAATAATTAATAAGTGTAAATATGTACATGTGCACACTACTGAGAATCAGGCAGCATCAGTGAAAGTACCTGTGTGGATGAACTGGGTCCTGCTCACCATGAACAGCCGGGACAATTTCTGTGTTATGCAATTCACTTTAATGCAAATGTTTATAGTCTAATCTGTGAGATATACTGTATAGGTTGCACCCTTTATAATGGTGATAGCTACTCATAATACATGCCGACCTCATCCTCTGCTTAGTCCAAACCAATTGTCTTTTGTTGCTGCTGGAAGATGTTAAATGCACCGCGTTTTGTCAGTCTTGTATAAAGTACTTGAAAGCAATACTTGAGTAAAAGTAGTAAGTATGACTTTGGTAGAAGTTAGTCTCAAGGCCAAAGGTGTGTAACGTTATCTTCATCATCCCCGGCGTTGGGCTGCTCATTGTCTGTAAGATGTACGTCCCCACACTTCACGCACTTCACACACATCACACACACCTCATCAAATTGTATACTTTAACTCTTGGCAATGCAACCGTTATGGCGTTAACAACACTGCGGACATGTCACAGTGGGTGTTGCTCTGAATGTTGCTGTGCCGTTGAGATGAAAACATCACACTTTATTTTTTTTCTCATGCAGTGAATTTAAAAAAAAATTGTTGCACGTATAATGAATGCCACTTTCTGTCCACCTGTTAAATTTTTACATTTGGTCTTCTAAGCTCTCATTTTTCTCAAAGGAAGTGTTATGTTCAAAAAGGCAGATTTAGATTTTGTTGAGTTGCTGGTGATCATGGAATGAAAGAAACAAGAATCCTGCACCAGCAGTGTCAATAATTTATTTAGGAAACCTTCATTCTAAAGAAGGTAAAACTGGGGAAAGGGTGATTCATCATAAAGCAGAAAGGGTTGTCAAATAACTTGAATTGTGAGTTTAAGTCAAACTCTCCTATTTTGGTTAAATGGTTTTGACTTTCCACTGTTATTCCATGACTTAAAGAAAATGATAATTGTGCAATATTTTGATGTGACATTGTGACATGTTACAGCGGAAAGGCACGTGTAGCTAATACCATTAATAGTGATGGTACCATGGCCCTGTATTGTTTGATTTCTCACTGTGAACTGTGACTCACGCTCTTACTTGGTGAGCTAGAGTACAGTAATTTTACTTTTGCTTGAGTCACATGCCTTTAAAGTACATTAACAGTACCTTTACTTAAAGGTATACATGTAAAATGACTAATCGCATGCTATATATTTTGTTGAATGTTTCCATCAATGTTCCATGTTTTATTCAAGGTAGGAGGAGAAACAAGCATGAAACAAGTTGAGCAAACGTTAGCGGCAGCTCTGCTCGCAGCCCTTTCGCCGATGAGCCAACAGCTTTGGAGAAACACTGATTTATAAAGGGAAACTGCTTTTATTGAGTTTTTTTACTGGTTTTATCATTTTGTTTTGGAGAGGAGGGGACCTCTGCGGATAATCCGGCTATGGGTAACGAACATTGAAGGAATCCTAACTTGGAAAAGCTGACTGCAAAGACAACAGGGATGTAGACACTGACACTGATCCCACACTACTTCACAACATCACCGAACTGCGTCTTAATCGGTAGAAATATACATATTGTGCGTTTATGTACATTATTCTAGTACACTTTCCATCCATTGGCCTTTAACCTGCTAGAGCTGTGTCTCAAAGTTAATAATGCTGTCAGCACTTATGTGTCAGAAGTAAAATGTGTGTGCTCTCAGAGTAGGGCACAATGTACCACAATAATCAAAATAGCTCATGTGTGTAATGGAAACCGCAAATTTCCAGCCATTTAAAAATGCATTAACTAAAATGTGATGCAAATGGCATTTATTATTGCAGTTATTCTAGGTTCTATAACGCTTAGTCCTAAATGTGTTATTGGAAGAAAAATGTCTTGTGCTTCAGAATAGAAAAATTAAAAGCTTTCATGCACTTCCTGTCTGTCATTACATGAAGCAGTTGTTTACCCTTTATAGCCAATCAACAACTGTTGTCTCAGTTCTAAAATTCAGCTTTCTGTGTATTTGAACAAACAGAAACAGAAAAACTAAAGTAATATCTCACAAAAAGGGCCTTTGTGGCAGTAGCTCTTAAAACTATGTAATAAATTCACAACATTCGTTGCCATTTGAGTTACTTGTATTGGGGTCGGTGTAAACGTTGTGGCTGTGGCGGCAGAAGCCTGAAGACCTTGGTCACTGAATTCATATTCTGTTTCCCAAAATAACGTCTTCAGCTTAATCCCTTGGGCACTGGACTCCGTACTTTGACACTGCACTGTGTGCTTTAGAAAATAGTTTAGTAAATAAATCCACATTTTTATTTTTTCAAATACAACGGATGTGGTGATTTTGCTGTCTGCAATTTTATACTGAAATCTCACTTACAGTAATTGTGTAATACTCCCAGGTGAAAACGCAGTAATTTTGACTGCCATAAGCTTCTGTCTCATTGCCTTTTTAGATTTAGAATTGTGCTTTTGTTCTGTTATAGAAAATAAATGTGTCAAGTAAGCAGTGGAAAATAGCTGCCTGTTTCAACCTAAAAAAAAACGATAATGAGAGTGGTAAGACTGAACCAGATGCTAAAATTATGGCCCGGAAAACCAAAACAGTGAGATTGGAAAGTTTTAAAGGGGAACGTCTGTGTGCCAATCACTGAAAAAGATTAGTGATCAAAAGTTGTTGTGTACCTTGCACATACTGCTTGCTTCTCCATTGTATGTTTTGCTCAGTTGACGGATTATATTAAGGTCGATCTTTCCTTTTGATTTTTTTCTATTGGGTGGATAATGAGTCATTTTTATTGGATCAGTGAAGCCATATTGGCACTCTTGTAAACTTGCAAGTGGGATCTCTCATCAAATACCATGCCGCACACATTTATGCAGACCACACACACACTCAATCTAAACTCTTGACACAGAAAAAGGCGATTAAACATCAAAGTAGTAGAATCTTGTGTGAATTATGATATTTAACTAATTTAAAGCATCAGTAAAAAAAGTGTATACACCTTAAGGTCATCTGAGTAATGCTAAGCATTTCCTCCACTGCTCTGTACCTCCCTTTTATGACGCTTGTGCAAAATATAAATTCTGTAAAATGAGTTCACTAATTGCTGTCAGTTGTTCTTCTCCCCAAAGCTCACCTCTGCAGTAGCAGCGTGAGGAAGTTGACTGACGGATTCAATCTTCAGATCCGAGATTAGTCTCTCATCCTCCTTCCAGTGTTTAATTATGTGGCGAGTGAGACTTTATTGGTGTGGAGCGCCTAACCCTAACCCAGGAATAGGATTGGACTAGCGAGATAACTACACCACCGAAATACAAAAAAAGCACACAGGTTCAACTTATGCACAAAGCCAGTGACGTGGTTCCATTAAAAACAATGGTTTTATTACTATTATTAAAATCCTCAAATATAAAATACTATTGAGATGAGTGCTGAGGTCTGACAGGGGAGGGTCCGGGAGCTCAGGGAAGATCACCCCAATCACACGTGAAGACACACACACACACACACATGGTGGTGAGACACCACCACCGCCAGCATTCAGCAACTGTGGGACACAGAACACTTGATTTTTTTTTTTTTTTTTGGGGGTAAAAAATCAATAAACCAAAAATAATTGAAAACAACTTCAAGCTGAGGCAATTTAGGTAGCCAAAAAGTGGCTGATAGCTGCCTAGAACCAAACAAAAAGAAACTAAATACAACAATTAAACAATGAAGTTTCAACAGAAATGAAAGTTGTCAAAACTTAACAAAAACAAAATAGAAATTAACCAAAAAAATCACTTAATCCTAATTTACCAAAAGAAACCCATGAACAGAGACACCAGTCTCCACACACATTAATAAACACTGGCAGGCCAAAGAAAGGCAAAACTATGCCTGTGACACAATCAGTCAGTCAGCCTTATAGGCTACAGTCCTGTAGGGCATCCAGTTGGGCAACAGCTACCGACACTATAAGGGATGCAGCGTGGAAAAGGCCTGTGGAGGTTGAGACAAGTTGTTTGAGACAAAACAGCAGTGTGGCAGGGAAGGGAGGGGCTAATGCAGAAACCAGCACCAGCAAAGCAATTTACAATCCTGGCATGCACACACACAATAAACCGAATTCAGTCACAGTTTATGATTTAATGTAACAATATATGAAATGCCAACCGGCATACAAAGCCACCCGTCAGGGAGCTTCGCACCAGTACACCACTGATAATGCTGATAGTACAGCTACGCTGGGCCAGCAGCAAAACTCAACCCAGTTCCGCTGCAGGAGTAGTCCGTTTCATGACGGGGAGACACAGGAACCCAGAGCGGAATCGTGGCTCTGACGACAAAGAGTAAAGAGGGTCAAGAAGGCAAACCCCCTGCCTATATAGCATATAGTTACTTCCTAATTGGTCCAGAGAGTGAGTGCGATTGAAGACATAGTAACCAATCAACCTGCTACAATTACTATCTTTCTTGTTCTCCATCCCTGCTCATTCTTTCCCACCTGCTTTTACTCCTCTGCCTTCTATGACCTTCACTTTTTCTTATCCCCTCAGTCTAATTTCCTGGATAGCCTGTGAAGTTGATAGCGGACGTTTTTCAGCCCATACAACAAGCCCACAAAGTGTTGGTTATAGTACCGTCAGCGACTTAACCTGTATCTTGACAACATACAATATTTGGGATGTCCCCAAGTGTTAACGTTTTTATTCCCCTTCGGAAAGTGGAACCCAGTGTGCTAGGCTAACTAGTCTACCTTCTACTTGCTGAATAGCTTGCTAGTGTTAGCAGTAGCACCCACTAAATGTTAGCTTTAGGTCATGTTATTTCAACACTCAGGTGTTAGTGCCTAGCTAGTTTTGGCTGTTTCTTTGTCATGGGTGCTGATCATTACTGCACACAGCAGCTGGATTCTGCAGATCATGCGAAAATCCATCTTGTCGAGTTTCACGTAATGCGTTTGTTTCTGAACCACTGTGGTTCAGACCAATCAGCGATGATAGTCTTTCAAAACAACAATGGCGGCTACTAAAGAAGTTAGCGTTGATGCTGCAAGAGCATCAATTATTTTAGAAATGGAGAGTAATTCTTCATTGAAAGAAAGCCAAAGAGGCACTAAAGACTTTTCTCGATGGAATAGATCTAAATCAACTGACTTTGGCTAGAGTTTAATAGACCAATGGTTCATCCAATCACCTGCCCAGTATTTCTTTTAAATGTCTACCCTTTTCCAAAACGGATTCAAATGACTTCCAATGCTTTTCAGATGGTCCTGTGTAACAAACCATGGGTTGCGTCAGGTTAGCTATAACACTGCAGTAAAATATCAACACTAGAGAACTTTTTTACACATCTCACATTCCCTTGATGGTCTAAATTGTCGATTGTTCGCTTTTAAAAATAAAGTTGAAAGTCTAAAAAAAGTCCCTAATCTAGTGATGAAATAGCCAAGTTTGCAACATTGGTCATATGTAATGACGACTTACTGTTTCAATTTGACACAGTCTTACATCATATTTCCTTAATGATCTGGGAGGATTATTTTTATTGATTAATCATTTGACCTATAGCATGTCAGAAAATAGTAAGTAGTATTCTTCAAAAGTCAGTTTTTTGTCTCTTTTGTCCGACCATATGTCCAGACCTCAAGATATCCAATCAGTTACATTTAAGACTTAAGAAAATTAACAATTAATAGATATCAAAATAGTCGCTGTTTAATTCTATAGGTCGACTATATTCTCATAGAGAATTTAAACAAAGTCATAAATCTATGCCTGCTGATTACTTGTGCGAGTGCTGCGAATACATGCTTAAGTGTGTTTGTTTGGGTTTAAGTTTGACGTGGTGTACTGTGTGTATGCATTTCCATATACTTATTTCTGGCATAGCATGGCAGTGTTTGTGTTACTTTTTTATAGATAGTGAATATTTAGTTGATCGTAAATCAAACTCAAAAAGGTTGCATACTCCCCAAGCAGAACAAAAGAGAATTGAGTTCAGCCGGGTCTAGCAGAAAAAAAATAACTGTATAAAGATGCAGTCGTATGAATCAATCGGACTTTTTAGCATTTTGCTGACTCATGATTTTGCCTACCTTAGAAGCAGCACAGAAAACTGTTCAACCAATCCCGCAATGCAAAACGACTATCTCAAATGATTACTAATAATAATAATAATAATAATAATAATAATAATAATGAACATCAGCAAAACCTATGAAATCAACAAAGGAATGAAAACATATCAGTTTTTTTTATCCATGTGGGGGGAAAAAAACTTCCAAAACTGTTAAAACTCATTCATTAAGTTTTATAGCGTGACAACGTTATGGTTTAGGCCCAAACACAGCTATGCTACCTCCCATGACCCCAACCTCCTTCCCACGCAAATTTACGTCCCCATAACAATGTGACCTGACTGCTCCCTTTTCTCCCGTCAAAGGATAAATAAGATTAGAAAAATGAAAAGGCTGACAATTTCGTAACAATCAGGATCAGCAAGATGCATACTAACATAGTGTGCTGTACGTTTCCTTCAGTGTGCTTCAGTTACTCAGCTTTGTCTCTCATTTGTCTTTGTCCTCAATCTCACTGCTCCAGCTCTTCTAGCTGTAATGACATCATCCATAAATGTAGTGTGACACTTCAGGGGACAAATGTGCTATGTGAGTGGTATTGTGTGCCAAGTATGTGCGTGTATGGGCTATCGTGTGTTTTTAGTAATGTTAACATTGCAGCAGACAGATAAACCCTCTGACTCTCTAGTTCATTATAATGACAAACAGCTGTGGATTGTGTGTGTCCCCGCATGTAGGGGAACGTTATAATTCTGTGAAAGTAAACACACCCAAATGCAGATGCCACACGCGTCCCCACATTTCTTGATGTGCATTTGTAACTACAGCCTTTTTCTCCGTTTGAGAAATTAAAGTATTTCTAATTCTGATTCTGATTGTATCTGTGAACACTTAACACTGGCACGCTAATAAAGCATGTTTGTGCAAGCATTTACACCAAAATAAATCATCACACACACACACACACACACACATGCGCACACGCACACACACACACACACACACACACACACACACACACACACACACACACACACACACACACACACACACACACACACACACACACACACACACACACACAGATAACACAATAAGATAGATTTTATTGTCCTGAAGGAAATTTGTCTTGGACATACAAATATGCCTTTTAAAGAATTCAACACAACAGTGCGTAATACACACATACAGTACATAAAGTACACAGACATGCTCACGTTGCATGCAGAGACTGCCACTAGCCAAGAAAATGGCACACTGCCCATTGTACATATAACACATCATAATAGTCATCATAATATGTGCAGTAAGGGAAAACCTCCTTATCAACATAAAATCCTGGTAAAGTAAACATGTATGTGTGTGTGTGTTTAAGATAAAAGCAGTTTTGCAGTGGCTTAGGCTGGCTTGCCATTCAGGGCTTTGTTGAACAGGGGGACAAATTCAATTTTATTCATAGTATCAAATCATAGCAAGAGTCATCTTAAGACGCTTTAAAGAGAGTAGGTCTAGACCACACTATAGTTTACAAAGACCAACAATTCCAGGAATTCCCCCAAGAGCAAGCATTTTGATGAGTGGGGAGGAAAAACTCCCTTTTAGGCAGAAACTTTGAGTTGTGAGGGCACTGCACGGCGTAACAGAGCATAGCAAGGTGTAGCAGGGGATAGAAGGGCGTAGCAGGTCACTGGAGGGTGTAGCAGTGTATAGCAGGGCGCCTGGCTGGACCACAGTGACAGTTGCAACTATGATTTAGGTGCCACCCTAATCGAGGGAAAGCTGCTGGTAGAGAAATCATAAGGGCTCTGGGGAATAAACTCCCCAGAACAAATTAGTTCGGGGGATCACTGCAGTGCACGGTCATGTGAAATGACAAGATAATCTTTGTTTGAAAAAAAAAGGTCTGTTGGGATCTCCTTGGCTGTGTCTCATTCATTACTCCCTATATAATACCCCTAGTTTACTCTATAGTGAGCAGTAAATTGAGATTTTAGGTATATATGACTCAACAATTCAACAGACATCCAGTATATTATATTTTGATCAACATAACATAAGCAATTGATCATGTAAAAAACAGCAGATTGTAGATGTTCATTTGCATGCATGCACCAAAACAATGATAAATTGCTTTTGTCTCTTCTATGTGACTAGATAATGTAAAGGTTGAACGAGCAGTTTTGAGAGTGTCAATTGTGATCTGAGAAATGTACCAAAGCGACTGAGAAAAACTAAGAGGAGCACCATTGCAATCATGAACAACACTGGCTTAGCAGCGTTATCTCCCCAGTCCCACACTATTGTCCAAAAAATTGTTATGCCTGGCAATGGCCAAATTGCAAAACTCAAAGCTTTAACACAGTAGTACACAAACCAATGGGTGACCGATTCACTCTGCAAACTGGTCTGACCAGACCTCTAGAATCTTTTATTCACCCACCTCCAACCTGGGCTGAGGACTTTAATCAGCCAGAGTAGAAAACCCCTGTGAGCGATGCAGGGGCTTTGGTAATGTGTGGTACCCAAAAACTAATAAAGCAGTCAACTATTTTAATCCATATACCAATATGGGTCCTAATTAAACAAAAGAACATAGAGAGAATGTTTGGCTGGATGGACAATGGAAAGTGGAATTAAACACCGCAAAGAGACTCATTCAATTTCTAAAAATAAAAGCATGTTTTTTTTTTCATTCAGCAACATAAATTGTAATCAAGGGGGAAATACAATTATGTCATAATACTCCACCATTAGAGACCCTTAATTTCTGCTCACTTAATCCAAATATTATATAATTAATATAAATGTTGGAATAAAAGGGGAGAGAGACAAAATGAGTTGGAAAGAGGCCGAGAGGGAATGTAAGCCTAATGTAGCGTGGGAGGTTTTTGTAAGGTCAAAGAGCCCAATAGATGTGTGTAGTATATTTTTGAGCAACCCTAGTTAGGAAATAACACCGGTTGAAACATGCAAACAGCATTGTCACATTAGATCTTTTATCATTGGGACATGGGTTTTTAGGCTGTCAGATTGTGTGTGTGTGTATAATGGCATGCTCCAAGTTTTGCTTTTATGTGTTTGATATTTAATTCCCTGAAAGTTGACTGCACTTTATATATAAAGATTATAATTATTACTTTAGCCTTGAATATACAGTACTTTCATTATATAATGTTAAGTTCTGTAAATATCTTAATGTGCTAACTCTGAGTAAATACAGGCTTTGCTTCAAGTGATTTATCAGTGATGACAACATGGCTTCCAGTAGCTTCTCAAATGTCCCTTTCTGTCACTGGAACATTGTGTAGTGTAGCATGAAGTGTGTGTACATACAGTATATGTGTGTACGCATGTGTGTGTCTGTGGCAGCATGTATGTCTTGTAGCAATATGGCATGCATGTTTTACTCTACAGGTTTCATTTCATGTGAAGATATAGTGATGTTGGCACACATGCAACTGTTAATGGCTTTTAGATGAAGTGTGCTATCTGCTGTTTTTAGCATCTGAAATCACATGGAATGTGACAACTGTGAGTTAACCACTGGGTAACAATTTTCCCAAAGCCACATGGAGGATTCTCTCAAATTTGAATCAACATGTCTCCTTGCGTTTTGCTCTCATGTCGTTTTATTTTTTACACGCACTCTTTTGTAGCTTTGCTGTTACCTGGCCCTGTCCTCACTTCTGGCGCCCTGAAGAGTGTATTCTACATTGGTATTTCCCACTGTACACTCTATGTGTCAGAAGTGGGATTTTCAGCATACAGCAGAAAGGTAGAATTCCCAGATTTACAGTGTTGTTATACTGTGGATGCTACCCGGCGGGTTTGAAATACGCAAACCAAGTTGGACTCTTTTCATGACTTTCATTAACTATCTGTCAATAGAGAACAAACTTAGCCTTTTTCTTAGTTAGTAAAATAAACTGATAAGTTTCAGGGGTTATACTAAGACAAATAAATGTTGAGTAGCTACAAACTCAAAGTATGTTAATATATTATGTGGTAAATACAATTTTGAAAATACAATGACAAAGTTCTTTAAGTCCCTAAACCCGACCAAATAATTTAATACATCTCGTTGTGTTTTATTGCCTGAATATTAACCTCCACTGGGGAAAAAAAAAAATTTAGTCGAATCGAGTGTCCTAACTTTGGGTGATACTTCCCTTAGGGCTTTTAAGTGACTCCTTTTACATTAGACATAACCATTTAGATCCATTGTTGAATAAATGTGATTTTTAAAATAAAAAGTAAAATTACTAATTGTGTGTGAGTGTGATGGGAGTCTTGTAATTGCCAATTGAAACGACTGTGTGAATGTGTGTGCTATTGAATTAGCAGTCCAAATGGATGGATTATTAAACTCAAACCTGGATTTATTACCTGCCTCAATTAACATGGCTCCTCATTAGTGTGATTAGTGCACATGTGTGTATTTGAACCTGCATGAGTCAGCTGGAGTTCTCTCACTGCATCTTTCCATTTGTTTGCCTCAGTCTTTTTCCTCCTGTTTTTCTCTGTTATCTGTCACACACGCACACACATGCACCTGATTACTCTTGCATTTTTGTCTAGCTTCTGTGTGTATGAAAGTCTGTATGCATAAGTCAGATTGCTTCTATAAAAGTTGTGATACTTGTAGGGGATGATCCCACATGACCATGGAGCGTCCACTTGAGGGTAAACCCTTTTGACAAAGTGTAAGGACATGCCATTCACTTTGCATTACTTTGCCTTTCAGTAGCACTTATTTAAATGGCTTAAGGTATTTGGTTTTCAACCTTTAAAATAACATTACACTGCAGTTAATATGGCAGCCTTTACCTCAGCCGCTAATCTGACAGCTACTAACTGGATCGTTCAGCAAAAATGCGTGGCAAAAAGTCCTCGTACATCTTTCTTCTTTTTCTTCTTCTTATGATCTATTTTGGTGAGAAATCATTAGTATGACAGAACATTTGGGGGGAAGGGGTCCAGGTCAACGACGCCCTTGGCTGCTAGAGAAACAGCAGTCTTCTGGGAAACTACAAACAGCACCAGCGCTGAGACATCAACCCAGTTGGTTATTTGTTCTGGCAGCGCGCTGGCCCAGAGATGACACATCTGCTCAACTGAGCAAACTTATAAAAATTGATTTTGATCAGGTCTATAACCTAACATAATGTACAATGTAGTACAAACCCCCCCTCTTAGCACAGCATGTGGTGTGCTGTTGTATTTATACTCAACAAATTGTATGTTTTCTGAAAACGGGCTGCATCACATCCCTGAACCTAACCTTTAAGCATAATTTTATTGAATTAAATAAATAACATGGAATTCCATCATACATGTAGATGAATAATTTGCTATTTGAATCATGTTAATGATTCAAAACACAAACGATGTAAATAGTAGTAGTAGTAATAATAATAATAATAATTGTAAATTGAGTAGCTCATCAATATTGCTGGGTGTGGGGGGAGGAGTGTAGGTGGAGAATGGGACAGATTTGTGAGACTGTTGTGGATAAAAGCCTGACATGAGGTGGGATTGTTGAGGCATCATGTTTTCTGCCAAACACTGAGCTAATAGCAAATCACTAAATGCCTGCCTGCCTGCTTGCCTCCCTCCCTTCCTCCCTCCCTCCTTCCCTCCCTCCCTGCCTCCCTCTGGAGGCACACAACACCACTGAACAAACTGCAAAACGCCTGGCACTCACACCTTAATTTTTCTGCGACACAAAGTGCCGGGTGTCTGGAAAATATCCAGCTCTTCAGCTGCTGAATGTTTCACTACATTAAGCAGCTAGTCACTAACATTGCTACCTTTATCTAACTGTCATTCAGTCATGGGCAGAAAGTGAACTGTTATGCCTGTCATCAACCATCTCCGACAGTGTATCTACCCTGGCTCTCCATCCACTCTTCACTTGATCGTTGCTCCAGTTATGCTGGTGAACCTCGATATCGTAGGTTATTACTTAGCATATTTTTCTCCTTGTGTTCCCTGTACTCACCTCTTTTTGTCTTCTTCCCCTACAGTACCATCCTCACATTTAGAGGTGTGTCTCAAATCGCGCACTTACATTAGTGCACTTACAGACAGTACACTTCGTGCACTACGTACTGTCTTGCATAGTGTGTAAATTTCGACAGGAGTGTTGTCTCAAACCGTGCACTGCCATGTGCACTTACCAGAAATTACGATCAAATTTCATCCCTTCTTCTTCTGTACAATTGTGAATTTCAAAGGAGAGCATTCCAGTCTGCTATTGTTTTTCGCAAAAAATAATTCCTGCTTTTTTTTTGATATTTTAACAAAAATACATGTGATTTTGTTTTTATTTGCTCCGTGTCACGCCAAGATGACGACTGCGACGCCACCGTCATCTCCCCCGCCCCCTATTAGCTGAAAACAGTACACACAACTGTAATATTCCTTCTTTTTACTGCACTTTTTTCAATCCATTAATTATACCTATTCTTTGCAGTCCATTCTTTTATGTATATACTTATGTTTCTGCTCTAAAAATAACTAAACTAACTACTAACTAAACTGATCACTTGTGTTTTACAGCTGCTAAAGTCCAAATGGAGGAACCCACTTTGGCCAAGTGAGAGCCCATTGCTATCAAATTACTTCATAGTGTATAATCTAAAATATTCTGTGGACAGTTTAAATATCCACACACTCAGACTCACTCATTGACTACAATGGTAATATAAACTTGGATCTCTAAGGAACCATACACTATCCAGAATAGTAGTCACACATAGAGGCTTGATTATAGCCTTCAAATTAAACTTGATGGATAGGAATCCATCCTCTGTGTGTTCTTTTTTTATTTCTGGCTTTTTTTCATCAATGCATCCTTCATCCCTTCCTTATTTAATTAAGTCGTCTCACTTTATTCTCCTCTTTTCCTTTCCTCCTTTCTTGTCCCTCTAGACTCAATACCCATGCAATGCTATTAACCTCTAATTGAGGCTGATAGAGGGGAGGAGACAAAATGGTTTTTGAAATAGTCTGCCATTTAAATTTCTTTGGTTTAAAATAGGCTGCTGTTGAATTGTCATCTTCCTCTAGTCTTCTCTCTGTGTCTCCTGAAGAGCCATTCACATTGTACGCGGCATGCGCTGCCCTCCCGGTTGCGTCCTATTTCCAAAATATGTCTGTTGTGCTTGCTGCCGGGTTCAGTGTGGGCAATTATGACATATTTTAAGTAACTAAGAAGATGTGACCCATGAGGAAGGAAACATGTTAAACTCCTGTCCTTTTGCCAAAACATCCTGATATTATAATGTTGCTGTGTTCCTCTGTCTATATAATCTGCTTTACAGCTATATTAATAACCTGCTGATTTCAGTAATGAGTTAATTTGGTCTAATATGTACATGCCTGCATTACTATTAAGTATTCCGAGGAAAACAAATGCTCACTTTGTATGTGCATGTACAGGGAACAATGTACTAGCACCAAAAAGTGAATTGGTGAAAAGCTTGATGATTTGGACAGTATGCTATCCATTTTCACACAGATCATTAGATAGAAAGATAAATACTACTCATGTGCTCGAGAGCTAGAGCCAGGAGATAATTAGCTTAGTCATGGTGCTAGCATGTGCAATCAAGTGCAATCTTCTGAAGGAGTTTTGTAGTAGTCATCCACGGAAAAAGGAGGCATCTTGCTGCTAATTAGCTTTAGCTGCAGTCACTGTAGGACAGGCTTGAGCTATTGGTAGGCCACGCTCACGCAGAAAAATGTTAAAATATGGCAATAGCCTGCTATGTCTACCAAAAATGTATAGTCCAGTGATTTATAAGTATCCAAGAGCCGCTGCTCATAGTTTCTCTCAGAGGAAAAGCAAGATTATCAGCAAACATATGCAAGCAGAGGCAGGAGCAAGCAGCAAAGCGTCTGCACTGTAAGAAGCAGGACGCATTAGCATTGACATTCCATCTTCAAAACCATACAACTTTGTTCACAATTTTAAAACATCTTTACTTTTTTTAAATTGAATTTTTACCTTCCTGGTGTATAATGGAACTAGACCTGCTTGTCTATTTGAATATTAGGTACAGAATAAAGCTGACCTTTATTACTGGCCACTGGGTGTAGAACATTTACGGTCTTCATAAGCCACTAACTATATTTTCCCATTTGAGTGATTGAGAAAATGATGAGTGATGCATAAAGGCTATAAGAAGGAATATTACAAAATATTCAGCTATATTGAGCATTTTGACCAATGTGAAGCATTTTGACTAAATTTCGTTCATATTCTACTGGTTATAACCAGTTGAGTTTAGGAACTTTAAAGATGAATACGTTCTGCAGCCTGTGTAGTCACTAATAAGATGTTAGCGTATAAAGACATGATCTAGGATGATTCCCAACATCAATTCAATTAGTGCTGGTTTTGAAATCATACTTTAATATTTAGAGTCGTCATTCACACTTCAACATTACTCTTTTTTTTTTTACCAAAACTTTTGTCTGGATCAGAGGATAATGATCACAAAAACATCCTCTTGTTGACTTTGAATTACTTTGCTATCTTGATCAGTTACAGCCTACTTTATATCATGTGTCATAGCCAGGATATCATTTGGTGAGCTGTCCCTGCTCTGACGTCTGTTTGAACTGAAACTTTTGCCTGATCTAAACTTCACGCAGTTTAAGACACAAAGGGGAGACAAATTGAGTGAGATGGAGATTGAAAGTGACAGTCAGAAGGAGGAGGAGACTTGACACATGGATATCTTTAACTTGGACAGACTGCACTCAGTTTCACTTGTCTCCTCCATCCTGAATTTGTTTCCCTCTGGTTTTCTCCCGAGAGACGACAAGTGGAAACAAAGGAGAGACAGACGCTGACAGAAACACAGCAGGGGCCTGTTATGAGACCACATAGTGACTGTTTGGGGGATCTAAGCCTTTTTAGCATGTCATACTGTAAGTTAGTGGATGTTAAACTTCTTCCTTAGCTCTGGGCACAATCACAAACTGGTTCCCTTGTTACAAAAATACACTTTGCTCACGTCCATTTCAGTCTCTTCTGGTGGTCTTTTTTAGCTGAGGGAGTTTGCTCCTTTGTCGTCACATGACTGAAGTACGGAACTTCCTGTCAAGTGATAACAAGCGGTGGCATATGGGCTGGGAGGTGGTAGTCTATATCCACGACGTTCCACTTCTGGGATTGCTCCGTTGCCGAGGGAAATTCCGCCGATTTCACTTATTTAGGCCGGATGTCCGTTGCCTTGTGCTTCTTTTGGGTTGACATTTTAAACTTCATCATCACTAGCTGGTCAGAAAAACAAAAACGCTACAAGATTGCAAGGTATCAGTTGTTTTCCCCCTGCTGTTTACTGACCAGAAGGTGATAGTGATTGATTGGTGATAGAGTTGATTACTGCCTCCACAAGCAAAGCCTGATTTTCTCTTTTTTTATGCACTATAGGGTCTAATTGACAATCGGTGTAATCTTAGGACAACTTGCTGCTGAATCATGTTCTGAAATTTCCTTTTCCCTGGTCAGGTCATGTGCAGAAGCAAAAATGTTCCCTCTCACCCATTGACTAATTAGATAACAACATCTTGCACTATTTCCATCTGGCCTATGTACCAAGGCTATGATTTTTTTTGTGGCACTAAATACTCATCTTAAAAAAGATCTGACTGTTAAAACATAAAAGGGATAGATTGAGAGAGAGACAAAGGGAGACATTTTAAATTGGGTTCAGTGGAGTTGGTAAATTGATGGATTTTGTCTAGCTCAGTGGGACCAATAGGACTGCAACAGCAGAGGTCCAGGTTGTACTCAAGTCAGACCAAAGCTGATACTAATTGGATATGGTTCTTGTGTTAGGATACATAACTGGGGCCTGTTTGTGTGGGTCTTTGTGTTTGTATCTATGATGCCATAGGGGTTCATATTGAGACAGCAGTTTGAAGCCTTTTTCAATTATTGATTTGGAATAAAAATAAAAAATACAATTGATGCCATGCCACGGTCTCGCTGCGTGTGTTTGTTGCACAGAGGAAGGAAGAGATTTATGTAATAAAGTGGCTGAGTCTTAGAGCCAACATGAGTAATTGTGAACCTCTGAGTCTCATCTGCGTGATTAATGCTTGCCGTCAGCCTTTTGGCTTTCAAAAGTAGAGAACGTAGGCTACTTACTTTGCCAAGATTATGGCATTTCTGCTTCAAAGTGCAATTAAAAATAATCATTAGTGACAGAAAAAGTGGGAGAAGGAAAGGTGAGGATACTTTATGTGACAAAGGCTGTGAGCAACATTTGAAGCCTTGATCTTGTAGTTAGTGTCCGTGTAATGCAGCCCTCATGGCATTTTGGGAAGATGGCTGACAAGAGTCATAGGACTATTTCTCTCAGCCTCCACATAGTGTGTACTTTTATGGAGGGCCAACATTTATACATCTCAGTTTTAGAACCTCAGCTGACTAACCTGTAAAGTTTGCATTTCAGAAGTCATTGACTAATCAGACTTCATAACAGAACTATGTGAATTAAAAAAAAAAAATCCTTGTTATTAATGAAAATATAAACTGTAGTCAGCATCCTGCACTCCACAGTGCACCTGACATGTGAGCGAGCATCCTGGTCCTCGGCCTAAACAGTGAGGTAACATTTAGGGCGCATTCACACATAAAAGTCTAAACGTTTGTGTTTAATTATGTACATTGTATACATTTGATCCCATTCTTTTTGGTTTCACATAGTGATTTTGCTAGCGCGCTAAATAACTTTCCATAACATATCTACGATGTGTCCTCAACGCAATGTCGATCACATTCTCGTTTTGCCAGACAGGCTTAATTAATACACTTTTTCTTTTGTGCTAATGTGGACTTGTGTTGGACTCTGTGTTGTGGTGGGTGATGGTTGTTTGTTGACGTTAGCAAACTCGAAGGTAAGGCGAAGGTCTCATATTTTTAAGTTGTTTTACAATACGTTCACACATTGGCAGTACAAATCGATTAACACAACTAAATTGCTTCACGTAGTACCTTATTTTTTAAAAATTTTTGTTAAATGTGCTAATAAAACTTTATTTTGTGTTTGTTGTTTTAAGTGGGAGGAGCTCAGCTGGTAAAAGATGATGGTGTGCAGTTCTCTGCACCAGGATTTAGAACCCCTTGAATCATAATTTGATCACAGTTGTTGATTCAAAATTTTGCTTTGTTAACAATTATCCTTTATACTGAGCATTAGAATAATTAGAAGATGTAGATGAATAGTTATATACGTAGGCAGATAAAAAATGTAATCAAATAAAACAAAACTGCGAATTTTGACAAAAGATAGGACTAACATTAACTCTAACATGTACTAAATATACACTGTACAATGATAGAAAAACATAAAAGAAGTAAAGAAGATAACCTATTAAAAACTGTAGATTAAGTAGTACAAAAAGAGGAATGAGGTTTATGGTTTCTTTATTTAAACATAGAAGAAACGTAGCACTTATTCCAACACAAATACAGGCCTATAGAATGCAAGACGTCTCTGTGAATGCAACACATACTGTAGCACAATAGACAACAAATATTTTAAACATTCAAAACAGGTAAACTAAAGTTTCTGTGGTGTATTAGTAGTAAACCTACTGTATTTTTAGACTGTTCATAGTCATTGCACCCCTACAGTGAAAATGGGATCAAATGAGGGGAGAAAGGTAGGTTGGTGAAGGAAGTGAGAGTAGAAAGTTTATGTTCTCCCTCTGGAATACAGAGGAGAGAGGACAGACAACTGAGTCAGACCGAGAGGAAAAGATGGGGTTTGTGAGAGGCCAATCAGAGAGATAGTAAAAAGATTAAGGAAAAAGAGATGGATGAATCTTGAGGGGGGGATAGAAAAATTGAGACAACACAGAGAGGCCCCCAGGACTTTGGTGATCATTTTTTGAATTGCCTCTCAGCTACATGTCTCACTGTGTAATGACATCAGCTCCAGATTAAGAGACTGGAGGGGTGGAGAGGGCGAACAGTGAAGTATCAGAGAGAAAGTAGATTTAGATTCCAGAAGTCCAAAATGCTACAATTCTATATGAAGAGCTAACCCTGGGTTCCTATGACCTGGGCCTGCAGCACTTTACTGCATGTCATCACCCCTAACTCTCCCTCATGATGTCTTCAGCTGTCCTATGGCCTAAAATGCCACGAAAAAAAAATCTTAAAATAAAAAAAAAATAGCTTACAAAAAAACTCTAAAACAGCTGTGCCAATCAGAGATAAACTTGATAACGTCAGCTCAGCAAATGGAAAGTGTAAGTGTAATGACGTGAACACACACAAAGACAGACGGAGTACAATTCTTCATTAGGGACTTGCTGTAATAATGACATTGAAATTGATTTGGTAATCAGAACAACACTATTAAAACAGCATTTGCACTGTAATTTGTTCAAAGGATAGTCATACCTTTGCTTAAAAGAGACTATGATAAGTCCTGGTGAATAATGATCAGGATAATTCTTCTCAGAAATCATTGTACATTGTCTGATAGTATCTGCTTTGCGTGTCCCGCAAAGACATCATGTAAAGGTAAAACTCCCATAGTCTATTAAAAAGTTAACCAGGGTCTAAATTGAGTTCCTATTCTGGAGGTCCTGGCCCTGCGCTGGGGATAGTACTTTCTAATTGCCAGCTACACTCAGCCCAAACACAGACCTTCCACTTGTATAAAACTCCATCTACAGAGCAGTCTCATATTGCCAGACATAGCTCCACAGCGCTGTGTCAGCACTGAAGTATGGGTCTGGCTACTCTGGGATAGGGGGGAAAAAAATGCTCTGACTTGTTTATATTTTTTTTAAACCAATCACAACAGCCCTGGGTGGTAATAAGCCCCGATAGTGGAAATGACGACAACAGCACTGTTGAGCCAGACTATTCACACAGTAAACAAGCACTGGCTTCTGCTAGTAGCAATATTAACATGTAGATCTGCCATTTCATGTAACGTCTATTGAGGAAAACAAAGTAACAACAGTCGGCTTCCTAGCTAAGGAAAACATTGTGTCAATGCATTTATGCATGACATAGAAATTAATAACCATAAAACACAAGTTGTCTTTTTCTGTATCCTTTTTGTCTCCTTTTCCATCTGTTCTCAATCTTTGTTTCCTCTGATCTAATGAAAAAGCAGAACAGAGTTATCTGTAACTACTTTGTCAGAAATGAGATAAAATACCTCTATCTTTATATTTTCACTTCTTTCTATTCAAATTGAAGGGAAAAGAATCACTTTATTTCATAGAACAGCTTGCCATCTCCAGTAAAGAAATGCTTAGGATAAAGGGCTGATCATTATTTTGGGTTCTGCCAGCGTTTAGAGGCCGAACGCCAATTAAGTCAAAGGCTGGTTAAGTTAGAACGTCTAGAAATTGGGCCGCGGTCTCTGCTCCTCTACCCTGTGGTCATGAATGAAATGAAGGAGTGAAAGAGAGGCAGGCTCTAGCCCTCCCAGCTAGGACAAGTCATGTGTCAGCAATCACTCTGTATCTCTCCAATTACCAACCCCTGAGAGCACAAAAGGGGAACTGCATCACACACACACACACACACACACACACACACACACACACACACACACACACACACACACACACACACACACACACACACACACACACACACACACACACACACACACACACACACACACACACACACACTAATACATAATGCTTAACACAGCCTCTGTTCCCTGTTCTACTGGATCTAGTTGAGTTGGTGAGGATGAAAACATGGTATTGTTATCAAAGGTTTTTGTTTGCACTCCTGCTGCTCCGGTCAGCTGCGAGTAAAAACCAGGATAAGGGATTAAGCTGCGGTATTCAGCCATATATGGTATATAGCCATTTCTGTTCACTCATCAGTGATTTTACCTCATTTGTATTGGGCTGCATTAAAATACAATGTCGGGACCATTATTTTTCTAATTTTATATATGACAGTCATTGTTATTATTATATTGCTGTATGAAAACTGCTGTTTATATTGTTGGACGTTGGGTGAATATTTTATAGCAGTTGAGATAATTAGAAAGGATGATTCACTTGCAAATTTTTCAAATAAAGTCAGTGATGAAGGGAATAAATAAAGTGCTATATATACGTGTTAGTGGTTCTAACAATGTCAGACTGGTCAAGGACAAATACACCTTTTAATTATTTTAGTTGAACACTATTATTTATATTTTTCTTTAACAAAGGACCATGTGTGTTCCTCTTCCATGTGCATTTAATTTGGCATTCTTAGCACACAATGTGTGTTATCTCCATTGAGCTGCAATTTGGGAGGATTGTACAATTATAAAACCCTATCCTAATTGTACAATCCTTATTAATTATAGTCTTAGTTCACTGGACCAGTAAGAATATAGATGAGGCTACTGTACATACTGTACATTCATGAAACAACAGGGAGAGGACACCTCAATGGTTTTTGACCTTATATTTTGATGGGGGGAAAAACACTGTTACAGTCATTGTTTAGAGTGTGCATTCAATTTATCACTTAGTTATCTTTATAATTTCTATATTTCAGGGTCTAATTTCTTCAGTGTCTTTTCTATCTCCATATATACGCCTACGAGGAAGCAAAGCATATTTACTCTTTAATAAAATAAAAACAGTGAGGAAAAACGTGGCAGATAATAGTGGACCGGATGAATGATTTATCTAAAAATATACATTTACGATCTACTCCTCTTAAATGAAACCATTCAAGGAGTGAAAGCTGAAGGCTGATTATTTCCACAAATGAACTGTTGTACATGCCTGAAAAGCTAATTTAATGTTACTGTATGTAATTTATATTTTAACCCATATGAGAGGGAGAGACAGCGTGTGACAGAAATATTTACGCATCATAGGCAGAATTGTAGATTAGTGGTTGAAATCTTCATGAAAAATTTCCTGCGTAACATTAGACTGTCTTCTGCTCACTTTAAAGACAAAGAGTACAACTGTTCATTTGTGCAAATAATTAGCCTACCTCCTTGAATGGTATGAATATGATGGTTTCAATTCGGAGCAGTGGTCAGTAAAAGTATATTTTTAGGCTGCTTACGCATTCAGTCAGTGCGTTTTTCTGCCTCGCTTTCTGTCAATGTATCATTACACCGGCCGTGTTTCCCTTTTTTTTTTTTTACAAATGTGTTTCATGTGCGTATTCTTCATTTTAGCATCAGTAAATCTGTGATCGGTCTTATGGTCTGTTAAGGAAAGCAGTGAATGCGCATCTATCCAAGTTACTTCAGCCTGGCTCGACCTACTTGCTCCTCCTCAGTCTGGCTTGGCCTTTGTGAAACGCACCAAGCCAGGCTGCACAGATTAGACTAGGTTAAGCCTGGCTTTAACGGTTATCCTGGATTTATAAGATCTACTTTTGTGTAATACCCCCCTGCAGTGCATGGTTATTTAGCTTATATTCTAAAATGACGTGTGGATTATTTGCTGTTGACTTAGGCCTTTGGGAGTATTTGACATATGGTTAGGATATGTGAGATGCTTGTGTATCTATTGTGATCAATTGTGTTGTAACAGAGTTGCCAAACTATTTGTGTTAACTGCTTCTATATTGTTGGTTTTTGCAACACTTGCTTGCTAGAGTGAATGAACTCTGTTTCGCAGCGAACAGCTCCTTGCCATCTTCTGTTTAATTTTTGCTGAGCCACAGGGAACTCTTTATTTCCACTGCTTTTCATGTAGATAGCACCATACTCAGCGGCCCAGTGCTACTTTTTGCCTGTCATTTTTCCTTTCTTTGAGGCTTAAAGCAATATTTCACTTTGCTCGAACATTTTCAGTTCTCAGGATGCCTTCCTCTCACAGTTGGAGGACTGAAGTCTCCCAAAAGAAATGTAGGGGGAAAATCACTGCAATGTTGTTGTAACGTTGAAATGTGATAAGTTGACATTTTGCTTAGACACTTTCAGCACAGCCAAATAGGAGTGGCTGACAAGAAACATATGTATGAAGATGTCAAACGGGTGGAGCAGGTTGGACTTTGATACAGATTTTAGCTGCCACCCTATGGAGAATGTCAAACACTTGTTCTGTACCAGGATGTCTTAGTCTGTTATCTGTGAACCCATTTATTATTCAATTTTTTCCTCACGACACCAGCCTTGTGAATTTAAAGTGATAGTTTGGATATTTTAAAATTTAATCAAAAGATTCCTTAGTGAGAGTAAGAAGTTATTTTTCACATAAGTGCAAAAAATTGAACACACAACTCCTTTGGGAAATATAATATGGCTAGTTCTTTAGTTGCTAAATGCTCTACAATGGTCACCATAACACATAAAGACTATTTTGTGTCTCACAAAAATGTCCAGATATACAGTCGTAGCATCACAGTAAGTGTTGCAAATTAACATATTTTTCTAGTAACTGTAATGGTTGTTTCCATAAGGACAATTCTCTTTTTAAAGGTCCCATGACATGGTGCTCTTTGGATGCTTTTATGTAGACTTTTGTGGTCCTTGGTGGGTGTGGCCTTGACCAGCTGCCACTTTGCTCGTTTGAAAGCCATGATGTCTCTCTCTTTCTCATAGGTAGGCCAAATTCTCTGGGCGGACAAAGCAGAGAAAAGGGGAGGTAACCTTGCCCCTTATGACCTCATAAGGGCTAAGGTTCCAGATCGCCCCAACTGAGCTTTCATTTTCTCAAAGGCAGAGCAGAATACACCTATTGCCATTTCTAGTCACTGTGGGACCCTTGGCAGGCTAGGGGAACGCATATTAACTCATAAAGTGACATTTTTCATGCCATGGGACCTTTAACTATTAACCAGGTTTGTTGTAGTATATGGCACTGTGTGGAAGCACTTCTACACACAATAATATAATCTTTCAGCTAACTGTAGCCTCATGCCTTAGTCAGCTAAACTAGTCAATAAGTTGGAGTGGGTACACCCTCATTACATTGAAACATGACACATTATTATAGCAGTATTTCTGACAAATGGTCAAAACAACAAAGGCCAAAATGTTTGAACTATGCAGGCAGTTTGTTATTCCTAAATAGACAAAGTACACACAGCACTACCACCTAAAGTCTGTTAACCCTTCAACCCTGTTCACAAGTGTGAATAACTGCTGTCAGATATGAGTGGTTTTGCATTAGAAGACGTCTGGGTCGGAATGTCCTTTCAGAATCTTCTGTGAGGTGTTGTCAGCACAGCTGCAGTATAAATGTCAAACTTTGAGGTAGAAAATCTTTTGTGTGTTTGTAAGTGTTTGATGCGCTAAATGTCATACCTGATCCTGACGCGCTAAATGTCATGATGTCATCATGTCCTGATTCGGAAGCAATCACAGCTGTATCGTGGACTCTTTAGAACATAATTTGTGAGTTTTATTTGCTTAAAGATATCTACCAGTACCATAAACACTTGTCAGTCATGAGGGCAACATTACAGTTAGAAATTGCAGATGTAATCACACATTCACTGCATGCAATGGACTGTGGTCATCTACTTTGTATAACTTATTCCCTGTTATGTATTGTTTTTTAAGTATATTTATTTTCTTCTTTGTCAAGCAATTCTATTATGTTGACATTCTTTTCACACTTTTTTAATAAGAAGTGAATGCACTGTTCAATCCCTGCAATGTTCACTTTAGCAATAAGAAAAGCAATAAGTCTATCAGACAGGCAGAATTGAAACCCTGATATAGTCCAAAACAGACACGGCGGTGGACAGCGGACACACACACCTCTGCTTTACAACACTGCGTGTCTGCAGAAGCAGACGTGTTCACACATTTTCTATTTACAGCCAGTGAGCTTCACCCTAAATGCGCTGCCAATGGTAGAATGAACAGACAGCTGATGTATGATGGTTAATACAGGCTTGTTTAATGTTTCTACTTCTGTGCATATTAAAAACAGCACCATGTACTGTAAGTATTTTAATTCCAACCCAAGCATACAAACAACACTATGCAAAAGACCCATGCTTATTTGTCCAATAGAAGATTTTAATTTAACACTTCGTCAATCACCCTCTGATCTTGAACGATTCTATCCAACTGCAAGGAGATATGAATAATGAATGAAGTTACTGCTACTGTGCCATCCATGTGTAAAATTACGCAGATCCCCCTATCTTAAATTAACTGTAGATGAAAGACACTTATCATTGCTCCTGCTGTCTGATAACTAATCACATTTAATCAACTGCAAAGAGAAGATCCAACATTCTACAAGTTGTTTTGACTCACTCATCAAATGGAACATGTGTATTGACGTTTTCTATGTAACTCGCTCAGTGGCGTGGATGACATTTTTGGTTAGACTCTTCCTTTAGTCACATTATGCCGATGAACATATTGATGTACAGTAGATAGTAGACTGAAATAGGTGAAACTTAACACGTGCAAGAGGGATTTTGTCATTGTCACACATCGGTCTGCATGTCAATCTGCCAGCTGAAGACACAAAAATTGCCATGAGAGGAAGTCTGAGTAGATTTAACAACAGAACAGTTTGCAGTCTGGCGGTATGATGCTATATTAAAATTGTACAGAAAAGAAGCCAGAATAATAACTTCTCCAGGAAGTATGAGGTAAAAGGAACAAATATTTGTAGAAGGGAAAAGTAAACCTTAAAAAGTAAAATTAGCTGTCCTTAACGTAGTAGTAGTGAGGAAAACTAGAAGGCTCGAGCAAATGTTGACAGTTATTTAAGTTAAAACTCTTCTCCATGCAATGGAAACATCCATCAGGTCCCTCCAGCAGCCTTTAGTTATCAACCCCGAAGTTACCGGAACACATTGGTTTCAGAGCTACGCTATTAAAGTTGACACACACTTTTAAGTTATGGGAAACTGGGCCTGGTTGTCCCACTTTTTATGGTCTTTGTATTTATAAGAGTTAAAATATCTCAGAAGTTATAGCAATAAGTACCACATAAACCTGGCTGTCTTAGTGGAATTAGTTGTTTCGGAGCTGCTAGAATATTTAGTCATTTATTAACCATCATCTTTTCTGTTTCATGTGCTGAATGTGTGAATTTGACTTTTGCATGTGGTCACACACACACACACACACACACACACACACACACACACACACACACACACGATTATGAGTATGTGTTTATGTTCCTGTTCCCACACTGAGCTGTCATCCAAACACCAGTTAAAGTCCAAAGCATTTAATCATCTCCCCCACAATGCCTCACTCGTTTACGCCAAAAGTTGGTGAGATCTCAGAAGCCAGATACTTTACAGGAAACAGAACCCAGGATGATGTATTGACTCATTTCATATAGGTATATAGAGAATATTGCAGGCACAGAGGCACAGCTTAGATATACGGCGTCATTGCTTCAATTGCAGCGCTCAGCGGCAATTTTGAGCGGTGAGCTTCGTCAAGGGTAGCACTTTCTTCGAATTGTCTCCAATGCTCTCCCCATAGGCAGACAATGGCACAGCCAGCAAAGAGCAGATCATGTGTAGGCGCCTTAAAAATGCATTAAACTTTCTTTATCCGCTCTAACGTTGGCATCTCCAACGACTGTAATAACCATGTCTGATTTATGACTAGCACATCAACTATGTAGTAGTCTTACATCATGTCAACGTGACCCGGATGCTATCAGAGTTTATGCTATCGTTGGCTGAGGTTGCTGGAGTGTGGCAACCCTGTTGACCTAAGATAGATCAATTTGAAAAAAAAAAAAATCCTGAAAAGTGAAATCAAAAGAAAGTATAAGAAAAAATGAGACTAACAGCATTCATTTTGGCACCACGTACGTGCATTTGTGTGCTGATTACAATGTTCTTAGCACTGCCATGTAATCACAGACAGATGCTTCAGTCATTTTGACACCTTGGGAAAGTTACAAATTACAAAAGTAAAGATAAGGAGGACTGCTTCAGAACAGTTTCTGAGTCTGAACTGCAACATTGAATGGTGTGAGTTTGAAATTGATCAATGTGTCTGTCTGCACGAGCCCTCAGGCTGAAAATTGCTAAATGTATCAGTTTGAAGCTATTTAAAGTGCTTTAAAGTTTTGTTCGTCACAACAGACTGCCCTTATTTTCAATGTTTGTGTTTTGTTTCTGTCTTCATCCAAGATGTAAGATGCAAGCCCCATTAACAGTAGGCTTATATCTCTAGGGGAGGTGGGGTGATTTTAACATTACCTGTGCTGGTCAGTGATTTTGATCCCTTTGCAGTGTGTACGTTCATCCTTACCCCAGTAAGAATTACAGCTGCAATTACCTACAAATTCTGAGAAAACTCATGGTCGCACTGTGGAGCAACATACTTGTATTTTCAAGTGAATCTCTGAGTTTAATTCTGCGGAAAAAGCTACTCGGCCCTAGACCTTATGTTGTTGACTCCCCTCTGTAGCACATTAGTTAGTGAGTAAAACAAGTGTTATTGCTAATCTGAACATGCACACATCAACATAGAGGCCTATTTGGGAACCAATAATATTTAGTTTTTTAATATTATTTTCCAAAAAAGACGATATTTCGACCAAGCTGTTTACATGGCTAATGAAGGTGAATATTCCACTAATATTCACGTTTACATGTAGCCGTGCTTCCCTCTTTCATTCCTTAAACCAGCTTCTTGAAAAAGATGGCATAGTGATGTGTGCACATGTCCAAAATCCTGTTGATATCCAAGTCTTTGATAACTTTTAAAGTAGCTGTGTTTCTTCTTATCGGGTCTGCAGCCCTGCAAACTGTTGGTTGGTTGATTTGTGTTCAGGAACCATAGCAACGCACAGAACCGACCATAAATTGTAAACAGGCAAGAGGCAGTAAACTGCTGTAAAAACCCAGACCGAGACACATATTCCGAATGCGTTATATACATGTCCAAAGAATGCCTCTAAAACCTGAATAATACAGGAATATCCCGCATGTCTTAATCGGAAAATGCTCTTTTCGGAAAAGGCCATATTCAGAATATCCAACCGGAATATACGGTTTACATGACCTGTATCACAATAGTTGAATATTAGTGTGCATGTAAACATACTCAATGAATCACACTGTCACTGTGATTGAACTTTCCCCATCAAAAAAAGAAAAACAAGTGGTGATAACGCTGATGACATCAGCGCATCACGTGACATCGGTATTGCGATGATGCTAATGTTACTTGCGACTATACTTTAGAATATACGTTACTAAATGTAACATGAATAAAACTTTAATATTTGGCCAGGAACATTTTTTCTTATTGTTTTGATTGAGAGACCCCTAGCGGCAGAAATCATATACAAAAGTGTGATTAATTTAATAACAACACACTGACGACACATGTTAAGTTGAAGTTGTTTAAGTACATAACTTAAACTTACTTTAAAAATCTACTTAAAACATTGTGGAGCTCTCTAATAGCAAATGAGAGTTCTGGGTCAGATGGGAAATCTGCTGCATTACTTTGGAGAGCTGCAGCTCTTCCTGCCAAAGTGAGGGAAAGATTTCAATAGCAGGCAATAAAATGAAGAGAATATTTTTTTATTATCAGGCCAAATGTTGCCATTTAATACAAGACTTTTCAAATCTAGTGTGATGTGTGCAAAATGTGCCAAGTAGAATGCGGATACCTGAACTGAGCCTGACTGGCCGGGCCGGGTTCAGACAGATATTCAGAAATGATGTTCGGGTTCGGTCACATCAGATAATGCATTTGTTGTAAAATGGTGCTGCCTTCAAGAGAGCTCTGTCTGTTTGTCTGTCTGTCGGTCTGTCTGTCTGTCTGCGTGAGTGCGTGCATGCGTGCGTGTGTGTGTGTCCATCCTCTATCTCCTTTGTGCCAATAGGTTCACTGGAAAAATGTGATAAAACAGGCTTCCTGTAGTGTTTGTGTCCCTCTAAATGAGGGTTTGGGTGCAGGGCAAACATTTCCATTTTAACAAAGTTTAAATAGCCTTCTTGCAGCTTAATAGGAGTTGTGTACTGTGTACTTCCGTTTATTAAAGGTGTTAAACCACAGTTCCCCATGGTCATTAAGTCGCTACCCACTTTTATAAGATTAAAAAAAAAGCAAATTTCATGCTCTCATGTGCAACCACTTCATTACATATCACACACAGGGGGGAAATCCACATCTTAAATGTTCCGGATCATATTTGCGCTTCTCCATCTTGCCCTTGAACATCAACACAAAATTAAAGTGAACGTTTATCAAATGATGGTTACCATGGCTACAGCTCAGCTCTGACTTACAGTATGTCTGTCAAAAGAAACAGCTGTCCGTGACCCACCCAGAACGGGTCCCACCAGTTGAGAATCACTGTGTTAAACTATAGACGAGTTGACTCAAGTAATGATGTGGACATTATGAACACCACTTGGCTAATAGCCCTGCCATATGCTATCACTGTGGTGCTTAACATGGCTATGATCAAGATTTTTCACAATAACAAAAATATTTCTGTGTGATGTGAAAAGGGTCAGCTCTTTTAACAGTTTTCCTGCTGCAGCAGACAGTTGTTGCTGCATGGATTAAAATATATTGTATTGTTAGGCATTTCTTTCATTTACAACCATGACTTGGTGCACCTCTTTTTATACACATCTGTGGTATGAAGCAGCAGTCACATTTAACACCGATTTGAAGTGAAATAAGGCAGAACCTGGAATCACCACTTTTGCCAGTGTGTCGACTGTTTCTTCCTCCCTTCCTGTCTTTTTATGTTTTCTTATGACACTCTCTGTCTGCCTCTCGCTGCCATCTCTGCTCCTTCTTGAGATTCCCAACAGGCGCTGGGAGGCAGCAGGAAACGAAGAGTCACTAAACGAACAGACAGATTGTTAATTTCCCTCCTCTGGGCATAGACTGGACAGGGTTGAAGTCCAAATATTTTTGGAGACAGAGCAAAATACTGTCACTAATATTAGCTTCTTGACCGTGTTCTTCTCTTTCTTTCCCTCCTTTTATCTCTGTCCCCCTATCACTTTCCGCTTCCAGAGCAGAATGAAAAAATATCCATAGAGTAGTCATATTCATCAACTGTCTGTCCTCTCTTTCACGTCTTTCTTGGCATTGTTACACTCTGTGCTGTCGTCTTCTGTTTCTATCTGTCTTACTCCATCTCAACACTTCTGAGCCTTTCTCTTTGCCCTCCTTTCTTCTTGTGGACAAGTTTGAGACGTCTATGGACTTTTAATGTGGAAAAGGAGATTATTTTGGTCCAATAAAACCACTGGTATATAATTTTAGATAACACACTTACAGAAAGTAAAGCTGTTGGGATCTCTGACAATTCACAGCTATAGCCTTCAGCAGGGTACAATTTTACAACAGCACAGGCTTTATCTCTGGTTTTCAACTTTTAAAAAACATT
This sequence comes from Percina caprodes, assembly GCA_013375575.1. Lineage (NCBI taxonomy): Eukaryota > Metazoa > Chordata > Actinopteri > Perciformes > Percidae > Percina > Percina caprodes. Next base: position 693,762 of record JABXJD010000022.1, on the reverse strand, counting down.
TTTTTTACTGTTTACTTCTGAGGTTCAATTGCACAAAAAGTGCATCAAATTGCTAAAACTGCCCCAAATGGCTGCAGACTGACTCTTTGGAAAAACTATTGACACACTTTTCAATCTAATCTTTCTCTGTTTTCTTTCTTGTTGGTATTGCTGTACAAACCTGACCTTGTTCCGGACTTTTAGGTGTGAAAACGCCCTCTTTGTAACAAACCAGGTTACTGAATAATTAAATCTCTATTAATAAATAAAACTCCATCCTCATTCTTAAAATAGCTCACACTCAATTAAGTAAATCTCCCCACTTGTAGTTAGGATTTGGGTTCAGGGCTTTTAATTAACCTCTTTGATCACCAGCCAACTTGGCTGTGAGATTTTTTTTAAATCACGTTTGTTGACTTTACTTTAATTTCAGCTCCTCTGGTTTGTTTTGCGCTGCTTTGTTTGTCTTCTCTGTTTCAGTGTAGCTTGTAATCGGTACTGCACACGCTAGACATGTAGCCAACGGTTTTACGACACGTCACGACATAAGTGTTCAGGGGAAATGTTGGATCAGTGCTACAAGCAGCGTTGCCAGATAAAGATAGTTTCCAAGCCAAACACACACAAAAACGCTCAAATTTATTGGCGGAAAACAGACCATTCTGTCAATCGTTTGCATCGTTTCTGCAGTTTGCCGAATCAAATGCTTCGCTTCATTCATCACCGGCCAAATTGGCTAGTAACTCTACAATGTTCCCTGCTAAAGTTATTTTTACCCTGTTAAGGTTAGTTGTTATAACCCAAAATCCCAAATTAGCCTCAGATGTCTTTACAACCTGTACAGCATAGGAAACCCTCTGTTCTTTGACCCTCCCATCAGACAAGGAAAAACTCTCCAAAAACATTTTAACAAGGAAAAAAATGTTAGAAACCCTAGGGAGAGTTTAAATTATGCAAATGAAAAAACATCAACTTAATTGATATGTAAAGTAATACATAACATAATCCGGTATTTTCTGGCAACACTGCTGATAATGGCTGTGCTACTTTCATTGGAAAGCACTTCTGAAAAAGTGTGCGTCTGTGTAAATAGTCAAGTTTTCTGCTTTGCTCTGCATGCAGAGTCGGTAACAAATCAGCAAACTTTCCCTTGAATTACCTTAGTTTGTTAGGTGCTGCAAACAGCTGATTAAAGACATTTGACAAGACATGGAGTGAAAACACAAAGTGAGAAGGTCCAAGTTTCCAGTTGAAAACATGGACAGCAACCAAAACAATTTCACCTTTATATACACCGGACCATGGATACGCATTGCTAAGCCTCTGTCCTGATTGACATGTCAGTGTGTAGCCACGCCCTAAAGCAACCTCATCGATTTTAAAGTGCTCATATTAAGCATTTTGGCTTTTTCCCTTTTCCTTTATTGGTTTATATATCTTTTTTTTGTACATGTATGTTTACAAAGTGAAAAAGCCCAAAGTCCACCCAATGGCAATTACCATTTCCAACAGAAAACACTGTTTACAAACTGCTCCAAACAGCTTGAATGTAGTCCAGCCTTTACTTCCGTGACAAACGTGCGTCACTTTGTAGCACGTGCTAGCCTAGCTAGCTGCTAGCATGGCACACCCTCGTACTCTGCTTCTGAAGGGGTAGCAATCCTTACCTAGCTACTACGCATGTGTGACTCCCAACAAAGATGGAATAAAAGTGAGTTGCCCCACTCTAGCTAAAACACAGAGCTCAACACACAGGGTGAAAAGAGGAGCTGCAGCAATGTGCAGTACAACAAAAATATAGTGTTTTTTGAAAATGAAACCATATAAACCTATTATGGTAGAACATCTACATGAAAATTACCATAATATGAGCACTTTAAAATAAATAGATGATTTATGAAACGAACATCATGATGTATTGAAGAAGACTTGAAACTAGCGATTGACTCCATAAACTAATTTTTTTACTGAGGTACTAATAGGGTCAATTTCTCATAGACTTCTACACAATCAGACTTCATTTTGCAACCACTAGAGCCTCCCTCTGCTTGAAATGAGATAGAATGCAGGTTGAAGGCCCTTTCGCATTAGCTTCACTTTTTAGACTTGGAAGCTACATCCATTATTTTTACAGAGTGATATATTAAATTTCCCCTCAATGCCTTCCTTCTTTCCTTCCTTGCTAGCTACTGAGTTACATTCATGGGGCTGTCATATTCCTTTCTACGCCTTGTCTACAGTTCCCTCAGCTTCCTGGCCTAAGATAAAGATGCTGGTCAGATAACTACTCCTCAACATAACAAGTGGTGTTGTGATTGTTGGAAATCGGAGAGGCCAGTTCTCCTAACATAAGGCAAAACAATAACAATAGAACACTATTTAAAGCAAAGTTAAAGATTAAGATGATCAAAACAATTATTTTTATTATTTTTTGAGCCATAAAACACTAAATGTCAACCACAAGTCTACCCTAAGATAACTTTTTGACAGTCAGTCAGTGTCACCATTATTTTCAGGACCTTGAATATGGACACCCTTTATTTTCAAGTTCCTCTGTCATCAACAAAGTTTAATCTTATTCTTTTCTGGAGTAGGCTGGACAGGTTGGGGGTGGACTGTCTACGATGTTTCACATTGTGCCTAGTTAGTCATGTGGGTGACAGTCTAATCCCACTCTATCCTGTTCTCCTCATTCCTCCTTGTTTTGTTCTGTCTGTCTCTCTAAGACTGAATAAAACTGTATCTACAGCCTGGCCAGCAAATGAGACAATGCTCTCAGATTGCACACAGATTAAATCCGGCCACAAACACTCTGTCCACAACACAGCATCTCTTTCAGGGTAAAGAGAGGTGGGATCAAGATTGTGTGCGTGTGTGTGAGAGAGATAGCTAGATAGAGAGAGATAGTGTAAACTCTCCTGGGCTTTCCTGCTGACTCGGTTTCAGAACTCCCAGATTAACTGCTGCACCCTGACCTTTAAAACATCCCCTCTTGAGCTCAGCGTAGCTCACAGGGGTACACTTGATTCGATAACCCTTATTTTATCAGCATAGCGCCATAGGGCAGTGATTTAGTCAATCCAAATAATCCCACTTTCTATAACAAGCAGATTTCCTCTGACCTATGCATTGCGAATGTGCACTCTAAAATAGACAAATACTGCTACAGTATAGCAAATTACTAAAATTATTAAAGCTATAGTATATAGAAGTCTAGGTATAGAACTCGGAGTAGAGCCGCTGCTCCTTCGCGTTGAAAGGAGCCAGTTGAGGTGGTTCAGGCATCTGGTAAGGATGCCTCCTGTTCCAGGCATGTCCAGCTGGGAGGAGGCATCGGGGAAGACCCAGGACTAGGTGGAGAGATTATATCTCCAACCTGGCCTGGGAACGCCTCGGGATCCCCCAGTTGGAGCTAGTTGATGTGGCTCGGGAAAGGGAAGTTTGGGGTCCCCTACTGGAGCTGCTTCCCCCGCGACCCGATACCGGATAAGCGGATGAAGATGGATGGATGGATTAAAGCTATAGTGCGTAGTTTTTGCCTCCCCCATGAGGAATTCTAAGTAATAACACGTGGAGCATTTACATGACACAAGCCCTTCCGGTCATCACGCACTACCCCCACCCCTCCTCCACACAATTACTTGTAGCCAAGCAGGACATTAAGGATTAAATAAACATGATGGACTCTTCAAAAGAGGTGATTATCTTCACTCGTAATTTTCTGCATGCGAAAGTAACGGCCGGACACCATTTCCTAAACATAGCCGGACTGAGAAATACAGAGAGTTTAGTGGAGCTGATAGTTAAAAAGTTTTGTTTCAACTCATTTGGCAATGGCTTCGATGTTCATAAAGGACGTTCATTATCATAAAAAACGTTACGCACTAAAGCTTAAAAACATTTTTTTATTTTTTACTTCTGTAGGCACTCTTTACCAAATGTGTAGAACTGTGTTTGAAATAAAAAATATGCTTAAATGCATGATATAAACTATGATGTACAGTATGTTTTTCAATTGAATTCTACCTTCTACTATACACAGCTGGATTTTGCTTTCTGGTTTATCACTAATTGATCAAGTATGCATTATATCTTACAGGAAGAAACAGTAGTAGTAAAATAGAAAATTAGTTAATTTCAAATTAGTTCAATCTATTTGATAAATGTTGAGATATTTCACTGGATAAGTGAAATCATTAAAATCATCGAGCTTCATGGACCATGAATGTATCCTGATTCATGGAAATCCATCCAATAGTCAATCAGATATTTCAGTCGGGACCAAAGAACGTGCTGGACAATTTGATTGACATTTATATGGTCACCAGTGGTTTGTACTACAAAACAAGATCAACATGCCCTAGATTTATTTCAGCTACCCGGCTTCTATCAACCACGGTCTTGCATAAGCTGCATCACGGCGGTGGTTAACAACTAGTAGTTCAATCGAGACAGTGTTTGCACAGCATGACCTATCGCAAACATCTACCAGAGCTGCATATTTTACATAAGGAGAGCAAACTATAATTCTACATAAATATGAGGAACACAGACACAGTTTTACAGGCAAAACGCAATACAGTCGCTGCCTCTAAAACAGGAAGGAAAGCTGGCAAAAAAATTGACGCTTATTAATATCACTTCCCTATCAGTCATGCACAAGATCTGACCATAATTACACTTGTGCTTACCATAAACTGTTGCTGCTTTAGCCTATTATTTCAGTTGCAACCCTGGCAGTGGTAGGCGATCGTGAGAGCAAATAAAAAATATAAAAACATAATTCAAACTGATGTGAGCATTGGTAACACACGGCTCAAGAAGCAGACAAATAGCCTTTACTTAATTTCCTTGGCTGAAAATCTATATCTTAGGGAATGTTAACAGGGTTGTCTATCTCTAAATGTTTTAACTTTTATAAGTGCACAGCTCTCTCTCCGTGCACCAATCTCCACTGGACCTTCTAAGAACATTGACGCCATTTACAATCGAGAATTGATTAGTCAGTAGGCGGTGCTTTTACACAGGTTGATCTCTAATCTCCAAACATAACCTGCTCCCAAGCCTGATTGGGCTAGACTTTACACTGGTCTTTTAGACTTTACACTGGTCTTTCCCGTGTAGAGCCAAGAATAATACAAATAATGTACATTTATTTCTCAGTGTTGACTAATTAAATTAACAACATTTAACACTTAATAACTCCTTGAAATGAGCCTTTATGGTTTTATTTTAAGACTTCCTTTGTCTTGACATCATGATCAAGTAAAAATCACTTACTGCACAGGCAGCCAAATGTCAAGAAAATGAAAAGCTAAAGTGTTTTCACTTGATATGGCAGTTATTATTATTATTATTATTATTTTTTTAGCCATGTCATTTATTTACTTACTTCACTTTTGTTGCTGTTCGAATGTGAAGTGAGACGGCTTGAGGATGTGTTGGTGCACAAACCAAGCTGGGACAGGAGGACTCAGACTGCAGCTGGCTGACTACGAAGTGGAAACCTTGATAGAGTGCCTTGCTTACTTCACAATGCGCTGAACAGCTTATGACTGGACTTTGGACAAACGGTTGAGACAGTGTTACTGTTGCATCTGCTCTCCCTCTCTACCCCTCTGTTGGTGTCTGTTGTTTTGCCAACTGGCTGTCTGTGTTCCATGTAAATAGAGACATACAAGCTCAAGTTCAATAACAACAGCAAAAAAAACTCAGCTCGGTGAGCCAGATGTCACGTAATGGTAGCTAAATAGTTTACTGAAATTAGTCTCTCTTCAACATGTTTTATACCTCTTAAAGTCAGGGGTATGGTAGTTTTTAAATCCTCTTTATTCTTCCTATTCTGAAACATGTTACAGCTTCACTCATCAGCACTTTTATTTGATAATCTGGTTAGTTTGAGACAGAAATAGTAAAACAGAACTCATTAACAGGATCACTTTGCACTAATACAAAGAGATTGGCCATTTTCATATCTCATATTTTTACTTTCAGACACCAAGCTGTCCCCTTCCCCATTCTTAACATCATCAAAGATAACCTACCAAAATTGTTATTACACAGAGACCCACAAAATGAAATTGTAAGTACCCCAACTGAAGTGTATTAGAGATAATAAACAAGATAGACAATGAATAGCTAAAAACAAGAGTAATTTCACACATAACACTTAGGATGGGACAAACATGGTAAATGATTTTAGTAAAAAAGGCATAGAAATGAATGTATCAAACACTGGTATACAATACAATTAGCATTCCTTATGGGGGATGTTTTCCACAGTACACTGTTAGTTATTTTCCATCTTGAGAGTAGATAGAACAAGACATAAACACACCATCTGTTGGTTACAAGTTTTGACTAGTTGAATTTAGATATAATACAACCAAAAGCTGGCACTCCTTGTTACTTTTCTTGCACTCTCTTCCTTTTCGATCTCAAAGGAAAATCAAGCACAATAGTTACCCTGAAACCACAGCTATCTCCTTATATTTTATTCTTGATTTTAGTTTTTGTTTGGGGAATTTTGTTTCTTCCTGTTCTTGTGTGTACTTTTTGAGCATATTGCTCTAATGGGAAACCATTCAACCCCAGCAGACAACAAATAACAAAATAACGTTTTAAATTGAAAGTTAATAATAACATTAATAATAATAATAATAATAATAGTAATAATGAAAAAATAAGTTAGTCCTACTGCAGCGAAGTACTGGCTTCCCACTTGTGAATGCTGCAAATTTAGTTAAATGGTGTGTGCAGCCAACTCGAGCTGGCTACTTTTACTGAAGTCTCTGTCCAAATGAAGGATGCTTTGATTTTTTTTTTTTAAAACTTTAATGAATCAAACTGTGCATCTGTCAGCCACAGGTGTGTGACAGTGAACCAACACACATCACGTTGTTTTGGTTTCAGAGAGGCTTCCAGCTTATCTGTGCCATGACAGCTTCTGAATTAATGTATATGAAAGTGCAGAGACTTCATTTAGCACGTCTACTCTAAGCATCACATCCACTCAGTCAAAGTCAGTGTTGTTAGCTGTTAGCACTAATGCCCCTGTTGTTCTGGATGTAAGATCAGATGTGATGGCTGCTGCTTACTTTGTTAAAAAAAGGTGAATGGTTTTAAAAATTGCTTTGCAATTCAATGTTCTTCTGATGAGTATTAGCTATCATGGGACAGAACAGCTTTAATTATTGGTCAGAATGGTATGCACTACTTATTCATTAGCTTAACTCTTTTCAACTGTCTGTTGTACTAAAACCGAAATGTCTGCTAAGTAGTTGATCTGATATATTTGTTGTAATATGTACAACACAGGTTTACTAAGTGAAGCAAGGACTTAAAAAGAGACATTGCTTTGGTCTGCCAAGTAAGGGAATTTTGGCAAATATGCTCATTCACTTTCTCACCAAGAGTTAGATACAAAGATCAATATCAAAGTCATGCTGGAGCTCTAAAAGATAAAGCTCCAGCAATTGATTATCTCATCGTGGCATAAAGACTCAGGGGAAACTGAAAGGATCAAGGGGAAACAGCTAGGTGGGCTCTGTCTAAAGGTAAAATAAAAAACAAAAACATTTTACCAAACAATAATTAACAGATTATATCTTTTTGTTTAATCCACACAAAAACCACCATGCAAAAGTGTCACTTTGTGGGTGGCGGAGGTTACTACTGGATCCATTTCTTGCCTGAACCCTGTGATTGGATTACTACTGGTTGCCTGTCAACCTCAAGCTCACAAGACTCCAGCTTCCAATTGTTTGTCCTAAAATAATTGTCCCCTGGCATTAAAACTAGAAAACATTAAGACCATATTGTTCCACCATATGGCGTTAATATCACTTCTTAGAAATGGCACATGTATGATAACACTGTAGTGAAATCAATGTCTTACCAATCAGGTCTGAAAGAGAACATCATGAAGATTGTCTGTGAGACAACCAGTAAAAGAGAGAGAGAAAACATAAAAAATGCAGGCACAGGTAATATCTGAGTGAGAGGAAGACTGACATAGAAAAAGAGAGGGATCACCATGTCAGATCAATATCTGCTTTCAGTTTCAAAGACCACCAAGGTTTGTGTGTGTGTGTGTGTGTGTGTGTGTGTGTGTGTGTGTGTGTGTGTGTGTGTGTGTGTGTGTGTGTGTGTGTGTGTGTGTGTGTGTGTGTGTGTGTGTGTGTGTGTGTGTGTGTGTGTGTGTGTGTGTGCGTGCGCACATTGTCTTGGTATGTGTGTGGTTCAGGGAGGTCGAGCTGGGGTTTAATGAGTGTTCAGGCCTCTAGATCTGCACTGTTGGCTCGATAAAGCCTGCAACTGCCAAAAGCTTCCTTTGTGTGTGTGTGTGTAGCTGGTGTGTAGCTGGATTACTTGCAGAGCAAACTAAAACCACTCACACACACAGAGCATTGGTGCAGTGCATTCAGGGTTATTGTGCTGAAATAAATCTGCTGTTGTATAATTTGAAGAGATCACTTTCAACAGGCTGTTGTGTGAAGTGCAGAGCCACAGAAAGGATTCCACTTTTGAATGGCAACAGAGTTGCCTGTAAATCCATGGTCCTTGGTCTGTTGCTAAGAAACTACTCTTTCGAGGCTGTTGATCTTTAGATAGGTGGGGAAAGGACTTTAGAATAATGGAAGCATTAAGAATTTACAAAACAATAATGTGTAGCACTTTCAAAAAGTAGTATCCTCTCTAATGCCTTTTGATTTGCCACACCAGACCTTAGGACTCAGATGTGTCCTTCTGCTAATTCTTTATTTCAGTGGCATTTTAGGCAAACAAAGGAAGGCACAGTTCTGTCACTGATTGGACATTGCTTTTAGTTTAAATCCCCATCAATCCCCAAGGCACATGCTTTTCATTTATTTGTGAATGCAAGAGTTTAAGCATAGGTGACTGATGATAATATTTTGTCAACAAATTTCATGAAAATTCCTAAACCAACAATTCATTTATTCTACAAACATGTATGGTCTATCTCTAACACATGTTCTATTTAGGAATACTTTTAATTTATTTAAGAATACAATGTCCAGCTATTTAATTAGATTACTGAATACAAATATATATTAATGACCAGTTTTTATAGATGTATATGTCTTCACTAGGACTTATTGGAACAATGCCAACTTTGTTGTTAAGTGGTTGGTGTGTTAGTGTTTCCATGGGATAAAGTAGCAATTCCATCTTCAAATAGCCTGCCACATTGTTGTTTTTCTAGTATCTACAATATGGAGGGGAAGTGATAAGTAAGGGGTTTTGTAAATTTAAAAAAAAGAAACTTACCAAAACGCTTTGCTTAGTGACTGAATGATTTCCTCACAATGAATAAAGAGTGAAGAGACTCGGGCCTGTAATATGCTCAATGTAGGGAATGTGCGTAGGAGGACCACTTGTTCTCTTGCATGGCAAAATCTGCAGTAAAGAAGACTTCAATTGTAAAATGATAGCATTGGTCATTTGTTCTGTTGAAACCACCTATGTTTTTTGAAAAGCTACAGTACCATTTGTGTTTATGTGAATGATACTCTCGCTTTGCCAGACCTTCCTCCACAGCGCTGCGGAGGAGGGTCTGGCTAATCCGCACAGCATTCCTGGATGGTAGAAAAACGTGCTGTGGTTTATTGGATTTTCTTGAAACCAATCACAATCGTTTTGGGCGGTGCTAAATGAGTTTTCCACAAAGACTTGGATAACACCCTATTTTGTCATTTATAGGATGGATGGATCTTAGTATTGAAGTTGTAACATCATGCTGTAAGCTGCAACATCACGTTTTGTAGGAGTCTGTGTAAATCAGCAATGCGATACTTTGGCAAAATGAAAGGATATGCACCTCCCTGCTTCTAAAGCAGCTTTCTTGTGTTGGAGAATTTCGTCTACAGACGCTGTTTCTAGTATTCATCACTTCATGACAGAGTTTTAAATACATTCCTTCATCTAACCACACATCACATATTGTATATCATTCATGTTTTGCATGGGTACACTTTATAGAGTTTAGTGGTTACCAGTCTGCTGTAACACACATTTCTCATTGTCCAGTCCATCCATCTGATGCCTCAGATCATTTCTGTGTTGCATTGCTATATTGTGTTACAGCAGCAATAGCTGTTTGTTTGGGATGAGGAATGAGGAAATGGGGGGCCTGAGTACTGATAGACACCAGCCTTTAGAAGAAACTGTGATGCTGACTCCCACAACTACAAGTTACCAAACATGGAAAGATCCAACATCCTGGTAGAGCTTAGTTTTCCCCAAATATTTCAATGATTTAGGGAACGATCTAATTTATTAAGAATTACAGGGAAAATAGCATTTTCCTTTTTAAAACCCACATGAGTATTAATTTAAGGTTCCATACACTTTAGCAACGGCATTTCCTCTTCTAAATTGAATTTGTGTCCATCTGCTGATGAAGCTCATGTTATAGGACCAAAATCTTCAGAACAAATAAAAAATGGACACAGGGGAGACTGTTGTATTGTTTGCACTGTTTGTTTGTATATATATATATATATATATATATATATATATATATATATATATATATATATATATATATATATATATATATATACATATATATATATATACATATATACATTATATTTTTCCGTGCATGTTCAGCTGTGCACCGACTAAATCACTCTTTAGGTTATGTTGGCAATTAAATGGAAATAATTAATTTGAGGAGTGCTAATTAAACACTGGCCTATTTTCTTTTTTATAGTACCAAATTACATAACTTTGCCCTTGTAACTTCTTGGAAATTATTATTAAATGACAGACCTGCGTTACCAACATATTCCATTTCTTAGTAGCAGTTTGACATAAAACCTTCTTTGAGGCTGCAGTAATAGAATTACCATACAAAACAGGCTACTTTTTTTGTTCATCACTTCTTTCTTGTATTAAAACTAACCTGCTCATTTAAAGCTATAGTGCGTAGTTTTTGTGGCCCCCATGAGGAATTCTAAGTAAAGGCAACAAAACTGTTGACGCGTCCACATGATATATTGTGCACAGCCACCATGCCTCCTCCATGCAGTTTCTACGTATAGCCAAGGAGGACACAGAAGAATAAAAAAAAAACATGATGGACTCTTGCGAAGACGTTTCTATCTTCACTCAAGTTTCTGCGAGCGAAAGTCAACAAATGACACAATCTTCTGAACATAAACACACTGAGAAATACAGAGAGAGACAGTTATGTGGAGCTGATAGTCTTAATTAGCTTCGTAGCAACTCATTTGGCAATGGAATGAATGTAACACACGTTCATTAATATCACAAAAGCTTCAAATACAGCAAACTGTAGCAATAATAGAAACCAATGGCAAACTTCCACCACGTAATATCTATCAACCTAAAAATTCACCAGTCACATCAGCTTTTCCATAGAAAACCTCTCTTGCCCTCATCCTACAGCCCTTCCCCTCTCCTCCTATCTCTTCTCTCTTTCTCCTCTTAGTTGATGTTTAAAATCAGGTTTGTTGTCTCATCTCTTTCTCATACAAACTGATAATATTTGAATGGTTGTCAGTTGGCTGCCAAACAGCTATTGAGCTTTGGTTTCCTGACTGTGTTTCTTCCTCTTTTGGGAGCAGAATAATTTAACATCATTCACTTTGCCCCTTTGATAGGTGTCCTGTCAGGCAAATATGTCCTCAAATATCCTTCAGAGAGTTTTTTTAGTAGCCTGTCCTTGCAGACTTTTTTAAATTTAGATTGTGAGCTTTAAATAGAAATTGTACATAGTTGTACCTGAGGGAAAGTAGAGTGAATGTTCCCCAGTGTCCTGCTTTATATTCAGACACATTCACATCTACAGTATAAGGTTTTCAAAGCAACCAGTTTTCTACTTTTTGACCAGTGTGCAGCTCCAGTTCAGCAGCTGGTGTTCAGTGCCGTGGGCTATAGAACCACAAAGGAGGCAAACCCAGGTTTGCCAGCTGTTTGTTGGATTTGAACCAGGAAACCACTGGACATAAGCCTGTCTGACTAACGGTATCAGGCGACGGGACTGAATCCCCATATTAAATCACTAGACAGTGGTGAAAATTGAAATGTGGAATTGGAATTTACCCAAGTACTGCACTAAAGTACAATGTTGAGGTTACTTTATTATTTCCTTTACTTAACAACGTAACTGTATATGAAGTAGCTACTCCTATCAGATAAGACACATTGATGCATCAGTATTAACAATCTTATAATGTAAAATGTCATCAATACTGATAATCTAAATATAATATGTCCTACTATAATTACTGTCAGTCACAAGGGCCAGAGTAGGATTTTCAATGAAGGGCTTGTACTACAAAGATCTTTCTGGGTGGGGATTCAGCAAGGGAGTAGTCTCGCATTGCCAGACCTACCTACACAGCGCTGCGGAGGAGGTTATGGCTAGTCCACACAGCATTCTGGGATGAGAGAAAAACACATGCTCTGGTTTATTGGCATTTCTTTAAACCAATCACAACAGTGCTAAGCGCCAGACAGAGCCACAGCACCTCTGCAAAATAGCCTGAGGAAGGAACTTGTTTTGGTGGAACGTGTATGTTCAAAGGTTGTTTTAGTTGTGATACAGAAAACTCTGATTGGACTAGCTGTCTCAATTAAAAAAAAAGCTGACATCTGGCAGAATACCGGCTAGTTCACACAGCATTCTGGGACGGGAGAAAAACATGCTCTGGTTTATTAACATTTCTTTAAACCAATCACAATCGTCTTGGGCACCTCCGTAACACAGCCTCAGGAGGAAACTTGTTTTGGTGGAACATGTGTACGTTCAAAGGTTGTTTTAGTCGTTCAGTAGAAGACTCAGATTGTCATGGTCTCTCTTGAGAATGAGACCATGTGTCTTAATGAGCTTACCTGTATAAATAAAGAAAATTGGCCGGATAGTCTAGCTAGCTACCTGGATTTATCCTGCAGAGATCTAGGCGCAGCTAACCATAGTCCTCATAAATCCACAGGAGTTTAAAATACCAACACAAAGAAAGCAGAAGGTACCGGACATCCGGCTGAAATGAAAGACATCCGGTTGAATTTCCGGCGGGAATTGAACAATCCCAGAAGTGGAACTTCGTGGATCTAGACTAGAAAGCCGTCAACAAAAATGTTTAACTGGAGAGAAGACGAGACTTGGGAACTTCTGTTGGTAAGGAACAACACCAAACTCACACCGACAAAGACTTGACAATGATTGATATTTAACTATTACAAATATGGCACCTTGACAAACAGCTGTGGGTTTGATGTGCTACTTGAAGCCTAATTGATAACTTTAATTCAACTTTTAATTAAGGTTTACTAACTATATTTTTCTATCTATCTACTTAGCTCCTTTGTTTTTTTGCCTCCTTTCTTCCTGTCTTTTACATTTGGCCTTAGTGTGTGTCCATTCACGCACACAGTAGGGTGTGGAACAGCAGCTGTAGAAATTAATTATGGATGTGTGGGACTAATGGCTCATGCAGGCTGCTGTTATCTTTTCTGTACTTTAAAACAGGTTAAAAGAGAGAAGCAAAGGAGCTGCAAATAAACAGAAAGACATAACCACAATTGCATGTATTACACGCTTGTATTCTGCATAAGATATGTTTAATTTCCATCTGTGTGCTTCCTGTTCACTTTAGTTTTATTATTCTTCATGGTATTTGTTTCTGCAAAAACCTTGATGAGATGCAAAGTGTGCTCTATTTGAAATTAGCCTGTGATAAATTGGGAATGTATTATTCAGGAATCTTTGAATATACAGTATAAGAAAATTTGATTTTCTGTGGGGATATGGCTTTATGTTCTCATACTTTTATAGAAGGTTTTGTAAAGTTCTTGGTGGAAAAGGAAAGAGTGCTGAATATAACAAGAAATAGCGTGGGCAATGACAGAATTATTATTTAAGAAATGGCATGAATTGAGCACATCATCAAACATCATTCTTTCTTTGCTGAACAAAGAGCAACATGTAAAAATAAGCACACCTTATTTGGTAATGTTGTCAGTCTATGATAATATTCAACCCGGTCTCACGGCAGTTTGTGAACTGGTCACAATATTTTGATTTATTGGTTTGCAGGGGACACGATTTCTTGTTCATTTGGTGGTGGTCACCACAGAATGGGAACGTGACCATTTCATGAACTGCCATGAGACTGGGCTGCAGCAGCCTGTTCTGGGGGACAACAACGGCCGCCGGGACACGATCCGCAGTCTCTCTGGGACGCAAAAATGGGAAAATGAACATGCCGGCATGACACTGGGCTGCTCATGGGGAAGCAACAATGGGGAAACGAAATGCCAAACGCCGGTGACAAAAATGGGACGGACCGCCACAAGCGGGACGCGCTACAACAAAGGGACGGTTGGGGTTAGGAAAAGAACAACAGGGAAAGGAACCGCCACACGCTTTCCCAGGTCTCCGGGGTGAAAGCCGACTTTAGTACTATTCGCTATTGTAATCGTGCTGTTATCATGAAAGGTGCCTCCCATTGAAATACATTAGTTTAAAATTTGTGCTCACCACCACGGAAAAAAAGAGAAAATGGTCTCCCTGTACAAGAATCAATAGATTAAATAATGACAGCATTTCACAAACTGCCATGAGACTGGGCTGTAATATTATGGTTGTTAATTGTGCCTCAAACAGAAGGAAAAACAGCAGGGGCAAGACAACAAAAAAACAAACATGATTGTAATATTTGATTTTAATCATTTTCATTAACCGTATTAAGGAAAACCAATTTCTCTTTAGGCAAGGCAAGGCAAGGCAGCTTTATTTGTATAGCACATTTCAGCAACAAGGCAATTCAAAGTGCTTTACACAAAATCAGTTAAAAGAAAATAAAACCGATAAAACACAGAAGAAACAGTTAAAAAATAAAAACAGTTAAAACACAAGAATAAAAGTTACAGTGCTGTATAAAAGATTAAACAGTAAAGAAATGAACATCATTTAAAGAAAGGCAACATCGAAAAGAAAGGTCTTCAGCATTTATTTAAAAGTACTGAGAGTAGCAGCAGACCTGCAGGTTTCTGGGAGTTTATTCCAGATATGAGGAGCATAGAAACTGATAATAATAATAATAATAATAATAATAATAATAATAATAATAATAATAATAATAATAATAATAATAATGCAGACGCAGTTATGAGGGGTTTATGAAAATGAGCATTATGATAGGGCAGAGAGAGAAGGGAGAATACTGTTGAAGGGGGGCTGTATTTGAGGACTACATCTTTGTGTATGTTTGCATTGTGATTCACTTCAGGGGAGGGAGATGAAAGAGAGCGGAGTTGACACAGAACAGAGACTATTTCTGTCAGAGTGCAAGTGTTGGTATTTGGTTTGTGAAAGTGCCTGTGTGTGTGCACACTGAATCAAAACTGGCTTCTCTCAATACAAAACTGACATACTGGAGGACAGAGACGGCAAAAGTACTCACTCCCGTACTCAAGTAGAAGTACAGATACGTGTGTTAGAAAATACTCTGGTAAAAGTAGAGTATACTGATTTAACTTATTTTCTCAAGTAAAAGTAACAAAGTACAGGCTTTGAAATAGTAAGTATAAAAGTCAAAGTAGCCTTGTGAATGACAACCATTGTTTATGCAAAGCTCCCTGGACCACACAAATGTTACTAGAGTGCATGCTGAGAAACTTCAGTGGACATGGAAAACAGGCTCTTTATATGCCATTACCTACATTCTAAATGGATTCTGGCAATAGGCCCAAAACATCACATACTGTATCATTTGTATGTGACAGAGACTGGGACTCAAGGTTAATAAGATTCTGACTGAGTAGCAACATATGAATACAGTTGTGATTCTGTGAGAATTCTTTTAATCTTCCCCTTAACATTTAAAGGAATCTACATGTATGTGTGTGTGTGTGTGCTCAAATATGGCTCTTAAAAATTAAAAATGATTAAATATGAATTAATAAACAGGTATGCAGGACTTAATTAACAAGTTCCCCATACTATAGAGTTACACAACACATTGGCAAGGAGTCATTCTTGATGCCTAATATCTCAAACATCTCTCTCAGATAAGGCAGAGGATGATTGGGGATGTACTGGTGTTTGTCTGCCAAATCTCTAGTCTAGCTAGGACTGATTCTGGTTTCCAACGTCACTTCAGTTATGTCTGTTAAAACACAGACGGAGACAACGTCTCTCTTCTGATGCAAACATGGGCATGAGTAGCTCTGCTATGGCTGTTTGTGTGTGGTTCTGCAAAGAAATAACATTGTAAGGTCTATTATACACAATGCATTATAATCACATATATGCTAGCAAATAACAATAAACCTATTATTAACACAAAAACCTCTTGCAACATTAGCTACTATTATTCTTAGCCATCTTAGCTGCAACAAGCTTTATAACTTAAAATTTAGTAGGCAACAACAACTCCACAAGTCAACTCAAGCAACTGAGTGAGCAGAGAGACAGCCCAATCCGCAGATTCAGAGCCGGAAGCTCGCAGACCATAGGATTCATTCAAACTCACTAGCCCTCGATGACTCACGTGAGTCATGCAATCCCGCAAATCAGTCGGCTATGTTGTCATGAATCGATCTGATTCAGATGAGCGAGTGAAGTCTCTCCTCGGACTCAGGGCAAAGCAAATCAACAACAAAAGCCATTCTTTCACTTCTGAAATAACATACAATGTTCTGCACGTAGCCTAGCTAGACCTACTATAGGTTTTGGTGTATCAATGTAATATGATAAAATGCAATTAGGGTCGAGCAGACAGTCCAAAACATTGCAAGTTCACCTCGGCTTGCAGCTCGGGCTCAGCTCGCTTCGCAGACAACTCACGAGTCCTCGCGTGAATCAGTCAATTGGGAATCAGCCAGCTACGAGTGGATCTGTAGCAGACGAGCGAGTAAAGCAAATCACCAACAAAAGCTATTCTTTCACTTCTGAAATAAGTGTTCTGCATGTAGCCTAGCTAGGCCTACTGTAGGTTTGGTCTAAAAATGTAATATGTTAAAATGCAATTAGGTTGAGCACACAGTCGATTTCAAAGAAAATAACATGTTTTCTTATTTCTAGCAATACTGACTCAAGTGATTCAATTGACTCGCACAACCCGGTTCGGTTTACCCCCAATTTCCACCGCGGCCGTTACACATCCGGTGGAAATTGGGGGTTAGTGAGTGACTCAGAATAACCTGAATCCTTAAGGAACCGGGTTTGCCAGGCCTAATCTGAACTGATTGACCTCCGTACAGGTAGTCTCTTTTTCTTTTCTCTGTTTTTTCTCGATGTGACGTGCGCACCTGCGCTATTCTCCGACATGCACTCATAATCACACCTGATCACGACCTTTTGTACAAAACTTAAGTAATGAGCCAATTTTTAAAATGTACAGAGTGGAAACTAACGATTTTTGTGTTAAATTGTAAGGGCAAAAAGTAACAAGTCGCCACAAAAATAAATAGTAAATTAAGTAAAAATATCTGAAAAATCTACTTGTGTACAGTACTTCCCATCTCTGCTGGAGGATGTCTGGCACAGTACTAATTTATGATATTTGTTCAGTTAGGCAGCAACAATTTGTTCCCATTATTTCTGCTAATATGTTTGTTTACTAAGGAAATTGCAGTAGTTTCATGAGTTATTCACATCCATTTACATTTTCACAAAGATGCTGCCACTGCAAAAAAGCAATAGACTGTTTCATCTTTTTAAATGATTGCATAAACTGACAGCTCCCCATATTAATCCCATGCATATGGCAGAAGATATTATATAGATTTTCCTTCTCACAGCTCATGATGCGTCCTGATGACACGTTCTGTCATGTCAGATAATTTCATTCATTAATTTATACGTTTGTATAAAACTGTGCAGTGCTTAGCAAATGCAGCACACCCCAGGAATACATATTTTCCATAAATCTATCTCACAGACCCAGCCCTAATGCCATGACAAATCGTATTTAAATTTGCAATTAATAATGTAGTTGTTTGTTGAACAGAGAAGAGCCAAGCTCAGTGGGTTTATGTTGGACAGTGTGAGTCTCTTCATCTCAGCCAATTAAATCGTTCTCTGCACTTGGATTTGCAAAAAGAGCTGGTGACACTCTATGAAAACGTAGTTAAAATTGAATGTCAAAATTGCACTGCACCACCTGTTCTGTGCAAATACAAGCTTAGCTGCTCTACTTCATCTATTTAGATTAAAAAGTGTTTCTGTGCTCTTGTGCTGGCTTTGCTACAATACAAAAGTAAAGGCAGTAATTTCTAAGCTTGATTATAGTGTCAAAGCTTTGGTGCCTAACTTTTTTTTTAATAACATATATAATATCCGTTAAGTTGAAGTCATTGCCAAATCAGTTGATACAAAGATAATTAAGACTATCGGCTCCACAAAACTCTCTGTATTTGTGAGTGTGGCTGTGGTTAGAAATTGCAGAAACTGTAAAGATTGTTACCTCATCATTTAATCCTCCGTGTCCTCTTTGGCTATACGTACCAACTGTGTGGAGGTGAAGCGTGATTACGGAAGGCTTGTATCATGTGGATGCACCGACAGAATGGTTGTCATTATCTAGAATTCCTCATGGGGGATACAGAAACTACACATAATAGCTTTAAATAAGAAAATCCTTCAAATGTTTTAATGTCTGTGAGCTGGAGCCAGCGATCGCCAAGCCTGGCTCTATCAACAACAACAAATATATATATATATATATATATATATATCCACCATCAGTACCTCTGAATTGTACTATTTAACATGCTATACATTATTTAAGCCATGCACAAATAGAAATGTAAAAAATTACAAAATATGGTCATGTGTCATATTCTTGGTACCCACAATTACATATATTACAATCATGTATTCTGCATGGAAATATTGTAATGTTTCCGGTATTCTTTTAAACATTTTAGTGACTCTGCTGGTTGCCTGGCGATCCAAACTGAGCTAACCACCTGCTGGCTTTGGATTCATATTAACACACAGACTTGAGAGTGACATTAATATTGTCACCTAACTCTTAGCCAATAAGTATATTTCCCCAAAAAATCTAAACTATGGTAGAATAATTCCTTTGCTCCCACTTCTCAACCTCATCTCCCCTGTTTGGTCTGTCCATCTGTCCATCTGGATGTCTGTCTGTTCTGTGTTTCTGTCTGTCTGTTCCTTAAACCAGGATATTCTAATTGAGTTCTTTGTTTTTTTCCCAAACCGAAGAATCTGGACTCCTTCATCTTCCTTCTCCAACTGCCAATCAACCAATTTCCCAATTTGTCCCACTGTCTGACCACTCATAAATTTTTTCTCTTAATTCCGGTATTGCTCCGTTGCCAATTGAAATTCTGCCAGATATCACTCTTTTTAATTAAAGAGGATCTTTGTTACCTTTGCCTTGTGAAATTAGATTTACACTTCATCATGCCCACACACAGCTCTATCCAGGTTTCCAGCAGTGTGTTACATACATTTTACCCTCTGCCACACTGCCAGCAGTACCCTTATCATGACAACACAACCCTCTTGAGTCTTAGTGAGCTTTAGTGCTTCCATGCGTGTGCGTGAGTGAGTTAAAAAGACAGCGAAAGAATGATAAATGTGTGGTGTGTGTGGTGGCGATAACGACAGGCGAGCGGCTGTGTGAGGCTAGCTTCAGGCTAGTACTCTGCTCATGAACTTGTCATTGACCACACACACACACACACACACACACACACACACACACACACACACACACACACACACACACACACAATTTAGAGCCAAATATATTACTTTTGCAGAAGGAAGAAGGGAGATAAAGCAGCAGTAAGGGACTAAAGAAAAACTCTCGGGGAGACAGGGGACAGAGGGCGGCTGATTCAGACTATGAAGGAGAGGCAGAGATTTTTAGAGAAATTTAGTGTGATTTAACTGTAATGAAAATAGTTATGAGACGGGATGAAGGAAAAGCAAAAGTACCGAGAGAAGATAGAGAAGAAATAGAGGGGTGAAGGAGATCAAATAGGGATGGGCAGAAACATAGAATGACACATGCGTGCACAGCTAGGACAAAATGATATGGCTTGAAACGTTGGTACCAAGCGTCTATGCTCATCTGAGACAACCTGTATTCATAAATATCACTTCCTAAACCCCAATCTTGTAGCCAGTTAGGATTAAAAGAAGCCCCTAACTGACGATATCCTCTGAAAATCAACTATGTTATATGGCCACAGGCAAGGGGATGACGACAAAATAATATCTCTAGGAAAACACATTGAACCCTTGAAATTATTCGAATCACTACTGCATAAATATGCATAACTGCGAGAGAAAAATAGTCTTAATAAGTGAAATTATAGTTTTGCTCAATGCCAAGAGCCACATGTGTTTTTTGGATTGTACAGCAGCTTGAAGCTGTCTACAAAGCACTGGAAGAGACAGTAGAAATAACATGTGTAATTGGACCATTTACATCTGGTTGAAATCCTACCACAAAGCTAGTTGATCAAATGGCATTCAGATTGCAATGGTTTTGGCATGCATTTACATCTTTCATCATGATGTGTTTCTTTCCTTATCCAGATACAGATATGCAGGTATAGGGAGTAAAGGATATAAAGGAATGAGCAGTATGGCTTCAAATAAAATTACATCACAAAAGCATTGTATTGAAGAATTGACCTGAAACATGCAGTTGAGTAAGTCAAAGTTTAACCGTTTCTAGTAACGATACGCATTTTCACTATGCAGCGTGGCTCTGTGACCTGACATGCCAGATGGTTTGTTACAGAGAACCATCTGAAAAGCCATAATTGGGAGAAAAAAAAGGGCGGGCAAAAATACATGGTAGGTGTTTATCCAATCCGGTCTCACGGCTGTTCATGAAATGGTCACGTTATTTTGATCTATTGATTGATTGAACAGGGACATGATTTTCTCATCGGGTAAACGGGTAATCGCACGCAGGAGACGGCAACAACAACGCGGGATGCAACCCTGGTCTCCGGGGTGAACGTCCTGTATTTTTTGACCGAGTCACCAATCCACCACCCAACGTCCTTACTTGGGTTTTTGGCTTTTCAATCCTGCTCACTACCGTAATTGTGCTATGAACAGAATATTGTATGTGGTGCTTTCGGTAAAATGTTTTATGAAGCCTGTCTCTATAATGCATTATAAACAGTTATAATTAGGGCTGGGCAATTTATAGATATTATATGGATACATGAGGCTAGAGATCCTCTTAAATTTCGGATATCGCAATATCGTAATATGACAAGTGTAGTGGTAAAGTGATGTACTTTTCTGAATTTACCTTTCTTTTCTGTTCTATTATTTGCCTTTACCCACTTTGTCATTCTATCCACATTAGTAATGGTTATTTATCACAAATCTCAATCTCAGAGCACCAATAGTCAACCCTACAATATTGCTGCAATACTAATATTGATGTATTCAGTAAAAAATATTGTGATATTTGATTTTCTCCATTTCGCCCAGCTCTAGTTATGTTTTAATCTGCTTATGATGTTCTATGAATATAGTTATAAGCACTTGTGAGTAATCGCAATGTTCATAACTATAATCATAACATATTAACATAACAATGACTGATAAGGTCAAATATTATAATACTCTATTTATAATACTCCATGATTGCTAGTCTATAATTGATTATAAACACATGAATTTCTATGAGTAAAGTTAGAATCATTTGTAAATAATGCTTTCATAATCCTACCACCAAAATAAGTTACTTCGTGAGGCTATTTTGCCGAGGCACCGTACCTGCATCCAGCGCTTAGCGCCGCCAAAGACATTTGTGATTGGTTCAAACTGGAAAGGGTTAGGCGGGACTGTTGTCATGTTGTCAACATAGCCGCTCCATTTCATAATAAAATGTAAGGAATAATTTCCAAGATAACCTTCTCACTTAATGAAAAGGTATACATGTCAGCGTAATCAAATTTATGATGGAGAAAAATAAGTTTTCACTTAATTTGTTTCAAGTAATCTGAGTTCATGTTGATTTATTGGTGCCTGCTTAGTTTTCTGTATGTATTGCCCTGCGTGTACTTAAGCTGCGCGAGCACAGATCAGCTCAGCTCGGTGGTTTTTGAAACTGAGAGCTATAAAGCAGATATTCATCTGATAGGCTGATCCCTCTCTTTTTCTCTTTCTGTCAGTCTTTCTCTCCCTCAAATTCGACCTGTGCCTGCATTTCTTTCTATCTTTCTCTCTCTTTTACCGTTGGTCTCACAGATACTCATAATGATATTCTATTTCAGATGGTTCATACAGATGCCAATCTCTCATCCTATAGAAAGCCGAAGTCACGCCCCTTCCAGTGGGCCTCGTGGGACCTTAATTCGGAAAAAAATATGAATGGGAGTGTACGGGGAGAGGCAAATTATTGTGGGCGGTAGGTTCTCTCATCTCCCACTATTTACGTCACCTAGGTTGTTGCTGAACTTGCTTGCTAGCTAGCTTTCTTGCTTAGCTCTGTTTCACAACACATGCAACGTTATCTTACTTGATGTGTTTTATCCAGTGAAGTGTTTTCAACAGATAAGCAAAAGAACAAGAGAGATCCTCTGCTCATTTGAGTAACGTTAACACATCCTGTGCGATACACAGACACCGTAGCTTCAGCGAGACGTCATCCATGCAACATTGATGTGTGTAGTTTTTCTAATTACGTATTTTCACAGTCTTATACTTCAACAGTTTAACAATAAACTCAGACTTTCTTCGGTTGAAAGATTATCTTTTAAATTGACGAACATCATATTTGTAATCCATGGCTCAATTCAAACGTGATCAAAACATAATTTTCCTCTCCCCGTTCACTCTCGTTCATAGTTTTTTCCGAATTAAGGTTCCATGGACCGGAAGTAGAAGAGCGTGATTTTGGCTCTCTATTGATTCCAAATTGCACGTTTTGGATATGAATCTGATTGGCTGCTTGATATTACAGATTGAAATGTGGCATCAGGCAGCTTTCAATCAAACAAGAAATGCTTTAATGCACGAACACGAACGTTACATTTAGATTTCATACATTTTTTCACATCTGCATATACAGTAGTTGCCACACTTTTAAAGCTGTATATTGTTGTACTATTTGCTCTGCCCTCAGCCATTTCTGAGGTACAGTGAGTGCTTTTTTAGGGTCCTTTCACAGAGCAAAAGCAGTTGTTCAAAATTTCAGGCTTTTGCAGAAAGTGTTACCTGGGTTAAGGAGATGCAGGCAATGGTTTCAAAAAGAAGAAACAGAACATTGGTTTTTCAGGTTCAATTCAGTAATGAAAAGGAAAAACCAGACTTTAGCTGCTTTTCAACCTGGATTTTGGTATTTTGAGGGCCTTTTTTTCATGCTATACTTCTCTTCTCTGTCTCTTCCTCTTTCTCTTTGTCTCTCTCTCTGTATCTGTTCTCTTCTTGTCTCTGCTCTCTCTGTGTCTTTCTGTCTGTCCATCTGTTTGTCTGTGTCTGTCTCTCTCTCTGTCTGTTTTACGCCCTTTTTGTTTTTCTCTCCTTTTACCTCTCTTCCCCTCACAGATGTCCTAACTGATCAGAATAGATCAGCAAATTGATTTGATAAGATTACATTAACACTGTCAAAAATCTGTGTGTGTGAGAGAAAGTGCCACAGAGTTTTAGCAATAGCAAGGTGATAACAAGTGTGAATGTTTCACCGCAGGGGTGATTATAATTAGAACTCAGTTTGGTTCAAGCTGTATAATTGCACGCACACGCAGATGCTCACACACACACACACACACACACACGCACACACACACACACACGCACACACACACACGCGCACACACACACACACACACACACACACACACACACACACCAAATGTGGCATTGAGTTTTGCCCCATTTTCCTTTACTCAGCTACTTTTTCCCTCCTCACCTGTATTTTTTTCACAGGGAGTGTCAAACCTGACCTAGTATCTTCTGCAGCTGCTCAGGAAAACTTCTCTGCAAAAAAACATTGAAAGTTTGAGTCGTAGTCTGTGATTCTACTGAATTTATCACTTACAAACAAAGATTGTGTTTGCATTTAAATTTCATGTGTGCATACCATATGCCTTGAAGAAATACATTTTGAGAAATACCTTTACTCTTTATCATGCTTTATGAAATTTGAAAATGATTGATTGATAATCTAATTTCAATACTCTAAATGCTGGAGCCAGGAAACTATTAGGTTGCTTTTACACGTAAGCAGTTTGGTCAGTTTTAACCTAGTTTATTACATGGCTTGGTTGAAGTCCAATGTACAATACTGTTGCTAAGTACAAGACACCGTTGCCATAGACACAGTTCTGTTCACTCTTGAGGACAGCTATCAATCAATCCGCTGAAAGAAGTCCACATAATTTACTGTGGCAAAAAAGTGGGGAAACGTGAAGAAACTTTTGTCCTCCAATTCAATCAATGACAGCAGATCTGAGCATCTAATTGCTTGCTACATCTTTATATACCTTCTATGATCGCTAACAGCTGTAGGGACAACAACGCTGATTAGTTAGCTTAGCTACATTGCAAAATGTTTAATGTTAACTTACAGGTGTGTCAACATGCAGGGGCTGTGCAAAAAGGAAACAAGATGAATGAGGACATAAACGTCAACATAAATATTACCAAAGAAGCCACTCACCATGTCTCACTTCACTGTCAACGGAAATGTTCAGTTTCATGTGAATTAGAGCAGCCGGTAGCCCACTAGCTCACTACAACGCTTCAGCTAATGTGTCAATTCCTGCTGTGGTTAAAACAACCGCTGGGTAATGTGTCCACCACTGCAGCACCCAAGAAAACATAGCTACGGCTACTACCACAGCCCCTAAGGTAGTGTTGAATAATAGACAAAGCGTTGTATTAAACAGCCACAAAATGTACGTTGCTATGGATGCAGGATTCCAACCATAGACCCGGAACAAACTATTTTCTTTTGTGGAAGCAATACAAACGTATTTAAATCAATAACTCCTGTTTAAATCAATATTTTGTGTCAAATTATTTATTTATTTGTAAGTAGCTATGTAATAAGTGGGATAATGTAGAGCAAGGCGGTTGTTATAGCAAATACAACCCAGAATTGGGGACTTAAAAGGGTACTGAAATAGCTTGAAATGTAAGACACAAACTAAAGTTACAAGATGAACTAAGCCAGTTCAAACATTTTGCCACAGTGGATGTAAGGTGCTGTACATTGGAGAGTTGGGCACCTATAATATGATTGATGCTCCTCTTGCTGTAGAGCTGCCTAGGGTGGTTGTATGTAATGGCGGCAGATTATCCTCAACAGCTTTCTGGGTTAAAGTGTGTAAAACGTGCAGTGCAACCTGCCCCCCTCAGCCTGAAGGAGCTGCTGATGTAGCGCCGTTTAAGAGAGGAGCAAGTGGAGTGGAGGGGGGGGGGATAACTCAGGGAAAAGAGAGGAGAAAAATTAGGAGAGATTGGGGTGACCGATCGAGGGAGGAAAAGAGGACAGTGAGAGACAAATTGTAAAAAACAGACTGAACTATACAGAGAGAAAGAGAGAGAGTAAGCCGAAGAGATGTAGTGAAGCAGAAGGATGTGTGATGGATGGAGGGATGTTAGGTGTGATGAAAGAGGTGAACCAGGGATGAAGAGAGGCAGATGGATCATCATGACATTACACTGGAGTGTGTGTGTGTGTGCATGAATATCCACTTTTCTCTTCAGCTATGTGTGTTTGTCAAACTCTGATTATTGTATTATCAGAGCTCATTATGGAGATTATGTGTATCACCACCCATACAGGCCTATATTGGCTTTTAATGACTGGCTGTTAATTAACAAATGTTGGCACAGTCGCAAACAGCCTATATGCACACATACATATACTTCTTATCTTTCCCTCAGTCAGTCTCCCTGGTTTTGTTTGCTCTGTTTCTTAAATTAAGGGGTCACACAATTGTTTGCTGTTCACTCTGTGTCAACATGAATGGCTGCACAAAATGTCATGACAGTCCATTCAAAAGTTGTGGAGACATTTCAATTAAAACCACAGATCTCTACCTCATGGTCGTGCTGGAATATAATTCAGGCAATTGCCACAATCAGTAGGATTCATTTTCTGGAGTATTGCCAGTACACTACAGAGCAGCATTAACTATATGAGATGATAGAACAACCTTACATTTCTCATCTTATATCTAAAAGACTGTTTAGATAATACATTTACTTTATTTACAGTCATTAGGTGATTTTCTGTTAATGGATTTACTTTTTTGGGTGCTGCAACAATAATCCAGCTGCAAAAATAATCAAGCAAGCAAGATGCCTAACCCTAACCGCCACCCACCATAAGCATTAGTGTAAGGATAAGTACTGAAACATTGGAGAGGTAAAGTATTCATCTTTACTTGAAAGTAGCAGTATGAATGACAATATATGTTGGTCGTGGCTGGTGCTTCGATTAGACAAATGATTCGAAAATATTGTGACTTTGTGAATGTACATAAGACTTTAAAATTCCCAGAAAAACAACAACATGGTAATAGAAACAGTGGCTACTAATTGCAGTAATTAAATAATGCTAAACTGTTAAGCATTTTGCTGAAATATTAAACAACTGTAAGTAAGAGAAACACAAGTGGAGAAGAGTCATAAAGTCAGTAAACTAAGTAATTTACCTAAGGTCTATGTCATACCAGACTAACTCGGGCTGTAGCATAGTATATTTTATTAACTAATGCTGCATAAAAAAAATAATAATTCTATTCACCTTCATGTAAAACCTGCTACCCTTGGGATCTTGGAAAATGTCATAAATTGACTTCCCTGGTGTCCCTCAGGGCTCATACAAAGGCCCATGCTTTTACACCTTGACTCCAACAACTCAAAACCTTTTTAATCCGTGGCACACTCAACATTGCTTTTCACTCCTCTATCACTTTGATTTCCATCCGCAAAACATTCAGCTGGATGACTGCCCACCACCTCTAACTCAACCTTGACAAAAATGAGATATTGCTCCTCCCTGACAAAAGTTGTCTTCTGCAAGACCTCTCTATCAGTACTGACAGCACCATAGGGACACCTGCCCTGACTGGCAATAATTTCACTTGTGATTTTTGGCAGCCACTTGCCATGCAATGCTTGCATCACAGCCACATCTTCTTCCTCTTGCCAGACCCCTGTCTGTCTATTTCCTGTTTCAATATAACTTGTGCTTCAGTTATATAGCATCTGCATTCTCCAATGTCACCTCCAGCCCTCCTTTACCTCCTAGAGGCAGCTCACAACAAATTCAGAAACCCTGGTTCTGCTGTACAAGTTGCTAAGTGAGCTGCATCCCCTGTGTACCTTCATGACATGTGCTTAGCTCTTCCCTCCCAGCAGACACCAGGCCATAACTCCACTCTCAGCTCGACTCCTCTCCCTCCAGGCACCTTGGTGGTGAAATGACATTCCCACCTCACACAGAACTCTACTGCTTGTGTGAAAAACTAATTTCTTCCAGAAACTCTTCATCTCCTTCTCTGAGCTGCCACGGATGTCGCTTCAACCTGATAATTCTCCTGTCATCTGGGGAAAAATCCTTTTCCAACTGGTTCTTGTTTTGTTTCTATCTAGAAAACAGTTTATTGTGAAGGTGCTGCTGTTAGATGATAATGTTCTTCTCCATCTTGGGGCTACACTAGAGAATTAAGGAGGAGATAGACATTCATTAGCTGTACTAAGGATACATTGGTAATGCTATCAGTTAAGGTGAATTGCCTGTGTTTCTCCTTGCAAGCTAGCTCCCTGTAAATGAGCACAGTATGGCATACAAATCCAATTGGGTTCTCAAGTGGATTAAGAATAAACATTAAATGAATACATATTGCTTAAAGCACTTTTATATTTTCTTGCCACCCTGGGGCAGCATAACAACCTGTAAACACAACATTGACATACATTATAAAGTTGTTGTATTGAGAATGAATAGTATTCATTTGCAGTCATGTTTTTTTCCACTGGGTCCAACATAGGTCTTTTAGCTTTGGTTTGGTCCTTACTAGTCTGGCTCAAAAGATGTACATTGTTGGGATAAATCTTAATGTCACTCCCCTTCTGTTATTTCCGCTATCTATTTTGCCATGGCACAGTTTCTGCATCCGGTGCTTAGCACTGTCCTGGAGATTTGTGATCGGTTTAAAGATACAAACAAGCTTCCCATGACATGATGCTCTTTGGATGCTTTTATATAGACCTTAGTGGTCCCCTAATAGCATGTCTGAAGTCTCTTTCCCAAAATTTAGCCTTGGTGCATAATTACAGCCACTAGAGTTAGTCCCACAATGAGCTTTCGTTAGTATGTGCCATTTCCGAGACTGTACCTTTTATCGGGGGCTAAGGTGGAGGCTGGGGGTGTGGCCTTGACCAACTGCCACTTTGCTTGTTTGAAGTCCACGATGTCTCTCAAAGGCAGAGCAGGATACCCAGGGCTGGGTTTACACCTATTACCATTTCTAGCTATTCTCGTTTTGTTTGAAAATACTTCAAACGTCAACAAGAAGTAACATCACCCAACATCGCTTAGAGCACCTTTAAGATGATTTTGGATTTTAAGATGATTTATCGATGCTTTGTCACTAAGTACATAAAGTATTCTAGTGGAGTGGCTGCCTGCAGAGCTAAATACCATAAAGAATAATAAAATGTGTTTTGTAATTTGGTTGAACTGATCCTTTTAGATTACAGCTAGAAAGTAATTAAAAGGGGGCGCAAGTTTATTGCACAGTACATTATCTCAAGCTGCTTAGCATAAGACATTGAGAAAGTAAGATGGATGGATGGATGGATGGATGGATGGATGGATGGATGGATGGATGGATGGATGGATGGATGGATGGATAGATGAAAAGCAAACCAAATGTGAAGAAGAAAGCAACATTGCTGTTAGTAAAAGCACAATAAGGGGTGAAGGAATGACAAGAATTGAAGAGTAAGAACAAAGAGATGATGATAGGAGGGAGAGAGAATAAGAAAGAGATGAGTGTGCTGGCATGTGAAGTGAAGCGATGATGAAAGATTTAGACAAATTGGCAGAGAGGGGGAGTGAAGAGAAAAACCTTTCCTCTTTGGCAAATAGGGGGCAGTATCACTCTGTAGCAGGTTCACAGTAAGGGGGGTGGGGTTGTGAAGACCGCAGGAGGGAGGGGTAGGGATGGGTGCAAGTTAGACAGAAGGATGGATGATGGCAAATAAAGAGAAAGAGAGAGACAGAAAAGGTGGAGTAAAGAGCGGTAGAAGAGACAGAAAACAAAGAGACGGGAGGGGGAAGAGACGGAGGAGAGATACAAGAGAAGTACATTAGTGCCAGCATGGAAACACAAACCATTGCTTATCTATTATCATTTCAATACTGCTGAGCGGATGAGTGTTTGCATGCTCTTGCATCTGTGTTGTTATGGGTTCTTGTGTAATGTGCTCAGTTTGTATTAAGGGTTGTCTGTCCATGTGTCTATAAGCATTTGTATCTGTGCATCTGCATGTGTTTTTGTGTATCACTGTGTGTATGTCTTTGCTGGTGTTTGCATTTGTGTGTGCGTGCATGCACATACTGGCAGGGGTTTAAGGAAATGTTTTTACTGCGTCTGTCCTTGATATGCCCAGCTGAATACAGAGAGCTTTTAAAATGGTATTACACCACAAAACCAAGGCCCTCTTGGAGGCTTTAACAGCATTTAAAGTCTCCCTGGGCAGTGACCGCACTAACAATCTGAAGCTTTTTCAGATGCTCATGCAAGAAAACCATTGGTTTACAAGGGGAAATAAGACTAACACCTTAATCTTGAAAACAACATAAAAGGCCTGGCTTTTACAAAGCAGCCTTATTTTTACGTTAAAAAAATCACCTTAACATCAAGAAGACCATGTGACAGCATCCTCTCAGATTTCAATTTACCCTTCACTTAGAGTTCTTAACTTAAACCGACACTGAAAAACCTTTTTTTAAATTGAGTGGCAGTCAGTTTATTTGTAACAAGGGGTACTACTCAGCCTGAAAACTGGTTGTTTAATGTCTTCTGTGGCCCATAGCAGGAGCTTTGTTAATAAAAAAACATGTATTAGGTTCTCCCGTCAGTGCTGTTGATCAAGGCACTGGCTCAGATCTGAAGTTTGTCCCCGGGCCCTCTAAATGGCTGCCCACTGCTCCCTTGACAGTGTTGGGCAAGTTACTTCCAATAAGACATTATAGATTACAAGTTACTGTCATTTAAGAGTAATTAGTTATATTACAATATTACTGTCTCTGAATTGCAATGCGTTACGCTACTTTTGCATTATTTTTGAGTTACTTTCACCAAATTAACAGCGGAAGTTTGACTTGGCAGCTAGTTTGTGAATTTCACCACCAGATCAACAAAGTCTCCTCTTTATCCACTTCAATACATCATAGATCATTCATAATGTTTTGTATGATTAATATCAATATGCAAATTAACTAAAGCTATAAAAAATAGATAAGTAAAACGTACAATAGGCAAGTAGGAGAAAATTAAAAGTACCTTACAGTTGTATTGCAGTATGGCCGTCCGTCCGTCCGTCCGTCCGTCCGTCCATCCATCCATCCATCCATCCATCCATCCATCCATCCATCCCCGCTTATCCGGTATCGGGTCATGAGGGGAGCAGCTCCAGCAGGGGGGAGTATGTGTAAAATTGCCAAAGTTTCCCTTAAAAACAACAACTTGGGCTTGGATACATCTCATTTTAATGAAAAGACTTTGTTCTAAACTGGGGCTTTGGAGTTGACAGGAAGTCCAGTATCCAGATTTGTGTAGATCCATACTGAAGACTAAAAATGAAGATAGGTCGGCCTGCATATATTTTGACCATCCTCTTTTGATCCGTCCCTCACAACTCACCACACAAAGTTTTTTTTGCAATTGCTGAAGGACAGTGGTCACAACTAAAGCCACTTGTGCAAAACTCTAACTACAGTCTGCACTACCAACAGTCACCTGAGATAAACCCTTCACATCACTTGCAAAACTCCTAAAAAATTAAATTCCCAGCAGCACGACTCTTCACACATGTCTCAACACAGGCTCAGTGCAGCGAAACAAAGAGCCACTATGAATGGTCCTCACTAAGACAACAAACACTGTCACTCAGAACACACTGAGAGAAAAAGCACTAGCATCAAACACCAATACAGACATCAGACATTTTTTTATCTTTATAGTTTTAATAATTAGTGCCTTCACACTAATCAATATTTTCTTTAAAGAGTGAAAGTCTTTTACATGATTTTTTTATTTTATAGTACACCAATTTTAAGGTAAATAAGAAGGATTGAAAATCAGCAGTTTGCTTTATGTAATATATGAATATATATTTTTATTTAGGCTGTAGTAATTTACATAATAACTAGAACTAAAATTACAAACTAAAGGTATGTAACAGTAACAAAGAACTGTGAGACTAATCCTGCCTCTCTCCAGCATTAGGTCACACGTTTTCATCAACACATTTGATGTCCACTCTTGCCATGCACCTGCATCATCTACAGTATAAATACAAATAAATGTGGGATTTCCATTTCTTTTACTGCCATTACTTTCTGAAAAACAGTATGTGTGCAGTTCTACTGTAATAAAGGTAGTGTTGTTCACTTTTTTATAGCTATGTAACCTCAGACGTCCAAGAGTCTCCTTCAAATAAGCACTGGTTCCCTTGTAGCAAGTACAATCTCTAGACTCTCTCTATTGTGGCATGCAGTAACTACCACAGACTGTACTTCACAGTATATACTTACTGGATATGTTGGTTATGTTAATTACATATGCTCCATATCATGAGCCCTGGCACTGTCATTATTCAATTTGTGTTAATTCCATTACAGTGGCTGTCTGTGAAGAAGTGACAGATGATCCTAGTTTTTCAACTTTGTATTCAAGTCATTATAGAGATGGATTCTTTTTATCTTGAGTTTTTTGTGTGTGTCAAATGAGGACTATTCATTATTAAGTGCACTGTTGAAATAAATGCAGTTGATTGACACTAGACCTTTGTAGCATCGTCTTTTTCATGGAAAGTATTAAAAAAATATCCAAAGTTGTTTTTATTTCTCTGAAATTACACTGCATCACTGTACTCAGGAAATTAATTTACAGAACGAGAATGCATACCACACATCATCCTGTGTGTGTGTGTGTGTGTGTGTGTGTGTGTGTGTGTGTGTGTGTGTGTGTAAAATAACAGCCACCTGATCCTCGCTATGACCATCTGCAAACACACCTGCTCTTAGCTCGTATATTATTTTCTTTTCATCACTTCTCTCATCTGTTTCCATCAAGCAAAACTGAAATACGATTTCTAATATTCATTCTTTCAACCCCTTTTTTCTGACTCTCTTTCTGACACACAGACACACACACACACACACACACACACACACACACACACACACACACACACACACACACACACACACACACACACACACAAACCCTCAGTACATATCAGATGGTTAGGCTGATCAAATAGAGAGCAACAACACAGATGTCAGAACAGCTGATCCCATTCTACATGTCCGTGGGCAGTCCGTGAGTGTGAAAGAAAAACGCAGGCGTGTTAAGAGCTATAGGCAAGTGTGGATTTGTGCCACTTTTGCATGTAATCTGCGGTTTTATCTTTCAGTGTTTCCACACGGCTAGAGCAAAATTCAGCAAACTAGACTGGTTTTATCAAAAACACAATTCACAAAACCACACACCCAAACTCCAAAATACCTCATATATCATGCAAAATGAAGCACTGCAACCAAAATATAGCATTATAAAAATCTAACTTTTGCACCAAATGGCCCACACTTCATTCATATTACCAGATTTTTGTCTAACCAACTACACACTGTTGGGCATAAGGATAAGCACTCTCATCTTTAGTATGCTTTGCCATAATACTAAAATAGTTCAAATTGTAGAAAATTATCCAGATTGTTGTGTGCTAACCTTTTATTTTTCAACAAACAAGTCAGTGCAACATTTGCAAAGCAGAAATATTTACATTGGACTGAACAAAAATATGCTCAATTGAACGTCTTTGGAAATCTTCTAAACTTGAGGTTCATAAGCTTCACCTTAAAGAACTAAGGGTTACTTTAAATGAGATGCTGAGAAAGATGAGAACCTGCTTCTTTTCTCAGCTTATATCCTCAAATAAGCACAATCCCAGAATCTTGTTTGACAACATTAATGCATTAGTGTCTCCTTCTGGCCCTCAAGCTACTGTTGTCATCTAAATTGGACTGTAATGAATTTCTCCTCTTCTTTGTAAATAGAGATCAGAGATGTTGGGGCAAACACTTTACCACCACTTTCTCAGAACTTTGCCTGTGACTTGTCTCCCGCTCATTCTTGGTCCACTTTTAAAATACTGACATTACTTGAAATCGCCTCTCTGCTACATACTTTGAAACCCTCATCTTGTCCTATGGATGTTGTTCCTACTGTGCTATTTGTACAAGCTTTTGACAGCATTGCCCCTTGTATTGTAGAGATGCTTAATACTTTACTTTTAACTGGTGTAGTTCCCAGTTTTTATTATTATATATTTTTTTAAATATGCTGTTGTTAAGCCTGTACTTGGAAAAGCCTGGTTTGGATCCACTACAACCTAACAACTATAGGTCAATATCTAAACTACCATTCATGTCAAACATTTCAGAAAAAGTTGTAGCAGAGCAACTCACCCTTTTCCTATAGAATCATGAGTTGTTTAACAAATTGTAGTCTGGTTTCTATAAGTAGTGCTGTTTCACGGAAACAGCACTACTTAAAGTTTCTAGTGATATTATGATGTCTGCTGACTCTGAGGAATATACACTTTCCTCTGCTTTTGACACAATTGATTATTACAGTATGATAAATAGATTTTGTGATCTGGTTGGGTTGTCTGGCTCAGTTTTAAATTGTTTTTCATCCTACCTTTCTGGTAGAAGTTTTAGTGTTTATGTGAATCAGATCATGTCTGAAACTGGAGAGTTGTTGTGTGGGGTACCTCAGGGTTCTGTCTTGGGACCTATTCTTTTCCTCTTTTACATATTTCCTCTAGGACAGATAATTAGTAAATTTAGCGATATACTGTATCTTACCATCTGAATGCAGATGATATCCAACTGTACTGCTCGTTAAAGGAAACTGAGTTCTCTAAACTGTTTTCTTTAATCAACTGTTTAACTAGTATCAAACAGTGGGTATGTGGCAACTATTTGCTTCTGAACTCAGATAAAACAGAAACACTGATTATTGCCCCTATTATTATTATTATTATTATTAGTTGATTCCCTCACATAAAGCAGGACATTGGTGACTTAGGCCCGTCTGTCCAGCCGAGCCTCAGGAGCTTAGGTGTTGTTTTTGATAAAACCATGTCTCCACTCTAAACAATTAGTTAGGAACTGTTTCTTCCAACTGAGGAATATTTCCAAATTAAGAACACTTCTAACTAAGGGGGAGTTGGAGATGATCATTCTTGCTTTCATTTCTTCATAATTGGATTACTATAACAGCCCTTTTACACCAGTTTTAGCAGCACTTCACTGGTTACCAGTCCAATACAGAATTCAATTAAAAATCCTGGTCCTTATTTTTAGATCCCTGCATAGTCAAGTTCCTCCATACATCTCTAACTTGATACAGCTTCATACTCCCACCCATAGTCTGAGGTCATTAGGTCAGAGCTTTTAGTGGCTCCCCGCACTTATTTTAAAACTAGAGGGGATTGATCATTCCAAGCAGTGGCTCCTAGGCTGTGGAATGACTTTCCTCCCTCTCTATGTGAATTCTGTGGAATCTTTTAAAAAACAATTGAAGACTCTACTGTTCAAGCAGGCTTTTAGTTAGTCGAGGGTTTTTTTATGTTTACTATTTGTATTTAAATGTTGTTGTATTTTAATTTGTTGTACTGTAGATTTAACTGTGAAGCACTTTGTGATTTTTATCTGCAAAAAGTGCTATAAAATAAACTTTACTTTCTTACTTACAAAAAACTGTAAACTGAAAAAGAAATGTACAGAAAAACATTTAGAAAAAAAAAAGAGGTAAGAAAAATAATTAGGCAGCATCTTGCCGCACAGCTGGGTCTTCCACTGTTGAATGTGAAAAGCTGCTCACCTGTGGTCTTTTCATAGTGCTTACTTCCTGATTGAAGTGGTAACAATTAACCATTGAGGTGTTTGGCCAGGTGGCACATATATACTGTATATTGGCCAATTAGTTTATATAGGGTAATTTTGAATGGCAGTGTTTTGAAATGGCAAATGTGAATTTTATGTCAGGTTGTTGTGTCTTATGCAGAGAACTGTGTTCAGTGCATTTAAAAACTGCCATTTTGAATTGCAGAATGTGTGTAAAGCAGAAAATGTGTTTAGACTTTTGGAGACTTGAGAAAAGGTTTTGCTGTCAGTTTAAATAATTGTGCTATGCATGTCATTTTAGCAATTGGAAAAAACTGTAATGTCAGTATGGTAGTTTAATTTGGTTGATGGCTCGATTCTTCACACACCTTATTGTTACTTCCCTGGCTCAGGGGAAGCCACTTAGGAGTTAAACAAATAACTGTAACTTGCAAAACGAAGTTAATTGCAAATAAAGTAAACCAAAAGTTGACAAAGCAACAGAAAGTGGTAGCTGATAATGCTGCTGAGACTGTCTGCACTGGTTAAAGCCATAGTGCGTAGTTTCTGCCACCTCCATGAGGTATTCTAAGTAATGACAACAAAACTTCACAGCGTCCACATGATACAAGCCTTCCATGACCGCACCGCCCAAACCTTTATATATAATATAATGGGGAGTCCCCATCCATTCCAGCTTAAAGAAGGTCAACAGATGACCCAATGCCTGATTAAAGAAAGAGACGGCTGAGAGACTGAGGAAAAACTTTTCAAGCCGTGTCGCTACATAGGAACCAACACTATCAATTACCAAAAAAACCTTTCCTCTGTCCATCAGAACTGTCAGTTTAAACATGACAGGTGGTTGCATTTTCATGTCCCATATGAAGGTATATCTATGAAAAATGAATGCACTGTAATTTGTATGTGGTCCACGCACTTATTTCTGTATGCACTCCATTGACTGCCACTGTATAAGACCATGAATCCAAGTAGATGGATGGGTCTTAAAACACAGTGGCTTTCAAGC
Organism: Percina caprodes; assembly: GCA_013375575.1. Lineage (NCBI taxonomy): Eukaryota > Metazoa > Chordata > Actinopteri > Perciformes > Percidae > Percina > Percina caprodes. Next base: position 657,597 of record JABXJD010000022.1, on the reverse strand, counting down.
TGGGGAGTGGAGTTCATGTCCCAGAAGAAGTTAAAGGAAAACACAATACTTTCACCCATTTTATGTGGCAAGAGTACTTTAATGAGTTTTTTGAATGCCTTAATTATCTTTATGAATACTTGTTACCATTTGAGTCAATTGTAACCAACATTAATTCAATTTAATTGTAGCCTTCATTTTCCATGAAAGGCAAACAGCAAACCTTTTACAACTCTCTCTCAAGCCTCAAGAGTTATTTGACATTAAAAGATTTTAGTTGCAGATGAGACAAATATGTTGGAGAAAGTGATATTTGCCACCTGATAACTCACAACTGACTTGCGTACAGTGTGTGCAAATGGAGTTATCAGAAAGCTAAGAGGCCAGAAAGGTTGCGTTTAATCCCTCTGTCACCACAATCCAATTTACAGGTATCACCTGAGAATTCTGTTCAAACAGATGTGTCACATCCAACACATCTGTATGTGTATAACTTGAGAAAAAAAAACATCACACTAACTTTATATAGCATGCATTAGTATGCCTGTGTGAGTGCATTTTGGTTTTCAAGTGTGCGTGTGTGTGTATGTCTGTGTCCTTGATTTGATTGGACAGAGATTACAGTGATAGCCTCTGATGCGTGTGCGTGCGTGCGTGCGTGCGTGCGTGCGTGCGTGCGTGCGCGCGCGCGCATGTTGAGCTGTCCTTGAGGACAATTACACGGTTAAAAAAAAAAGATGGAGAAAGAAATGGTCTCTCTGTCCTCGTGTGTGTGTGTGTGTGTGCAGGTAAAATGTAAATGCCTCTCCAGCATCCATACACCTCTTCAGGAATCATAGAAAAAGGCTCTTTATCTCTTAAGATTTGGGCTCATAATAATCAGAGGTAGATTTCTGGTTCTAGGCAAGGCAAGGCCCCTTTATTTATATAACACATTTCAGAAACAGGGCAATTCAAAATGCTGTACATAAAACATTAAAGAGCAGTTAAAAAATGATTAAAAAAAAAAAAGATAAAATAAAAGAATGAAAGTTACAATGTAGTATAAGAAATTCATTATTTAAAGAAAGGCAACATCAAAAAGAAAGGTCTTCAGCCTTGATTTAAAAGAACTGAGAGTTGCAGCAAACCTGAAGTTTTTCTGTTCCAGATATGTGGAGCATAAAAACTGAATGCTGCTTTCCCCTGTTTAGTTCTGACTCTGGGGACAGCAAGCAGACCTGTCCCAGACGACCTGAGAGGTCTGGGTGGTTCATTAGCAGATCACAAATGTATTTTGGCCCTAAACCGTTCAGTGATTTATAAATCAGCAAAATGTATTTTGAAATTAATTCTTTGAGGCAATGAAGCCAGTGTCAATACTTCAGAACTGGAGTGATGAGATCAATTTTCTTGGTCTTAGTGAGAAGTCAAGCAGCAGGGTTCTAAATCAGCTGCAGCTGTCTGATTGATTTTTTACGGAGACCTGTAAAGACACCATTACAGTAGTCAGGATGAAACGTCTCCTGAAGCCACATTAAGATAATGTTTCAGGTCTGTGGCCATGACTACACTAAGATTTCTGGCTTTGTCTGTTGTTTTTTGAAGCTGAGTGCTGACTTTTAGTCGTTCCGCTTTTGCTCCAAAAACAAACTCAGTTTTTTCTTCATTTAATTTCAGTTCATTAATAAAGGTTTTACCACATCAAGTCATTTATTTGTTCAATGCACTTAGTTTTTGTATTGGACTTCAGTTCCCTGGTGATAAGGTTGTGTAAATTTGTGTGTCGTCCGCATAACTATGGTAACTTATTTTGTTGTTTTCCATAATCTTATCCAGTGGAAGCATGCAGATGTTAAACAGAAGTGGCCCCAGAATGGAGCCTTGGGGAACTCTGCACGTCATATTTGTATGCTCAGATGCATAATTACCTATAGATACAAAGTAATCCCTATTCTTTAAGTAGGATTCAAACCAGTTTAGTACTGGCCAGAATCGGTCTAGTAATATGTTGTGGTTGGCTGCGTCAAATGCAGCACTGAGATCAAGTAATACTAAGACTGAAGCTTTTCCACTATCTGTGTTTAAGTGGAAGTAATTAAACACTTCAACAAGAGCCGTCTCAGTGCTATGGGGTGGTCGAAAACCTGACTGGAAGGCATCAACACTGTTGTTTAGTGACAAGAAAAGGTTGAGTTGTTGAAAAAATGCTTTTTCAATGATATTACTAAAAAACGAAAGGTTTGATATCAACCTATAGTTGTTCATTAGGAAAGTGTCTAGATTGTTGTAAAGTAATCAAGATGATGGATGTTTGTAGAGAGCCGCTCGAATGAGTTTCAAGGATACTGATTTGCCTAAATGTTAACAAATACAGGTTACAGTCTATAAACATAATATTAATGGACCCAAACGCAGTCATAGACAGTGTTGGTAAGTAACTAATATTTATTTTGCGGATGATGGAGAATGGGCTGGTGTGAGCATGGATGGGGGAAGAGCGTGGCAAGCGGAGGTAGCTTGGAAGCGAGGTGGTTTCTGGCAAACAAGCAGGGAGATGCGAGGTTGGCAGTCGGGTGAGTGAGGAACACAAGGAAACATTACGGATCTTCAGGATGACACAGCCACAGCCTTAACACTTGGAGATTGAGATATTTAGATTTAAACTTGATCCAAAGACATTCATGGAAATTTACTGACATAACATTTCACCAGTTTCCACCAAACCTGTTGTGCAGTGCAGGATAAAGCCTGACTGATGTTGCACAGGTGTTATTTTAACCTCGCAATCTGATATCAAAACCGTCACAGTGCGTGATTTGACAGTAGATAGAACTGAAATTAGGGGCTGTCTCAAAAGTGCATGTACACTACAAAAGAGAGTTTTATAGCTGTCTTATTTTTTCATAGACACTTTGTTTTAATCTGGACCTGCTCCCAGTGAAAGCATGACCTACCTTTTTTAATTCCCCAATGCACAATTGTAGCCCCTTTTTGTCAATAGCTTTTTGATAATTATAATTTTGTCTTCATCATAGACCCTTCGGACCACCTTTACATTCACCCGGGTCTCCTCCCATTATATACCCAACTTCCAATTTTAAAAGAAAACAAAAAGCATGCAATATAACCAAAGTCATTCTGTAGATTTGTTTTAACATTGAATATTCCTGCCAGCAGTGAATCATATCTTTATAAGAAGTTGATCAATAAACCCGGTTAAATCAAGCGAGAAATAATTTTCTGTTTCATTAGAAAGACAGTCAGAATGACTAGAAGAAACAGACTGATGGAGGTAAATTGAGAGGGAAAAAAGATAAGTAAAAAAAGATAGGTAGAGATGGGTACAATGATTGAACGAAAAAAGAAAGGAAAGAGGGGAAGGGGAGATAGGGGAGGGAAGATTGAATCAGAGGACAAGGTGAAAGGGTGTCGAATAGTAAAAGTGACGGCAGATAAGTACTATTAGATAGAGAGGTAGATAGAAAAATAGATAACAGGAGAGAGTGATGTAGAGCTGGAAGGATAAATAAAAAGAGGAGCAAAAGCGATTGAATTTGAGGAGAAGATGGAAGGGTGTCATATGGTATTATTGAAGGCAGATAAATACGGATGGATGGATGGATGGATTTCTGGATAGACAGACATAGGTAGGCCTAATGAAGCAGAGAATGAGGCTACGCAAAGGGGGAGAATAAGATGAGGGTCACCAGACGATGGAGGGATAGAGGGAACAAAAAGAAGAAAAGAGGAGTGACACAGGGAGGGAGTAAATATGGGTCACTTCAGACAAATGAGGAAAAGAGGAGTATAGGCAAGCTAAAGATGAGGCAAAAATGGGGTCACTGGAGTTAAAATGGAAAGATGAGGGGAGGAAAATGAGGGAAAGATGAAAAGGGAGGTAAGATGATAAGAAATTGGGTGAAAGAATGGAGAGAAGAGAGGAGGCTATGTAGGAGTGAGAGAGGACAGAGAGGGAGAAGGTGAAGAGGAACCAGCTGTAATGAGAAGCAGAGAAAAGGGAGGACAACAGAAAATATCATCAGGATTGTTTTTTTTTATTTTATTTTACAGAGGTTCATGGTCCCATGGGGATTAATCCCATTGACCTTTCTTTCAGTGCCACCAGCAGGTTGATATTTGTGGTTTTTAGTGAAATGTCTGAACAATGTTGGGGAGATTGCCATACAATTTCCTGTCACTATGAATTATATAGTCTATATCCATAACGTTTTAGGATGTCCCCCCATTTTCGGCCAGATGTCCCGTTGCCTTCCACTTTTTATTTGGGTTGGAATTTTAAACTCCGGTTGATACATGACTATGGTTAACTGCTCCTCAGATCTCTGCAGGGTAAATCCAGACAGCTAGCTAGACTAAGCTAGCTAATCTCTGATTGGTCCAGTCTGAGTTTTCTGTTGCATGACTAAAACCACCTTTGAACGTACACACGTTTTACCAAAACAAGTTCCTTCACTGGACTATTTTGCAGCAGCACCGGCGCTCAGTGCTTCCCACAACGATTGTGATTGGTTAAAAGAAACCAATAACCACATTTTTCTCCCTTCTTGGAATGCTGTGTGGACCAGCCAGACCCTCCTCCACAGTGCTGTAGGAGTGTTGGGTCCTTGTAAATTCTGGAGTGTAGTCTAGACCTACTCTATCTGGTCTAGACCTACTCTATCTGTAAAGTGTCTCGAGATAACTCTTGTTATGAATTGATACTATAAATAAAATTGAATTGAATTGAATTGCTATGGAGGAAGGTTGGGCAATATGAGACTGAATTATAAGACTTTGGTGATTGCTTATCTTTTCATCTAGCACTATCATCAGTTAAAAGTTTTTGACTTTTCCAATATTTTATAATAAAAATTATAACTAAAAACAGCTACACATAACAGGTCTAATCAGACATATTTTTTTAAATCATCGTTGTGTTGTAGGGCAATTATATTACTTTTCCTGCTGCCGTTTGCTGTGTTACCATTCTACTCAATGCCAATGTCATGACAACAGAGTCAATTTATCCATTAACAGCAATCATCTGGCATGTTTGTCTTATTCAAATTTCAATAACTGTTGACTGCTGTTAGTTCTCAAACTGCTACTTTGTACTGTTTTTTCAAACTGTTACAGTGGTGCTCAAAAGTTTACATACACATGCTTAAGTTGACTAAAAAGAGGAATAAAAAAATCATGTTTTGGAAATTTATTTTAATACCTAAATTAAAAAATGAGGTAAAATCCAACCTTTAAGGACACCAATTTTCTTTGTGAATGAATAACGTATTGTAAATAAATAAATGTTCTTATTTAAAATACAGGGGTCATAAGTATACATACCCCTATGTTAAATTCCCATAGAGGCAGGCAGATTTTTATTATTAAAGGCCAGTTATTTCCTGGATTCAGGATATTATGCATCCTGATAAAGTTCCCTTGGCCTTTAGAATTAAAATAGCCCCACATCATCACATACTCTTCACCATGCTTAAAGATAGGCATGGTTTTATTTCAGTTAGACTAATACCTGGTTTGATTTGCATTGAGAGATGATTTTATAGAAAGTATCCCATGCCTATCTCTAAGCATGGTGAAGAGTATGTGATGATGTGGGGCTATTTTAATTCTAAAGGCCAAGGGAACTTTATCAGGATGCATAATATCCTGAATCCAGGAAATAACTGGCCTTTAATAATAAAAATCTGCCTGCCTCTATGGGAATTTAACATAGGGGTATGTATACTTATGACCCCTGTATTTTAAATAAGAACATTTATTTATTTACAATACGTTATTCATTCACAAAGAAAATTGGTGTCCTTAAAGGTTGGATTTTACCTCATTTTTTAATTTAGGTATTAAAATAAATTTCCAAAACATGATTTTTTTATTCCTCTTTTTAGTCAACTTAAGCATGTGTATGTAAACTTTTGAGCACCACTGTATGTCCATATATATTATTCCTCTAAGTACAATATATATATATATATATATATATATATATATATATATATATATATATATATATAATATTCACTGCTGACATAACCCAGTTTCTATATACAGATGATGAAAATTTCATATGATCATTTAAATCTGCCCCTCAGTGGATCAAGCTCTATGGCAAGTTATAGGCTTTCATATTAGAGATTCAACCAGCAGACATTATTATCATTCTGCCAACTGACGACAGTTCAGTCTGACTTATGAAAATTATCTGTCTTCTCTCCCACATGTCAGATGTGAAGGCTTCAACTTGTAGAGGTAAAAAGAAAGAAACTCTGAACTAGAGCTGAAACAATGCATCCTTCCAAAGTCCAAATTCAAGGCCCACGTAGAAACAACGATCCCATTAGTTAAACCACCTAGTTATAAATAAAGCTTCTTCAAGTCAGTAAACAGTTTTGCCAAATTAGTTATGATTAGAATCCTCAATAAATCATTGCCGTGTTTGGACTGTTAAACCATGAGACCAAACACTTTGTCTTGCCAAGTTTCTTTCGATTTTGTATTACTTTTAGTCAGCTTTTAAGACTTTTCTGCTGTATTGCTAACTAGTTGTCATGCACTCTTTTATTTATTTTATTTTTTTTGGGCATTTGTTTATTTTTGACAAGACAGCTGAAGAAATGAAAGGGGAGAGAAAGGGGGAATGACATGCAGCAAAGGGCCGCAGGTTGGAGTCTAACCTGGGCCCGCTGCATCAAGGAGTAGACTTCTATATATGAGCGCCCGCTCTACCATCTGAGCTATCCGGGCGCCCTTGTCATGCACTCTTAATCGTTAAAGCTGACTCGATACGTTGAGCAACTCTACAATCTTTTCACATACCACATAGAGGTTTGAACATTAACAATAAGATCAGCACATGAATATGTCTGACATCACTATAGTAGAATTTGAGTGGCACCACAGATTTGGAACAAGCTTGAAATTGGAAATTGTCACATTCTGTCCCAATCTTTAAGAAAAGTTGAGGAAAAATTGCTTTAGTTTGTAACATTTCTAGCAATTACCTAAATTACTACAGACAAAATAAATATACGCTACCGGTCAAAAGTTTGGGGTCACTTACAAATTTTGTAAACAATGGGTGGCTGATCTTTAATGCAATATCTACATTGCTCATTATCAGTAAAGGCATATTCTGAATTAATAAAAAAAAAAAAACTAACTGAGAAAACATACAAGAACCCTTTTGCCATTATGTTAGCACAAAATGTAATCTGAAATCTGCTGCCCTAAAAACACATGGTATTCTGTCTATAATGGAGTGCAATGGAAATTTCTAAATGACCCCAAACTTTTCACCAGTAGTGTATTTTTATTTTGTCTATAGCAATGTTTCCCAAACTTAGGGTCGGGACCCAAAATGGGTCGCACACCCGTTTTATTGGGTCGCCAATTGGCAGAGTAAAATGAGAATCTGGCTTTTTGACTCTAGCGTACCTGAAAAACAAATACAGGAACAGACTAAATGCTCTTAATGACCTCAGAATGACCTCAGCATGACCCCAGAATGACCTCAGCATGACCTCAGAATGACCTCAGCATGACCTCAGAATGACCCCAGAATGACCTCAGAATGGCCTCAGAATGACCTCAGAATGGCCTCAGAATGACCCCAGAATGACCTCAGAATGACCCCAGAATGACCCCAGAATGACCCCAGAATGACCTCAGAAGGGCACTTTCAAAAACCGAACCTAGAGTAGATCAGCTGGTTGAGATCTTCAACCAGACACATACATCTCATTAAATTCAAGTCAGCATTATTAAAACCATGTTGGTGTCCTGAGGGACGATGGGAGGGGACGGAGACACAGAGAGGACAATAGAGACCTTTTCTGTTTTTGATTACTTTTATAATGGAATAAATACACTTTACAAATACACACTAAATTCATGGTTTGTTCCGTCTTTTGTCCACAGTTTAAAAATGTAGATGTTACAATGATTCATGGTGTATTTTTGTAAATTTGGGTCCCGGGGAGACACCAAGTTTCTCTTTTGGGTCTTGAGCTGAAAAGATTGGGAACCAGTGGTCTATAGTAATTTATTTAATTACTGGAAATGTTACAAACTAAAATATAACTCTGTATGTATCTGGACATATTGGTATCTTTGCTCTTTTACCTATTATATACACACTGCTTCTATCAAACAAAACAATGTATGTAACCATTTAATTCTTATTTGGTGTTTCTTTATTTCTTACCATATATATATATATATATATATATATATATATATATATATATATACATACATACATGGGGGTGGGGTGGGGGTGGTCTGTCTTTGAAATATTTCATGAACCATTCATCCTTGCTACTTTACACTTGGTTTTCTGGGTGCCTAATGAAGTTGGGGCTTGGAATATAGAGCAGGTTAGACAGAATTGGATAAAACTGCAACTGAATAAAACTGAAAAAAAGTGCCGCCATAACGCTGGCTCTCCTATGTCTATCCTTCACAATTAAGGTCCATCTTAAATTGACTCAGCATTTAGCTAAAAAAACGGTTTCTACCCTCCACAGTAACAAGTCCCTAAACTTGAATAGTTTACCATTTTGTGTTTGTGGTTTAGTGATCACAGTTTTGGGAAAATTGATTCGGCAAACAAGTGTAACCAATTGGGAAAAACTGTAAGTGCTTTGGGTCCTTCTATATGTAATTCCAAACAGGTATATTTGAACGGACACTGTACTAGTGTATAATAAACAAAATACAACAAACCGTATGAGCACAGTGGGAATCTCAGCAAGATGACCAAAAGAGAAATTAGGATAAAAAGAGTATGAAAGAGAGAGAGAGAGAATAAAAAGTAAAATAAATGAAGGTCAACAGGAATAAGGGATGCAAAAAGACAGGAAATGAATTGGGACTAAGAACACTTTCTCCCTCCCCCTCACTCCTTTTTCTATCTTTTCTTCTATTTTAGCCAAGTGATGGCATTAATTTTCTTCTTCTCCTTTTCAATCTCTCCTAGTCCTTTCATCATAGTCTTCCTCCCTCCAGATGCCTTTGCATTAAAGCTAAACCGTTCACTGATTCTCTTCTAAAACAAACACGCATATGTATTCAGCACGGCAAAACACCACTGGGACCAGAAGACAGCTTAATCGTGTGTGGATGTGTGGGTGTGTGGGTGTGTGGATAAATCAGTGTTATTTAGTGGTTCCCCCCCAGGGAGAGTGTTTGAGTGTGTGTATGACAGCCTCAATGTAAGCAGATCCTTTTCTAGCATGTAAAGTCAGGGGACATTTTGCATTTGGAGAAGTTCAGAACCCACACACACACACACTTTGTCTCTGAGCAAATACACTTTCAAATACAACTTCAGTGATATACAGTATGCATGAGCACACACATTGGAGGAGCTAAACAAAAATAGCAGTGACTGGTTTGTTTATTTCTGTTTGTTCAGTTGAATCTCACATTATGAATATTCTCTTTTTTTTAACTTCTTCCAGCCATGTATCCCCTGATTGACTTGCAGGTGTTGAAAATTGCATGCATGAACTGTGTTCAGTCAGCTCAGTCTCATGGCAGTTTGTGAAATGGTGACATTATTTAGTCTATTGTTTTGTGTACAGGGAGCCGATTGTCTTGTTTTGTTCGTCATGGTGAGAACAAATTTTAAACTCTTATTTCAATGGGAAGCATCTTTCGTGATAACAGCACGATTACGGTAGCGAGTAGCATTGAAAAGACGAAAAATCTGCATAAGGAGGTTGGTTGAGGAGATGGATGGGCTAAACAACACAGGACTTTCACCCTGGAGACCAGTGATCGTGGCCCACATGTGAAAGTTCCTTTCCGTTGTTCTCGTTGTTCTTTTCCTAACCGTTGCTGTTGCGCGTCCCAAGTGTGGCTGTCCGTCCGCCGTCATGTGGCATTTCATTTCCCTGTTGTTGCGTCCCCCAGAGACCGTGGATCATGTCCCGGCGGCGTGGTGACCACCATGAAATAAACAATAATTTAGCTGCAAAGTTGTCAGCTGTGTGTCTGCCTGGCATAGTGTGTAACGGTTAAGTATTACCACTACCTCTAATTTTATGGCCAGTAGCATTCTAGTGGAAGTAGCGTTAACTGCTAACGCTAATGTTATTAGCCTCAGGACTGCTCTTGCTTGCTTGCTCTTTATCACAAATGAGATATGTTGTTAAGGAATATTTTACAATTCCGTTTTTATCTTAAACACATTTAGAGAGGATTTGAATTGCTATTTTTAGTCTTAATTCTTATTATCTTGCTGGTGCAGGTGAATTTCCTTTGGGGCTGGTTAAAACCTCTTTGGGGGGGGGCACCAAAAATTCCCTCCTTTGCAGGAGTTCATTCTCTCTGCTCCTTCTGTCATTCCTCCATCTCTGTCTTTACCTGTCTCTTCTCTACTTGATATGTCACTACGTCTTCAAATCGTGCTCATGTCACGATATTCAAATCACACCATGCTCTCCTCGTGTGACATGTTTTATGTATCATTTTATGACGTGTTTGACGTAATGTGATGTGAGATGCCTTTGTAGTTGTAGGAACATTTCGTAAATGAGTAAAAATAGTTGACCTTGGTATGAGAGTGCTTCCTATTGGCTGCCTAGTCAGAAAGGCAATTTAAAAAAAATAGACCGTTTTTCCACAGCAGACATTTTGAGCTGCCATAAAAGGAAAAGTACAGGTGTTACAAATGCACACTGACGATGGCTCAGCTACATTTAATCATACATATCCATCATCCATTTTTATTATTTTTACCTGTGAGTTTTCTAGTGTGATATGTCAAAATGTCTAGTGAGAAAAAGCCTATTGAAGGGAAACCAGTTTTGGTACATTCTAGTTTAAGTCGTATTGGATGAAGATCTCTTTTTCTTCAATTTAGATTTTCAAACATTTGGATACATTTATGCAATACTTAATTTCTCAAGCTCTTATCTTGCCTCGCTGTAGCTGAAGCCCCTGAGCCTTTGGCTACGATAGACAGAACTTTCACCAAGGGAACGTGTGCATGCCCATTTGCATGTGCAGAACACCCAATAGGAATGCTCCTTCTCTGAAATGACCTGTGATTGGCCAACGTCTCCCATCACGGTTAGATGGTTAGACGTCATTGTTTTACTAAGGACTGAAAACAGAGCCAATCACGAGATGCAGTAGTCTAGCTTTCGCTCGGATCACTTGAATTACAATATGCTTAAAGATCATGGAAAGTTTGCCCAACAACGCCAACAATAAAGTTCCTACTTCAAAACACCTTTTATTTGAAATCCATTTTTGTAGAGACAGGATACATGATTGATTTATATATTTCCTAACACTCAACAAACTACACCATGACGAAAAAAGAAGTTGCTCACTGTCAGTTCTTAGCACCACCTGATTTATTATATGTTATTCTCAGCAGCTGTAATGTTACCTCGTAGGCTTTGGTACGTTTGCTTGACATTTCTATTGATCCAGTCCTTTCGCCTGACTGACATCGAGGCAAGATCCAAATCAGCATGTTTCATCTCTGACATAGCTCCATGGATTACAGGGATTTTCCTCAAACTAGAAATCACAAATCCATTTTTTTTAACATATATATATCAGAATTTATTCACAAAATGAACTACTTTGCTGGTTCCCCTCATGAGTACTCACAATATTATTCAATGCACAGAACAACCAACATTACATTACTTATGTCATTTAATTACTTATGTCAATAATAATAATGTAGGATTGCAAACAAACACCTGTATCATACTTGTATGGTTATTGTCTCCGGTTACTGGGAGTAAATTAATGGTTTTATTTCTTTTCTACGTCATTTGTGTGAATTCTTTCTGCATCCCCTTCAGAGGATATGAACTGGGAGCAGATAATAATTAAAAACTCCCAATACTCTTGAGAACCATCTTATCTTAGGTTTTGGTGAGATTTGGGAAAATCAACACCAGTGTTGTTCTTTACTTTGCCCACATGTGACATTACATTGTATCCCTTCTATTTTTCATAGGCTTCGCGCTCCAAGGCAACGCTACTGGGTCTTTTCCCTTTGCGCATGCATGGTGATGAAGATTTTCCTTCCCGGTCTTGTGTCCAGCATGGGCTTCAACTACGTCCCCAGATACTGTATACAAACAGAGCGGACCTGTTGCTTGTCTCCCACTTATTCTTCAAGCTAGCAGTATGAAGACAATCTCGACTTCCAGTGATGCTTGCCTCTGCCCTGCTTGCTGGACCGACTACATCTTGCCGCCGGACCTCCACCCCCACTGCGAGACCTGCCTCTGCACCACTCACGCCGGCCTGGCACTCACCCCCAACGCTTCCTGCCAGTTCTGAGAGCTCGCTGGTCCCCTCGCAATCAATAGTTTATCTGGGTGTGGACATAAACTCGATTGTCATGAGAGCCAAGCTATCTGCGCCGAGACACAACGCAGTGATCGCTCTGTTGTCCTGCTTCACGCCACACGCCACAGTGTCAGTGATGTCGGTGATGCGCCTTCTGGGCATGATGTCTGCAGGACACGTGGTGGTTCCCCTCGGTCACCTCAACATGAGGAGAACCCAGAGGTGGTTTCATCGCACACACACACACACACACACACACACACACACACACACACACACACACACACACACACACACACACACACACACACACACACACACACGAGACAGGGGACAGGGGATATTAAGATGTATCTGGCCATTGCCGGCGGCGAGAAAGAGATGGAGAGACAGCAGAGAGTGAGAGACATAAAGCTATAAAGCTGCGTTTGGTTATCAGGTAGTTAAAGGTCAGGTTTAAAATAAATCCCCTTTCCTCTTCCTTTTTGGTCCCCACCTCTTTTCTTTTCCCTGTCTCTCTTCGATCTTTCTTTCTCTTTTCATCCCCCTGTCTCTCCTGTCAGTGGTAAAAGTCACACCACCTACACCCACCATAACAGCATTGATGCCTGCAGCCAGAAGCGAGGGAGGGTGGGAATGAGGAGGCAATGAAGTGAGAGAGATGGAGGTGATCATGAAAGGAGGATGAACAGTGAAAGATTTGGGGGGGGGAGGCTTTGCTGTTACATAACATAGCTCTTAGAACCCAGATTTAGTCTGGAGGTCCATTAAAATTAGCTGTATGCAAATGATGTGAAGTTAAATAACAGTCAGGTATTAGGTAACTGGAATTTAATCTTTCACCTCAAACATAAGGCCTTTTTAGGTATTTTCTCTGTAAGAAATGCGATGAAAATAATCTTTGTGATGTGGGTGAACTGACCCTTTAAAGATACATTTATTTAAGATATATATTTAAAAAACAAACGGAAAGATTCATTTTCCAGGAATTAAAAAGTAAAAGTAGTTTAATTTTTAAAAATGTTTTATTCGATTAAGAATACAGGAAATGGCTCACACATTGTTTTGACATTGTTGTTTATAAATAGATTAAAGACCCCATATTATACTCATTTTCAGGTTCATAATTATATTTTAAGGTTGTACCAGAATAGGTTTACATGGTTTAATTTTCAAAAAACACCATATTTTTGTTGTACTGCTCATTGCTACAGCTCCTCTTTTCAGCCTGTGTGTTGAGCTCTCTGTTTTAGCTACAGAGTGAGACATTTCATTTCTGTTCAATCTTTGTTGGGAGTTGCACATGCGCATTCATTTTGTGCTAACTTTTTACTTTTACTCTGTACATTTTAACACGAATATCAGTACTTTCTTTTTTTAACGGGTGCGGTATTACATTCAATTTATCGCACCGTTGTGACAAAAAGAGAGCTGAGCCAGAAGGCAAAGCTTTTAGTCTACCTATGGTCATGAAGGCTGCGTCATGACCGAAAGAACGAGATCGAGGGTACAAGGGGCCAAACTGGTTTTCCTCAGGAGGGTGATAGGGTGAGAAGCTCGGCGTAGAGCTGCTGCTCCTTCGCGTCAAAAGAAGCCAGTTGAGATGGTTTGGGCATCTGGTAAGTATGCCTTCTGGGTGCCTCCCTAAGGAGGTGTTCCAGGCATGTCCAGCTGGGAGGAGGCCTCGGGGAAGACCCAGGACTAGGTGGAGGGATTATATCTCCAACCTGGCCTGGGAACGCTTGGGGATCATACAGCCAGAGCTGGTTAATCTGCGTCCTGATACTGGACAAGCGAACAAAGATGGATGGATGGATGGATGGATTGGTACTTTCTACTCCTTACATTTAAAAAATTGTCTCATTCCTTTGGTTTCAAATAAATTACCATCATCAACACCAAATTTAATCTAATTGGATGGGAATATACGTTGCACTTGACGCACCACTACAAGACAACTCGACAGATTCGGCGGCATTCATTCACGGTTAATCATTGCGGCTTGATGGTGGAAACATTAGCACATTGTAGTATGGACGGCAACATGATTGAAAATGAAGAAAACGGAGATCACAGAGATTCAGCAGACAAGCCGCAAGACATTCCCAATCATCCTTGGCCTTATCTGAGAGAGATGTTTGAGATAGTAAGCATCAAGAAAGACTCCTGGCCAATATGCAGTAACTCTAAAAGTGTGGGGTCGTTTTTAATTAATGTCTGTTTAGTAATTCATATGTTATCCTTTATTTTTTTTCCAGGAGCCATATTTAAGCACACACACATAGACACAGATTCTTTTAAATGTTAAGGGGAAGATTAAAAGAGAGAAAGTGGATCTGTGAATTCTCACAGAATCACAACTGAATTCACATCTTACTGCTCAGTCAGAATCTTTTTAACCTGGAGTCCCAGTCTCTGTCACAATAATCATATATGTGATGTTTTAAGCCTATTGGCAGACATCCATTTAGAATGTATGCAATGACATATAAAGAGCCTGTCTTCAATGTCCATTGAAGTTCCTCAGCTTTCACTCTAGTCACATTTGTGTGGTCCAGGTAGCTTTGCAGAAAATAAAAATCATTAGCAAGGCTACTTTTACTTTTTTACTTTAAGTACATTTCCAAGCCTATACTCTGTTACTTTTTCTTGAGTAAAGGATTTTAATCAGTACTTTTACACACAGGTATCTGTACTTTGTACTATTTGAGTAAGGATAGTAAGTACTTTTGCCATCTCTGCCAGCCATAAGGAGTGATTGCCTAGAAGTTAAGGTTGAAGAAGGAAGCTTGTGACCGGGAATCTGGGTGGAGAAAGTGAAAGAGCAGCACTCCCATCACCACCACTGAGGTGCACATGAGTGGAGCTGCTCAGTGGCCAGCTGATAAGACTGTGGTTTTACTGGGCAGCATCCAGGTATGAATGTGTAGCTGTGTGAATGTGACAGGTCATTGTTGAAAATGAGATTACCTTTGATTTTGAGTTTTGAATATAAGGACATTACCTAATATTTAGCATATGTTGAATAGTACTTTTAAGTATGGAGCTAGTGCCAAGGTACGGTTGGCGTAGCATTATGCCTGTAAAAAGTAAACTTTAGCATTCCTACCAGCAACTAAAGCTCATAAGTGAACATTTGTTTTATCCATACACACACAGATGTAAAAGTAAAAAGTTGGGGTTTTATGGGAAGTCTTGCACAGAAACTATTTCTTGGCAAACATCTATTCACATGAAGGTGAAGTCTGCCATTGTAATCCATCGCACGTTTTGTCAAATTGAGCAAATATTTCCAAGCTTTCTGATCTGTGTGTGTGCTGAAAAAAATAATCCAATGTTTACACAGCCCTGGCTCTGTAAATTGTACTAAGTACTACTCTGTTGCTCATGTGTCAGGCATTTTTTTCCCTTTCTGTTGTTTCCGCTATCTATTTTGCAAGGGCACCGTCTCTGCATGAACCCAAAAATGGTCATTTTTACATTTCTGTTAAAGTATGGCCTAAACCGCCAGGATGCAACATGTTACAACAAAAACACACCAAGCTAAAGGTGAAGTTTGGTGAGCTGCCAGGCAAAGTCTATAAAAAGATGCGGCGGCTGTTCCAAGCTGTAGCTGTTTGATTCTGGGGCAAAGTGTGGCAACACCAAAAGTTGGGGATAGTTTAACATTTGGCAGCAAAATGCAGCCAGATAATACCCACAGTCCTGTGACTCCTGTGATGTGTTGACCTATGTTGCAAATCATTTCTTGAAACACATGAACAGGCCTCTTGGCTGCAGAAAAAAAAAAATATTGTGGAGAATGGCACTTCGCCGCTGTTTGTTGAGTTTCCATCATTCTTTCACTTTCTTAATGTACCAACATTACAAATGTTGCCTGGAGCAAGACAGTAGTTTCCTGTGTACAGTATAATCCCTTACTCCAATTAAAGTATCATGGTACATGTAAATGAGACCAACTGAGTTTATAGTAGGTTATGCTGTACTCTACAGTCCTGTAAAGTGACTTGCAGTGTATATGCGCCAGTCTGGACTGGATGTGAAACTGATTCATGAACATGTCGCCAGCCTCGCCTCTGCTCGCCTTCTCTCCATCATTCTCAGCCTGCTGGCTGCTGCTATAATAAACAATGTTTTTTTATTTATTTAATGCACGTACACACGATTAATGTGTTTGATAATTAGGTGGGTGATAAATGGACACATCACAGTGTGCTCTGTGTGATATGCTTACTGTATGCATGTTTTAGTATGCCACTTATCATAGGTGCAGGTAGGAGTTCATCCATCACCCCTATGATTATGAAACACTCACTGTGTGCTGTGGCTGTATGTGTATCTATTAAACAAATTATGTTTTTCAGCTTGGGTGTATGTTCTCTGTGAATCTTTAGATTTAAACCTTCTAAATCTGCAAAGGAAAACCTGGCTAGTTCACACAGCATTCTGGGATCATTGGCATTTCTTTAATTAAACCAATCATAATTGTCTTGGGAAGTGCTAAGCACCAGACAGAGCCACGTTGTCACTGCAAAATAGCCTCAGGGAGGAAGTTGTTTTGGTACATTAAAAAGATGTTTTAGTTGTTCAACAGAAAACTCAAGATTTGACAGATAGTGTAGCTAGCTGTCTGGATTTACCCTGCAGAGCTCTGAGGAACAGTTAACCATTGTCCTCATGAATCACCTGGAGTTTAAAATGCCAACACAAAAAAAGTGAAAGGTAATGGAAATCTAGCCTAAAAAAAAGGGATATGCGGCATTATTTCATACGTAACCGGAGCAATCCCGGAAGTGGAACGTCATGGATATAGACTTGCCCACTGGCAATTACGACTGAACAGCATTGTGAGAATGTATGGCAAAATTGCAGAGATAAACTTGAAAGAGTCATCACTCCTTTACAGAGCCAGAGCTATGAGAAAGGCCAAAGCTATCCTCAATGGCCTGAGTCACCCCTTCTCCATTTCACCAAGGTGTTTTACTAAGAGACTTAAGACCTCATTTGTGACTGTAACCATCTGGTTAATATCGTCATGTATTTTGCCCTATATGAATATTAGTACATTGGTATGTTTTGCTGTGTGTAGGAACTGCTGTCTTTTATTCTCTGCTGGCTGGAAAACAAATTGCCCCACAAAGCAAAGTTGACTTAAATACAGTAACTTACCTTTGGTAAACTACAGACACACGACCATCGTTCAACACAACTCTCTCTCCGTTGCGTTTGACCAGAAAACTTCAGCTCCATTTGCGCTTGCTTTATTGTTACTGACGAGCATGGCAATCAGCTTGTTGTGCTAACCTTAGCACATGTTGCTAATGACGTAGGGTTCAAAGATTACGCATGGAACTTGCGCTTGTGAACATACCATGTGTTCTGCCTAACTACATGCACCAGACAATGACCTCCATACCGTGACGGTTTGGGACGAATACACAAACTGTTACAGTCCTATTAAGGCTGTGACACACGTACCCAATAATCAGCTATAACTGACATTTGTTGCTCTGAAATGACGACAGATTCAGCAACTGCATGGCCTATTACTCGCTTAAAATGTTTTTAGAAACACGTTTTGGTAAACTATTTTAGTCAAATATGAGAACGTATTCCGAACAAGCCGCCATGACAGTCTGGCGGTTTTCATTTTTGAGCAACAATACAGATTAGTGCCTCCTGCTGTTATGAAGATGTATTACGTCTCATCGCTTTGGTGTGTTGCGAGGCACTTTTTTGACAAACTCGGGGGAGACTGCTGAGTCCACCTGCCTTTTCTGCAGATGTTCGGCTGTCTGGTTGGTGTGTCAGGGGCTTTACACAAATGCAGTGTAACATCAGCAAAAATAATGAAATCTGTCAAAACAACCTCAGAATAGTATCAAGCTCAATTCAATTACAAATGCCTACAGTCAGTAACTACTATATTTGGTCTGATGCTCAAGGACTGACACGCTCTTGCATTGTATTACAGAACAGATCTTTGTTATTGTTTTCCATGAATGTCTGTCCATATGCACTCCAACTGAAGAACTCTGCAGGGCAAATATTCAACCTCCAGCAAGGTGTTACAGTTGGGTACAGAATGGTAATGGTGGGTCTGACAAAACACTCAATACACTGTGTGTGTGTGTGTGTGTGTGTGTGTGTGTGTGTGTGTGTGTGTGTGTGTGTGTGTCACACCATGTACACACCTCTTTCCCTCTGTCCCCTCCGCCCCTTGGCTCTTTCTGTCTCTCAAATGCATTATCTGCTAACCAGATAATTTACTGTCTGCAGATGGCCTGCACTGCTGTGTGTGTGTGTGTGTGTGTGTGTGTGTGTGTGTGTGTGTGTGTGTGTGTGTGTGTATCAGAGTGTGTCAAGGTTATTACAGTCAATTTAAACTAAAGTGAAAGTCATCCCATATACCTGGGAAGCTGTGGTATAAAAAAAAAAAGAAGTAAAAAAAGTATTTGACAATGTGCATTTTTTAAATCTCCTATTTTGTACCTGCTTTTTTGCAGTTTACCTCAGAGAATAATAACAATATGCTTCAACACAGCTGATGCAAATAATAATAATAATAATCATAAATTGAATTTGTGTAGTTCTTTTCAATTACCCAAAGTCGCTTTCCAGGGCAAGGTAGAAAACAGAAACTAGGGTAAACAAAACAAAACAGATGAAGGCACAGATGAAAAGGCAGGGGACGTGGGCTACGGATAGGCAGAGGTGAAGAGCTGGATCTTGAGGCGGAACTGGAAGATGGTGAGGGACTCAGAGGAGTTCCAGAGCCTGGGAGCTGTAACGGAGAAAGCTATGTCCCCAAAACTGCGGAGGTTGGACTTGGGGATGGAAAGGAGATCGGCTGAGGTGGATCTGAGGGACCGTGAGGATTGCTAGGGGGAGAGGTGGTCAGCCAGGTATGAGGGGGCCCAGGTGATGGAGGGCTTTGTAGGTGAGGACCAGAATTTTTTAGGCAATCCGTTGGGAGATGGGGAGCCAGTGGAGTTGTTTTAGGACTGGAGTGATGCAAGGATTTGGTGCGGGTGATGAGTTCGACAGCTGCATCCTGGACCAGATGGAGTCGCTTGATGTAGGTAGAGTAGCAGGACGTCCAGGAGTCCAGTCGGGAGGAGATGCAGGCGTGAATGAGTCTTTCAGCAGCGGGGGGTGTGAGAGAGGGTCTGAGTTTGGCGATGCTACAGAGGTGACATGACGGATGTGTGGCTCAAAGGAGAGGGTGGAATCAAAGATCACGCCAAGGTTGTGGGTGCCGCCAACGGTGAGAGTGTGGGTTATTGATTTTGCTGGGTGTGGATTTGAAGCCTATGAGGACGAATTCAGTTTTATCGCTGTTGAGTTTGAGGAAGTTGTGTTGCATCCAGGTTTTGATGCGTGTCCATGTGTCTGACGGATGGATTTCTAAATGATGTATGAGTCAAATACCTTTGTCAGCTAAAAAACATACTATAGTAGTAAGACACAGTCCCTCCATCATCATTTAACTACTCAGTCACTATATAGTCAATCTGTCAGTCTGTCACCCAGTAAACCTGTCAGGCAGCTGAGACACTCCTGGCGGGGGGTTCTGCCTCTTTCATGTGCTGTTATGATCAAGCAGTGACAGCAATCCCCCATCGCAGCGAAAAACAAACGCACCAGGTCAGAAATTCTCTGTGAAAGGTGCAGGCAGGTGTGTCTGTGTGTGTTAGTGGGGAAAAACGCAGAAAGAGAGAGAGACAGCAGGGGGAGACATAAAGTGAAATATACACACTGAATGACAGAGATAACAACATATATGGACATGGACACTGAATGGACGAGTTCTCAGCAGTTTGTCACTTTGTTGTATATATGTAATACTTATCATATTGACTTGTTCTCAAGTGAAGGGCTTATTCCATTTAAGCAGATTCTTTTAAGTTTTGTAACTGGCATCGGGCCATTCTGGAGACTTGACACAGTATTCCGTATGGCTCAAAATCATTCCACCATTCAAATTAATTTGACAAAGATTAAAGTTGAGATTAAAGGGGAATTTTGGTATTCCTAGACCCTTTATTTTTACCATGTTTTTGTGTTAAAGTGACTAATAATTTTTTGAAATTGGTTCAGTATTGAGCGAGAGGTCTGCTAAACGGCCTGCAATGTAATCCAAAGGAGCAATTACGAACCATCAATATACATCCACTAAAGGTGCTGTTTTTGCCACTAACAAACTCATATTGGTATTATAATACTAAGGTATTGGAAGATGGAGAAGTTAGCGTTATCCTGTTATCCTAACTTTAGCTAATAACATACATATACATAACATAACATATATATATATATATATATATATATATATATATATATATATATATATATATATCTCACACCACAGCACATAGGTAAGTGTCATAACAAACATATTTAACCCAAACAATGATGTTGTTGCCTAAACAGATTCTGCACTGCAGGGGCTTATTCAGTTTCAGTGAACGCTCATGTTGCTGAACATTAGGCTAGGATAACACACACAAAATTGTGATGAAGATATTATACGAACCATTGTATGAGGATATGTTTTAAAAAAACATCCAACTATAGCCCTAAGCCACCAAATCTAGGTGCAAATTCAGGAAATTTGCTTTTCTAGCTTCTCATAGGCATGATTAAAGGCATTCAGAGAAGAAATGTACATAGCATGGTAGCAGTGTTTCTCTTAGAACTACTGACAAAATCCCAAAGATTACCTCCATGCTAATACAACATAGTAGCAAAAAGATGTTTGTATTAAGCCTGTTTTAAGATAGAGTACATTTGCATAACTCTGCCATGTTAAAAATTTGTTTATTATTAGGATAAACCCCTTGGGATGTATTATCTTGTTTTTGAGGGGGTCCCAACATATAACACAATCATTAGAAAACATGAGAGAATTACAATAAAAAAACATAAATGAATAAAAGTACAATTAGGAATACAGCAGGAAAAAAAATACACGTGCATATGTTCATCAATACATTACAACCACCAAATGGCCAAGATGGCCAATAAAAAGTAAATAAGTAAAGTGTGAGTGGATTTCTACTGTCAAATGTAGCTATATGTATTTTCAACCTGCTTTGTGTCGCTGCAACTTGGGCAGGACATGCAGGGGTACAACTGCTTGATTACCATGCTGCTGTAGTTGGAAGACAAAATGATCCATGGAATCCTAGCATCAGTTCAAGTTTTCCAGGTTTTCCAGTATTGGGTCTTCAAAGCAGCTAGTACATGATTCAAAAAAGGCATTTTCCATTTTCAATGCAAAGCCAGAAATGAATAGTTTTTTTTTTCCTATTGCATTTGCTTGTTACTATTGTATAAAAATGGAAAATAAGTGTAAGTTACTGGGTTTTCATTTCAGGCCATTTGTTAAAAGACATAGACAATTTCAAAGGATGCGTAGACATTGGATATTGCTTTACATAAACCACAATACTTTACACAGGTGCTTAAATTGTCCTCTGTCTGCACAAAATGAAACAAATCCAATTGTATACAGGGTGTTCTCCAACCCGGTCTCTCTCTCTCTCTCTCTCTCTCTCTCTCTCTCTCTCTCTCTCTCTCTCTCTCTCTCCCCACACACACACATGCAGAACACACACACAGAACACATAGTATACACCTCCAGACAGCAATTACTGTGCAGCAGATGCTGGTTTGAGAGGATGAAACCAACTTTGAACAGCTGATGCACACATATATGTTCCTACACCTGTACACCATGAGAGACTGCCAAATCAGGATTTAAGGGCATCAGCTTTCATTAACCTTAACTCAGGGTGAATAATTGGTGTCTCTTACAGGATTTGTATTTTTTGATGTACCTTGTTTCATCTCTTAGCCCGCAGACTGGGAAATAGTGCTTTAAAATATAAAGTCTCTTCTCTGCTACAGTATGTGGGCGCCAAACTTTCATCCTGCAACACACTGGGCCCTCTGAAACGTTTACTGCTTTAAGGACAAAATCTCATTATGTAGCACAGCAGGGAGTTGTCATCACCTGTCTCTACCGCTGTAAGATGAAAGCTGATCATATTTTAATGATGGGATATCATCATGTAATTGCATTGTAATCATTTGTATTGTATTAATATGTTATGGAGCAGTCCTTGTGTGTGTGTGTGTGTGTGTGTGTGTGTGTGTGTGTGTGTGTGTGTGTGTGTGTGTGTGTCTGTCTGTCTGTCTGTCTGTCTGTCTGTGTGACAGGTTAAAAGGAAAAACTCATGGCCTGTTATACACTTGTGTTAAAAAGTTAAAATCACTCAAGAGTACAAAGGGTAAAAATTGTAAGAGGAATGTGTAAACGTTATATTGATTACTTTATTTTGTGGTGCCTAATTTAAGGGTAAAGGTATTAATCTGTGATCTACTAAATGCTCTTAATCTATGAGAATGATTGCATTGGCCTCCACCCAAGTTTCACGGGGATGTTGCGTTCTTTTCCTCATTACACTAAATTTCTCAGTGAGGAAACATAACCGTATCACTCTCATGATTATTTCTCCCCTTTTTCAGGTATGTTATTGATATAAAGTAGAGTTACTTTAAATGTAATAACTTGCTAACAGGTCAAGGGTGTTTAAGGTGTGTTTTAGTAACATTTTGAGGAAGTGTTATGTATGCGTGTGTGAGCGGAGCCCCGCTTTGTTACAGTGAAGGATAGCTTCGTTCTGAGAGTATGACGTTTTCATTTTTCCAGTGAAGATGTGAACTGTAAATTTAGGCTCATAATCAAGGGCGAAGGATTATGGATGTTCAAACTAACTTGGCTATCTCTGATATCTTGCACCCAAGGCCATACGTTGCATCAGTGTCTCCTTGGTTGTGGTTAAAATTCACTGGTTGAAGTCAACTGTTCAGTGAATTCTTCTCCCTTTTTGTGAAAAAACTATATGACCTATTATGGATAATCAGAGCACAGAAAACACAGAGGTGTTACCCTTCTAATCTCCATGTGTGTTGTAACTCTGTCTGACACACTCACCGCTAGCCTGGTTTAGCACAGATCCTGGAGGTAACCGGCTCCATCTAGCTTACTGCTTCCAATAAGTGACTAAATAATGCCAACATTTCCCTGTTTACATGTTGTGATTTGTATAGTAACGCACAAATAACACAGTCACCTTCTAACCGTATACATACTGGGCACTATTCTCAGCAGGCAAAGCACTACTACTTGGGGGCAGTGATTAGCCCAAAACCTGAAAAGCACCGTTGTTAACTTCCGTCAACAAAACCAATGTGACTAGCTAGATACCTAGTAGCGAACGTGACTGGTGACCATTGCTGACTTTGAACCAAGATCCAGAACCACATAGTTTTGAGCCAGAATACACAGAATGAGGAGTTACACATTTTGGAAGCTTCTCAGGTGCTGCGAGCAAATCACTCCGCCCAAGTAGCACAAGTACCAGAGCTTTTCCTTCTGAAAATATAGTTCCCAGTTAGCATGCGGTTAGAAGGTGGCTGTGTATCATTTGATCTTGTTATTTGTACACGCTGTGACTATACAAATCACAGCATGAAAATAGGAACATGTTGCCGTTATTTTGTCACTTATTGGGAGCAGTAGGCTAGACAGAGCCGGTTGCGGTGGTTGCATCAGGCAAAGATGAGAAGGATATGGACTTGTGTAACTCTGGGGCATATGGTGAATAAGCTAAAGTCCCAATAAGTCAGCGTGTTCCTTTTAAGGTGAAACAGCAATACTTAGCTAGTGGACTGGAAGAAACACTACTTACCATAGGTGGGCCATAGTTGAAGTCATCTTTCATCGCTCCTGGGTGTCCAAGTGATGGCAGATGAACATATTTCCTGATAGAAGCTGATATCAGAACTATTGGTCTTTATAGCTTTACTGGTCTGAACACCAACTCCCCTTAAATGATGCATTGTACTTTGAATACTGTGAATATGTAAATTTTTGCTTTTCTTCCATGTGGGGACATTGTTGTGCACAATAGCAGCCTTTGATGACAATACCGAGATGTGTATATTTCATTGTCTTCTTCAGATTTACTGTGCTCACAGTTTAACAGGGGGTCTTGATTCCCTTGTAATTTTGAAGCATAGTGAAGATGTAATCAGCCACGTCCTTTAAGATGCTTTCCTAATTTAGAAGCACCCAAAATTTTATCATGTACATAATAAATGTTAATGAAGACTTGAAATAATGTATTAAGGTAAGCATTAGTAATTATTTTTAGCATTGCAAGAGTTCTGTGGAATTTAACAGAGTGATTATACACATGCATAGTTGGGGGGGAACAGAAATGCATTGTGATTGCACACAGAATTGACTTGTCTTGCAATGACAAGGGTTGCAAGGTTTAATTGCAGCCTTTGGCAAAACATTTTCTACAACAGGTAATGCTCTCTCTCTCTTTCCCTCTCTCTCTCTCCTTTTTTTAACCCCATCTATCACTTTTATTCACAGAGACACCCAATTACTAAAGTAGTTGCCCAAGTTCCAATAGGGTTGTCATAGCAACACATAGGAAATGAGTGTCTGGATCGCTGTGGGTTATTTGTTATAAAGTTATTTGTTGTTCAGCTTTAGTTAGCGTTTTTTACATTAAATTTGTACAAGTCACCTAATGTAAAGTTTTTGTGCAATAACTTGGTATGAGAGTTGTTTTTTTTTTGCCATTCATGACCATGTTTCCTGATTTTGGGACAAGTAACAAAATGAGTAAAGGTTGACAATTGTTGCAGTGTTGATAAGTGTTTTTGTTCAAGTGTGATATTCTACTATAACTTTACAGTACTGACTAGGTGTCACGTATAGAAGATTCTTTTGCCATGCAAAGTCTCTGGGAAAGGTTTTTCTGGGTCAGAGGGGTCCAGTTCCACAGTTGACCGCTAAGCCCATGGTTGCATTAAGACATGGCGCTGGGGGCTTTTGTGGCTGCTTGACAAGCCAACCGGACATGACGCGGGGGCGGGGTTGTGGGCATAGTATCAAAGATTCAATTTTTTTTATTTGATATTCAAGATTGTGAATTAATTTCGATCAATTTTGATTTAAAATTGACATTGTGACACCCTCAGTACTGACCATGAGAAAGCGTTGATAAATCTTTAAATCTAAAAGAAATAAGACACCTGTATTAAACACATAACATCCATGACTTTGCTGGCATGCATGTCATTGTGTATATTTTATACATGTTATGATAAAGCAACTTATTTAGGCTTCCTCAGACTTATTCAGGAGTTAAGATTATGAATTGGTGTGTAACGCACACTGGACATGATGGACTGCAGTAGATCAGTTACACTGTGGCATTTTTGGAAAAAGAGAAGAATTTAGTATGAAAAGTAAGAAATGTTTTTAGCTACACAACTTTCTGTATCCACCTAGAGTACAATGTTAGGCAAGACGCATGTCAGGTTTAGTGGTCTGAAAGGAGGGTTGACAGAAGATAGGAGTCAGTTGACCTTTAAGGAAATGTTGCAAAGCTGGAAGTCTAACTGTTGTTGCTGCGGGCAGAACTCAGGCATATTTTCCAGTTTGGGAAGGAAAATATACATAGAGAGGTAAAGAGTGAGGGAGTGAGCAAATATCTGTTCTTACCCAAGGATATTTGGGATAGTAAGTAGATCAGACACATAGAGACTCATAAGATGGTGTCTCCCTGCACACAGATGCCTAAAAGCGTCCTTTTGGAGGATCTATATTACATAATCTCAATACACAACACAGGGACCACATGTCCTACAAAGAACCTGAGAGGACAAACTCTGGCTGGGCAGGCCTGTTTGATGATCCATCAACTACATGTGGAGAAATATTGCTCTCACTTATAGTGCCGATTATGTTTTTGTCCCTTGGTGCACCAGCCTAAGCAATCACTGAAACATGAATATTATTTTACTTATTTTTTTTATTTTTTATTATTATAATATTAATTTTCATATGAAACGAATAACAGTTTGATGTCTCAGAAACCTGATCACACTTCATCTACCAGCTCCCTGACACATCACTTAGTACTGCCTCAGAGAAACAGTGCTATCTTTAAAAAACATTTCACAATTTGGCTTATTGACTGCACTCTGTATCCTATGTGATTTATTTGACAAATTAAATTTCCTTGTGCATTAGAAATGATAATTACATTTGAGAATTGGCAGAGATCAAGGATGGCTTGCCTGTCAAATTGAAATCTCTGAATGAACTCATGGCCTGCATAAGACACAAGCAATCAATTAGAAGTTTGAACGTCGTGTGCATGTCTGGAGGAAGAGCAGAACATCAGTGGCTGGCTTCATTAAGAGCAAACAGACATTAAATATGAGTGGGCATGTTGTGGGATGTATGAGGCCAATTCCTTGCATTTGAAGTGACTGACTGGAACAACAGTTTTTGAAATTGGTCCAGTATTAAACATGAACACTGTAACCGGCAGCCACAGACCGGGCTGCAATGTAACACTATAAGGGCAAATGTGCATCGTCGATTTAGTCCACTAAAAGTGCTTTTGCTGCTGAAAGGCTCAGATTATTAAAATCTACGGTATATATGACCTTTCTGTTTAACCTGAAACATCTCTGAAGTCGTTAGCGCTAAACCCACCAGACTCTATTAAAAAAAAAAAAAAAAAAAATACTTTTAGCATGCATAGAACCAACATATTTTCACATGTAAATCTGTAAACTGTGTTTATTTCAACCAAAACTAGAGTTGTGATGGTTGTAAATGTGGAAAGATGACCCAAAACAGCTTTTCATAGTATAATTTTGTTGGGTGGGTGCAATTATCTCTCTGTCTAAATATATTTATAGGGTCTGATATTATCCATGTAAGATGCACACCCTTAACTTTAGTGGTTAATGTTAACAAATTCAGAGTATACAAAGTCCCATACATTATTTACATCTGGAATAAGATGAAACATATCCCAATTAATTGAGATCAGGTCATTTATAAAATGGTTTATATTTAATTTCTTGTATTGCCTAATTCTAATTAATTTGGGTAGTAATTTTAGCAATTACATTTTCCAGATGCAATATACAATAGCATGATCACTGAAATATTCCCTGCCATTTCAATTACGGCGGTGCCTCAGTGCGTTGATATGCTTGGACTTCAAACATATGAGAAAGACCTAGCTACACTGCAGCAGCCATATTTTTTTTCTATGTTCATCATGATCAGTTTGGTATCCCATAGAAGAAACCGCTTATGGCAGTATTGGATTTTATTCATTTCCCTTTCAGTTGATTTTCTATAACACGATCACAGGGGATCATTCTCTGTCTTTGCGTAACCTCTTCCAGTCTACACATAGTCAACTGACTTATTGTTACCAGCTTTAAAGAACATCTCTTTTAGAATTCCATTGGAGGCTTTTTTTTTTTCTTTCCTTCTCTGATTTTCTTCACATTCTGTTATTTTCTTTTAGCCAGATTACTTACCTTTGACAAGGGCAACAGAGTGGCCAGACAGGCACTGTTAGAAAGCTTGACAAGGTTGCCTGTGCTCAAATGAGTGGGTGGTGTTTCTAGAGCTAAGGTCTCTGAGCAGAGTGGTGTTCTGCTATGTCAAAACCAAGTAGTCAGACAGATACTCTATAATTTGTCAACATAGGTTCCACAGGAGTAAGACAAAAGACAGGATTAAGTCAAGAGAGTCACTTTCTACATGATTTGCACATTTACAGACTGCCGCAGGTGAAACTCACAACTCATGACTTGTCATCAGTGGTGGTATTCAGATTCTTTACTTAAGTAAAAGTAACTAAAGCTGTCAGTGTAAAAAGTACAATATTTCTCTCTAAAGTGGCATTAAACTTTTCAAGTAAAGTACAAATACCTTACATTTTCACTTAATGTTCTGTAGTTCAGATGATATATACAATTCCGCTTCCAACCTGTAGGGGGAACAAAGTGGGAAACATTATCTAGTGTACTTAAGTGTACATTTACTTAGTTGCATTCTACCACTGCTTGCAAAGGTCAATACATGTGTATATGGAAGTCAAGTGCGCAGAACACAGTTGTAGTATTGTTGTTGGGTAAGTCGATTGAGAACAGTTTCTCATTTGTATAATAAGTAATAAGTATAATATTTCTTGTGAAATGGCATTGAACTTATAATCTGTTTCATTTAGGTTGGGTATTAGGCCTACTAATCCCATTCTGAGGCTGCAGCATCACCATCATTTACATAAATGTAATTCATGATCTTTTATTTCAAAGGGTTTACATCATTCACCTGCAATACTGTGGAACTTCTTTTTATTGGTTTGTGTCCAGGGAACACAACAATAACATTTCAGAGTGAGTCACACTCTTCTGACAGAGACTATGCCATAGAGTGGCTTAACTAATATGCTCCCCATCACCAATATTGTAAAGAAAACTACCATTTGCAAAAAAAATGTAATTCAACAAAGAATATGCTGGGATGTAGAACATGTCCACGATGGGTGACGTGAGTGATATGAGGATGGATAAGGTTATGTAGGCTGCCTAACTGATAGACTGGGAAGAAAAAACAATACCGCTCAAATAGGCTAGTATCTGAAAAAAAATCTATAGACAGGGACTCAATATCATCTTCCGACGAATGTTTAACCCCCTGCGTGTGTGCGTGTGTGTGTGTGTGTAATTCTAAACACACTGAGTAGCTTTCAAATGGTCTCATTTATTTTCTTGTGACGTTAAAAAAGTTTCATTTGATTAAATGATTTAAATCATGCAAAAAACAATTTGCAAAACCCATTTGAAAATAGATATCAGTGTAGTAAAATGTCTAATATCCTTTTGAAGTGGAAGAAAATGTTAAGCAGCGACAACAGATTTGGAACAAAGTGGACTTCATCGGATTTAATTAAAGGCGTTTATTGGGATGTGGTGTAAAACGTAAATAAAAACCAAATACAATGATTTGCAAATCCTTCCCAACCTATATTTAATTAAATACACTACAAAGACAAGATATTTAATGTTCAACCTGATAAACTTTGTTTTTGTGTTACATCACCTTTTCTTTTACCAACACTCAATAAGCGTTGTTAAAAGGAAAGGTGCCATAACACAGTGGTGAATATTTTGCAAAAAATAAGGTATGTAATGTTCAAACTGATAAACACAAGTTTATCAGTTTGAACATTACATACCTTGTCTTTGTAGTGTGTTCAATTAAATATAGGTTGAAAAGACAACGTCCCAACTTCATTGGAATTGGGGTCGTATACTATATATGGCGGGTATTGTATTGTATATGGAATGGTATTTTTGTCAAAAATTCTGAGCCTGTAATAAGAAATGACTATACAAACTACAAAACACCGACATCCTTATTCACACACACACACACACACACACACACACACAGCATGCACATCACCAGATCCCTCTCAACTGCAGAACTCACACAAAATTACTTAACTGACACACTGGGACAAACATCTGCCTAAACAAACAATAATGCGTTTTCTATTTTTTACATTTAGCGCTCAGTGCCGCTGATGGCATGCAGTGTTACCATGGCAACTGCCTCCTGCTTTTACCTGTGTTGAATGCCATTGTGAACCTGACAGGAATCACACTAGTCATTTTGTATGTACTTTACATATTTGCAGGTGCGTTTGGCTGTTTCACTGGTGTTTCATCACAGTCTGAACACATCGACACTGCGCAAAAAAGAAGAAATAAACACTACATCAGACAGGGAGAAAAAAACTCCTTATCTCAGGGCCATAGATCAGACTCAGCTACAGAGCAGTGGCACTTGAGCTGGTTCAGAATCCGGCTCAATATCTCTTCAGCCGGGTGGATGTCTGCCCGGTTTGAATGCTACCTCAGAGATGTTGTAATGACATATTTGAGTTTGAAGTAAAATTCAGAAAAGAACATACAAGGTGATTTTAATATTATTTTTGTACGCTTACTTTGCCAACAAGAAGCTTTTTTTGATCAGTAATCACTATTGTATTCTTTTTCTACATTTTTCAGTCCCTTTGTGCATCTTTTTATTCATTAATATTATAGTGCGCACAAAGAACAAGTGAAGGCTGCATAAACATTGGCAATTTGTGTGTGTGTGTGTGTGAGAGAGAGAGAGATGCACAGAGCATTACTAATGGTGTCATCAACACACCGATTGCTGCTTTCTTTGTTTGGCTTTATTGGAATAAGTTGTTGTTCACAGACGAGCTGTGCTTATTGATATAATATAGATCGATAAACAATTACTGGTCTCTTTGCTTGGCAAAGTCCCATCAAGCTTCCTTCTGTGGCCACAGGGAGATACATGAACCAACAGACTCCACAGTCTTTCTGAATGGATGATCCAGTGAAATGCTTTTAAAGGAAGCAATGTTTAAATTCTTTGAAAATAAAATGTAAGGTGAAAAGGTGTTGAGGGTGTTCAAGCAGGATTTGGTTGAAAAGATCATCAGCTAGATTTTGCAAAAACGGCATTCTTTTCATGACTGTAAAGACTTTTAGTCATTTGGGACGTAGGATGTGAAAAGTAAAAATGTGTATATGTGCTGTGCTGCTCATGCAGATCAGTTTTTCTGCCTGGTTGGCTGTGAAAAGACATTAAAATGTATAGGTCATTCATATATTAGTCTGTCTTAACGGATGTACAGTACATTGTTGGGATGAAGCCTGAGATCATGTCCGGATGTTTCTCCCATCTTGCTATCTCCGCCCAGGATGGTTGTGATTGATTCAAATTAATACAAACAAGTCAGTGCGTTTTTTTCCTCCTATCCGTAGAATAGCCAGGTGGTGTAGCCAGACCATTCTGCAGCACTGTGGAAATACTGTAGGCAGGGCTGGCAATGGAAAACTTGGACGTCACATGATGGTCATTACGCTGTAAGTTGTTAACAGCATCAACTCTGTGACACATAACATTTACAAGCACCTTGCTTTATTATCACTCAACACAGTCAGTCCAGATCTGGTATGTGCTCTGGTCAACCTTTGCCCAAAACCCAGGAGGTCCTTCCAGTGAACAAGACCTAAAACTTGATTCACATATGTGGATGACCAGAAACTGCATGTTTCATGTCAACTTTAAAAGATTGTGATAATACATACTCTTTTTTTTCTTCTTTTTTTTCTCATACTCTACTTTGTTCTAGGATCGACCAATGCAGGTTTTTCAAGGCCGATATCGATACCTATTATTAGTAGGTTATAAAACCAATATTTGTAACTGATATGCATTTACAAAATGAAAGTCAAAATAAAGATTTTGGAATGTTACATACTCAAACATAAAATTATTTAAGTAATTATTTAACAAATTAGAAACGTTCAACATAATACACAGTAAAAGATAGTCAGATAGTGTTGTGGGCAGCGACGCCTGCCGCTCCCACCACACGCATCACGCGCTATGCGTAGGGCACCAACTGCTGAGGGGGCACTGAAAATAGCCTAATGAAAAATCATCAGTCATAACAATTATAATGCCAATATTGTTTGAGAATAGAAATATTAGGCACTTTTTAGGAATGTACATCACAAAACAGGGAGAACAAGAGTTGCTCAAGAAAGTAACAAAAAAAACACACACGCTCAAATTCCCAAGCTCCCCCTGGGTGCCCTTCCCTACTTCAGTAGTTCAGTCTATCCTTACTTTGTTCTTCTGTTACTGCTAGAACTTGTTGTTAGACGTTAAATAGTTAAACAACCACTGAACTATGCACAGCACAACATAGAATGGCCAACCTTTCCAAGAATAAGTTGCACCAGCAGGAATATCATCATTTATTATAAACTTATGGGGAAAAACACAAGCTGACCAATCACATGGTAGTATCTCAGTGGCTACCATCACCCCAATGTGTAGTTAATTTTTGTTTTGGTATGTACAACAAAGTTGTCCAAAGTATAGCTAAGGAGCCTTTACACTTGGCTGCTGTAAGTACAAAGTAAATCCTTAACAGAGAAGCTTTACAAGAGCAAATCCTCACACTCTGGAGGAAATGCAGAATGTCTCCACCAGATATTCACAAGACAAATACAATATACAATATTTTTCTACACTGTTTTCAGAGATAAATATTAATCAGATGCTATAATATGTACTTTTAGTTGTGTTGGAACCTTCTTGAAACCTGCTTTAATGTTCACTGTCCCTGATAAAGCACTCAGAAGAGCAGCTGCTGTGGTTAATAGAGTTCAGGTTCGTAATATGTTATTACCAACACAAGTGTAATGGATATTTTCAATACATACTGTTACAGTTAAGAGTTGTAGCTGCAGTGACATGGGCATTAACCTACAAAGCTCATGATTTTTCTTTTCTTTGGCCGTCACCTTGGCTTTTCTATTTGGGCGGTGACCCACTGAGATCACTAAAAGAAGCAGCAGAAATGTTTCTTCTTTCCTGAATGGCTGTCCTCTCTCTCTCTCTGTGACAAGGTCTTTCAAAAAGACGACACAAAGGCCAACTCAGGGAAAAACCTTGGACAGGGCCAGGACAGGGGATCTTCACCTGGGGATAGGATAGTTAGTAGGGAGGAAAACATCTTTGCTTCCCTGCAGTGTCACCAACTTATCCTTGATCTGGATAACTACTTTAGATATAGAGAGAATTCCATTTGCAGTACGATGAAATGTAACTTTAATCTTGGATGACTTTTTAGTTTGAGCAAAATGAATGGTTAAAGGCAAACAATCCAGATAAAACTGTGCAGAAAAAGGCTACTTTCTAAGTTGATTGAAAGAGACCTTATGTTGCAGTTGATGGCCAAATACTGTATACCCATTTAAAAGATTTTGTTGAAAGTCTCAGATCCCTTGAAACAATAGCCCACACTGACGTTGGTGACAAGCAAACTACAGCAGGAGCAAAAAAGTGTACTTTATATTACAGACCCTGCATTAACACAGCAGAGAGGCAGTGTAATAAAACATACTGAGACTGGACCACATGAAATCTGGAAGGACACTCTGCTACTGTGTTGAGTTAAGTGGTCCTGAGAGCATTGCGATAATAGTGATGTTAGCGACAGGCAATTATACAGGCTGCATGCCCGATGTAATTAGATGCCTCAAACTGTGCCTCTCACCACTGCTGGTACCACCGTTAGCTTGGATGGAGTCTAGTTTATATACAGTTCTAGCTTGAGAGTGCGTACAGACTTGGAAAAAAAATAGACTAACCTAAATGTGAACCTACAACCCTACCCTACCCTAACCTTATGAACATTATTTCAACCCCAGTTTAATACATTCAGTATATTTTGCAATGACAGAATATGCCATTTAAACTAATAGTGACCCCTCAGAAGAATGATAATGACCCCCACCACTTGTCTGTTGTTTTTAATGCCAGTGGGATACGACAATAGGAATCACAATGTGACATGAGAGCCATAAGTTAATCAGGAAAGGGCCTATAAAATGGGGAAGGGATAGAACTCTTGAATTATAAGCCTGGGGAGCTAAAGTCGTAGGATTCACTGAGATAGACTGCTTGAATATCTCTCACAGTGAGTCATTTATTGTATTCTGAAAGTCATTATTATTTTTAGTAGTTTTACTAGTAAAGAAGATCTAAAATTGTCTTTAGACAGAAGGTACACACCCCGCGCTGGCAGTCGTTTGAGTGGAATTTGCTGACCCTGCCACAGTTTCAATTTAAGGGTTTTAATCTTGGTGAAAAATATAGTATTTGTACAAACTTTACAAACTGCTGCATGCTTGGCCTAGTGTGACACTCATTGCGTATGTTTACATGCACACCGATATTCACTATTATTCCGATTATGACAATATTCAGAATTTGATACAGGTCGTGTAAACAGCATATTCCGGTTAGATATTCCGAAAGAGGCCTTTTTACAAATATTGCATTTTCCAATTAAGACGTGTACTATTACGGTATTATTTGGGTTTTAGTCATTCTATGGACAAGTGTACAGCGCATTCGGAATATGCGTCTTAATCTGGGTTTTTACCGCAGTTTACTGCCTCTTGCCTATTTATGGTCAGCTCTGTGCGTTGCTATGGTTGCTGAACACAAATCAACCAGCTTACAGTTTGCAGGGCTGCAGACCCGATAAGAAGAAGCATCTACTTTTAAACATTATCAAAGACTGGGATATCAACCGGTTTTTGGATACGCACACACATTGCTACGTCAACCTTTTCAAAAAGCTGGTTGAAGGAATAAAGATGGACGCTGTGTTCACACAGTCCAACAAATCTGTCACCGCTGGTAAACTTTGAAAAAATCTTACTTTGCACAGCTACATGCAAACAGGAATATTAGTGGAACATTCACTTTTCATTAGCCATAGTCAGAATATCGGGGGTTTGGAAAAAGGGCAAAAAACTGAATATTATGTGCATGTAAACGTAGTCATTGTAAGTACAAGGATTATGATTCTGGCATTATGGCAGAGAACATGAAATCTGTCTGGTACATTATTGCTTGTATTTGTTTAGTCATGTAGTTGATATTAGCTAATAGGGTGGCAAGGCCTGGAGAACAGTAATGCCAATAAGCTCCTGCCACAGTCAGTGCTGCTAAATCAATTTATGAGTAATTTATTTGTTCTTTATCTGAACAAATGAAAACACTCCCAATGCCCTATGAATAAAAGTTGTGTGTATTGATGGAAGTGCTACACCATATATTCACTGTGTTTTGGATTTTCTGGTTAGAGTGGCTTGTTTCTCCACAGGCCCTTGGCAGTTCCCATGGAGCACTGGCAGCCTGCTAATTATAAGGTCTATCAAATGTTCACGACTACATACTTTCAATCTCATCCAGGGTTGACACTGGCATTGAGTTCCATCTTAATTTTTTTTTAACTTGACCTTCTTGTTCCCTCTCCCTATGAAGTGTGATACAGTTTCTTTGTGTTGAGATGGGCTTGCCAAACTGCCTCACAGAAATGGATGAGCCATTAGACTCCCATATGCCATCCAGTCTATATGCTTCGAAACCATATGTGTGTACTGACTTAGTGCATCACTATTTAGAACGGGGCCTGCAACGCATTATAATGAGGATAGCAGAAAATATAATTTAGGCGTTTGCGACATTTGTCACTTTTTCAATCCTAAACTCACAAAACACGGTCAAAGTGGTTCTATTCTTTCCACCACTTCTTCATTCAGCTGCTATCTGTTAGGAGGCTGTGCAGCCTTCTAGCCAGATATTAATAACTCCCCGTCTCCCTTGAACTCTGGTGTCCTCTCTACCTGTCCCTGTAGTCATAGCTTCCTCATAACAAATTTCGGGCTCATAATTTTCAGCGGGGGACTGGCTTATCTGCTGCTCAGAAGCTACAAAAAATAATTAAGAGGTCATGTTACTGCATACACAGATCAAGCTTGAGTATTGTTATCAATATTTTCATTATATTTTCAAAGGCTATGGATCACCATATATTGGGTGATGACAACAAAGGCTAATATTTTAATTAAATGTAATATTTTGCTTGCAAATAGGTTGACAGCGCTACAACGACATTAGCCAAATAATTACGTTGCTAAAGATAATTATTAGGCCTAGGCTATATCTCTCTTTACCAGTTGCCACTTGTGTTTTTCCTCTTGAAAATAAATCAGTATACTTGGCACATTTGGCAGCATCCTCCTCCAATTTTTTGTTTTCAACCTGGCTTTTTCAGTCCCTCCTGGCCTCTTCCTAAATTCTTCATTATGGTACACTTCTCCAGTCAGACATGGTTTGACAATCCAACAAGCACTTTCTATCAAGCATACTGACACCTTTACTGACTCTTCCACTTCTTGGTGCCCTTTCTCATTCCTGTCTTTTATTCCTTAGCCCTGTGTGCACCCTGGCCTAGATGAAACACCATTTTGGTTTGCTGTGTGAGTTTAATTCCAGTGCATATACTATGAAAAAAAAATAGCTCATTAAAAATATGAACTCGAACAACTGAACTGCTAAACTGGTCACAATTATGTCTGCATTGTTAAGAACAATTGTTCATATTCTGGCCACCGTTGACTTGCACCAATTAATTTCTACCAGCAGATGCAGTGACCCAAAACAGTATTGGTTTATGCTTTAGTGAAGCCAAATAATTTGTTTTGCTGTTAGCACAGGCACCGAAACTAACATGAAAATACACACAAATGCATTGACTTTCACAGATTCAGCCACTGGCAGAGGGTCTTAAGGGTTTAGGTGAAGGTAGCAAATTGCTTTGGTCAGCTCATGTACTGAATCTATTAGAGATTTACATTTTTATAAACACATACACACTGCAAATCCAAACATGGGTACCCATTTAAATATATTCATACACACTTCACTACAAACAATTGGAGGCAACCAAAGTTTAAGTGCCCATTTTTTTCCATGGACGCTTTCTGATGTGTTTGGGAGGATTTAAATACCTTCCACTGGTACCTCTAGGGGCCTAAAATATGTATTGTGAGAGAGAGTTTAAGTGTGACAGCACTTCTGCATGTCTGTGAAGATGCCTTGAGGATATTTCACAGCTTAAGAGATGAATTATCTTCTTTACGTCTGTGTTTGCACACAGTGTAGACAGCAAGGAAAGCAGAAGAGGCCTTCAGTCTTTCAACATTCTGTCCTGCTTCCTCCTTGCATACATATAATGATACAATATTCATTTTTTATATTCCCTCAGCATGATCTTGCATTAGTCGCTCTTTTCCATCTACAGGTTAATAAAATACTACATTTACATTATTGCAACTTATCTCTGTCGTCTATAATCTAAAAAGCAATTGATTTGTTGTGCACAATTTTTGCTTTTTAACATTATACATTCTTAAAGGCTTGTGTTTGTCCAAATAAGATTAGAAAAGTATAGATGAAATGTTTTACAGAGACAGATAGCTGAGTCATGCTGATTAGCTGCAGCTCATTGATCTTCTGTAATATTCTTAATGTCTTACCCAGGCCTACAGAGCCCTTGTGGAGACTGACTAAAGGAGAAGAAAGCCCTCCAGAGGACTATAAAAACCGCAGAGTGGATCTTAAGAACAGCAGTCTACAAACAACATATCTTTACTTTTCAAGTGACTAAGCCCTTTTAGCAGCTGTAGGGATTTTGACTTTTGTTCCTTGAGAGCAAAGGTAGTCTCACGTTTGTTGGAAGTTGGGCTGAATGGATGGGTCAACCTAAAAAAACTTGAACACAGGAGGATGCTGTTTGTTTCGCATTTCCAACCAGTCAGAATCAGTTTGTTTAAACTAGGACTTTCCCTAACAAGTCATTTTTGTGCCTAAAACTAACCCAACCTGATCAGAACTGTGTATTATTTTTGCAAAGGGTGAGAAACGACTTCTGTGTGCTCTTATACAGGCAATGGACAAACTGTGTATTTGTCTTTTGATTTAGTGGGGTTAGTTAAGGTCTCCTAAAAATCAATCAGACAGCTGCAGCTGATTCAGAACGCTGCTGCTCGAGTCCTCACTAAGACCAAGAGACTGGATCACATCACTCCAGTTCTGAAGTCTTTACACTGGCTTCCTGTGCCTCAAAGAATTGATTTCAAAGTTCTTTTGCTAGTTTATAAATCACTAAACGGTTTAGGGACAAAATATATTTCTGATCTGCTAGTACACTATGACCCCCCCAGACCTCTCAGGTCATCTGGGACAGGTCTGCTTTCTGTTCCTAGAGTCAGAACTAAACAGGGGGAAGCAGCGTTCAGTTTCTATGCTCCTCATATCTGGAACAAACTCCCAGAAACCTGCAGATCTGCTGCTACTCTCAGTTCTTTTAAATCAATGCTGAAGAGCTTTCTTTTTGATGTTGCCTTTCTTTAAATGATGCTCATTTCTTTAATGTTTAATTTCTTATACTGCACTGTAACTTTTATTCCTTTTTTCTATCTGTTTTTATTTTTTATTAAACTGTTTTTATTAAAGTAAAAGCACTTTGAATTGCCCTGTTGCTGAAATGTGCTATGCAAATAAAGCTGCCTTGCCTTGCCTTAGTGAAAAAAATCGTTCAGAATTTTGGAGGATTCTGGATACTGGTGTGGTGGCCCTAGGGATCAATGTACCCCGTTTGCGTCCAGCTAGGGAAAGTTATGTCATGTCAATCTTCATCTTTGTCTCCCTTCAATTTATGTCATCTCATTACTGTTGCTGTCCAGTAATTAAAAAAAGGGTGACCCAGTCATAAAGCCATGCACATTAAGATGAGGCGTTTAC
This sequence comes from Percina caprodes, assembly GCA_013375575.1. Lineage (NCBI taxonomy): Eukaryota > Metazoa > Chordata > Actinopteri > Perciformes > Percidae > Percina > Percina caprodes. Next base: position 619,124 of record JABXJD010000022.1, on the reverse strand, counting down.
TGCTTCCAAGGCATCATTTCACCTGGATTCTGTATATTTTTCAATGAGGCACCACAGTGATGCACATTAACGTATGATTAATGTATGTATAGTAATTAAATTTAAATCCTTTCCTCTCATTCCTTTATGTCCACTCCTCTAACATTCTCACTTACATTTCTTTAATGGTGGTGGAATTATTAATTCTCTCTTTCTCCCTTCCTCCCTCCACCTCGACAAATAGATATTGTGCTCCCTCTTTTGGCTCTTGACCTAATAATCATCATTAATATTGTTGCCTTTCCCTAATTTTGTATGTAAGTTGCTCCATTTCTGTTACTTGTTCTATGTTACTTGTTTCTGTAACTTGTTTTATGGTCTATATCCATGATGCTCCACATGCGGAAACCTTAAATCTAGTGGATTTATGAGGACTATGGTTAACTGCTTCTCAGCTCTCTGCAGGGTCAAGCTAGCTAGACTATCTGTAGAAATTAGTTTTTTGTTGCAGAACTAAAACAACTTTTGAATGCACATGTTCGACCAAGACAAGTTTCTTCCCGAGGCTATTTTTCAGCGGCACCGTGGCTCTGTCCAGCGCTTAGCACCACCCATGATGATTGTGATTGGTTTAAAGAAATGGCAATAAACCAGAGCACTTTTTTCCCAAACCGGAATGCAATGTGGACTAGCCAGTCCCTCCTCTGCAGTGCTTTGAAGGAAGATCTGGAAATGCAAGACTACTTGTTCTACTATAGGTTGCAGCTGTAGGTCACTCCACTACTCTGGGGACAAAATTTTGTAAGGCATTATGCAGCAGTTATCTTAAATATTGTTATTAGGCTTCACCACCCCCTGGGGATTTAGAGGAAGTAGAATATATTCATCAGTGATACAAATGTCCTGTTTAATCATACATAAAATTTCTCTTCTGATATTTTGTCAATATACTTATATACAACAGGACAGTTCGACATATTGGTGTAACAGATATGGTTTGTACTTGGCTTATAAAAAGGTAACTCTGAGCTATTTCTCTCAGGATGCAATACTCCTATGTAAGTTCAACGATGTTTTCCCACTCAGATTCACACAGTGAGATATTTAGGCCTTTTGCCACTTTATCCTTTGATTCCTCGGATTTTCTGTTATTTTTCCTCAGCGAGCTTTTGCAGTATTACATTAATAATATACATCAGACAAATATATAAATTTCTGAAATGTCTGTTAAGGTTGAGACACTCTGTTGTAGGGCGATAAATAAGAAACTGGATGTGCATTATATTCAGGATAATGATGAACGCATAGGATTTTAAAATATTCATCAAATTTTGCAGCTACGTCCCTTTCTAACTCTAAAATATTCTATAATAACCAGCTTTCACCTGACTGCCTCTATGTGGACTCCAGCAAAACATTTCTTGCATAGAAATAGCAAAACTCTCAGAATGTGTTTTGGCTGAACTCTTCCCATTCTTTTCTTGGCTTTGTCTGCTATTCATTTACGCTGTGACTCACTTCTTATGAGGCCTGCCAACCCCACTACACATTTAACATTTTGAAATGTTGTGCATGATTGAAATCTAATGCAAAAAAAAATGCTATTCCTGTTGTTCACTGTTGTGGCTGACTAACATCCACCAACCAGGAATTGAAACTAAGATGTTGTTGCATTTGGTGATAATATGTATGTGGCACATATGCGTATATATTTTTTAAATAGACAATTCAGGTAGATCTTGGTTAACTACTGGAGCAACAGTGTGTGAAAGTGCTGCTGGCTGTTCCCCAACTAAAACTTCTTCCCTCGCTCTCTCACTCCTATACACACAGCCTATTTTTTCTGCTAAACATGTTATAGCTAATCCTTTTCTGGATTATCTCTCCAGCACAGACACACCGTGAGTGTGTATTTGTGTTTGCGTGAAATGAAGATTAGTTGCATTAGCAGTTATGGGGGTTTGGACTTTTTTTTCCCCCCAAAAGCCCGGGCATTTATGTATGAGCGTGTGAGTTCAGGCTGCAAGTGTGTGTGTGTGTGTTTGTGTGTATTCTGTATGTGTTTGTGCTCAGGTGTGCCCTGGGAATGTGGTTAAGTGTAAAGAATGTAAAATGCCAAACAAAATCCTGCGACAGCCAAATAAATGTGTTTTTGAGCAGATTTGTGCGCTTTCATCCAGCATCTATTTTCCGTTGCTTTTTCTGTGCCTCTGCAAGGATTCTTGTAAAGATTCCAACAATAGTAGAGGGTGTTCCGGGTAATGGATTTTTGTTTGGCATAAGAGCTTGGCATTTCGGAAAAAGGGTGTCAATCAATAAAATGGACTCCTTTCAATGCTAACGTGCCCCTTTGGAGCATCTGGCTATTTCTCTCTTTGCATGCAAACATAATGTACTTAAGATGTCACTCTGCCCTTTCTGCTGCAGTCTTAGAGTTACAATGAGGATATCTACACACGCACATAGGCAGGCACAGGATGGAGTCTTAAAACTGATGTGACAGTGGGATTTATTGCATCTTAATTATTCAAAAGTGTGTGAGCAATGTTGAATGAGAGAGCGTGAGAGAGAGATCAACAAGAATGCAAAAGTAAAGAGAGGCAGAGAAGATAAAAGTAGTCATATTCCTCAGTCAGTTTGTCAAGTGGGAACTGTTATCAATGCTGGCAAACTAATAAAGGGGAAACATATTAATCAAATTCAACTTTTGAGGTTTTATTGTTGAATGTCATTTAAAGTGATTTTGCCTTTAACCTGCTGATATTTTCCAACATAACCACTGTGTCAAAGCAAGAAACCAGTGCTTATCTGAAAGATATACAACATGTGTAACTATAGCGATTGTGTTTGGTCTCGGAGCTCTGCCAAGACTGCTTCCTGCGCTGCCTACACTAGATACCGGCGAATAACAAATCAGCATCTCTGTGATTTGGGATCGTATTGGCTGCAATGGGGATCCTTTCTTTACCCTATTTTGCCGTGTCAAATCGAGAATATTGATTTCTAACTCACAAAATATAGTTGAAATAACAGAGAGCAGACGTTGGACAAAGCTGACGGAGAAGGGAAGTGTGTTCACAGGAAGTCACGCTATGGTTGAAAGTACTGACTTTGACAATAACAGAAAGTGATTTGGAGGTATGTTTTGTACTGCAAAGAAAGTTTGTGCGTGTGTGTGTGTGTGTGTGTGTGTGAGAGAGAGAGAGAGAGCGAGAGAGAGAAATAGGTTGAAGAGATGCAAGCACAAAACCACTACACTACACAGGTCCCATGGGTGATTCAAAATAGCTAGAGACAAACATGCTCTCTCACGGATACATGCACCATAAATGCTTGCTCCTCTCTTCATGTGTGTCTCTGACAGCTGAAGTGGAGTGAATTAACCGCTGTGTGTGTCTGTAGGTTGAGAAGCACTTGTTTATTCAGCAGTCACACAGAACATCCTTTAATGAATAAATAAATGCTCTGAGAGTGATCTTTGCGTTGATGCTGTGCCAATTATGGTCAAACCAAGGCTACAAGTCTAGACTGTAGAATTCGATCTGTAAAGAAACTCTGTGAGTCAGTAGTGAAATCTGTATTTAAAGCCTTGCATTGCTAAAATGAGTCACTTATTTCTTTAATGCCTGTAGGCTGCCAGTGGTGAAATGTAACAAAGTACATGTACTCAATTAAGTACAATTTTGAGGAATTTGAACTTTATCATTTTAGTATTTCTATCAAATTCTACTATTTATTTCTACTTTACAAAATTTCTGAGGGACAAATGTGCGGAAGAGGATTAGGGCCACATGTGGAAAAAAATGATTGAGTTTAAAGTCAGAAATTTTTGAAAAAAAGTCTGAATTTTGACAAATATTCTCAGAATTCAGAGAATCAGAACACAAATACATTTTTTCACATGTGGCCCTAATCCTCTTCAGTAAAAATTAATTATGACGTATCATTAAAGATTAAGCAACCTGTACATTTGTTCAAATTAGCTTCATCATTAAAGTGTTGTATACATAATGTGTATGTAACATTTATGTTAACATAATTGTTGGACGCTTGGTGGCGGTAATTAGATGCACACAGGGTTTTATTTTAAGGGGCATAGGTAACAAGAAAGATAGGACACAGGTAGAGGGAGAGGTATGTAACTTTTCCTCCAAATACCTGCAGCATTTATGAAATTATGCTTCGCCGTTATGCAGCATTTAACCTGCATGTCCTATATTTAGGATGCTTTGGGATGGTAAAGACAAAATAATTTGTCTCTATGTTTGCTAGCTAGCCAGAAAGAAAACTGTCATAAACATGCCAGGAAATAATTTCAAAAGGAGTACATTACAATGATGTTTTAAGTACCCTCTATTTACTTTGCAATAAGGATGTGTTAGTGGCTTTTTGGAGGACATGACATTACTTGGACTATTTGCCTGAAATTATACACACATACACACACACACAGACACAGACACACACACACACAAAGAAAGGACTGGAACAGATGAACATTCTGCTAGAGGATGGCGCTCCTGCTACGCCAAAACGGGTCTGATTTACAAAATACATGTGAGCAGAACACAAGGCTGGTTTATGGTGCTCATGTTTTTAATGGCTTGGCTTTAACTTGCTGTTACTTTAACCGTGTCTCTGTGGTCGCTATCAACCAATCCTGTCTTCCTCCCCCAGTTTATTATGTGTGTGTTCTTGTGTGAATGTTAAGCCAGCCTGTGTGTGTGTTTGGGTGTATTTACTGTTTGACAATAATTCTGATGCTTCTATTGAGGCAACCTGATTAAATAGTGTGTGTGTGTGTGTGTGTGTGTCTGTCTGTCTGTCTGTCTGTCTGTCTGTCTGTCTGTGTCTGTCTGTCTGTCTGTCTGTCTGTCTGTCTGTCTGTCTGTCTGTCTGTCTGTCTGTCTGTCTCTGCAGTGTCACTGACCAGAAGCAAAAGGCAGTTCAGTTACACACAGCTTGAGTCATACTGATACCTTTATGTTTCTCTCTCATATTTCGTTCTCGTCTTTTCCATTCAACCTTCTATTTTATGTCTTTATTCCCTCTGTTCCTGTTTGAGTGATTCCTATTACTCTCCTTATGTTTTACCTATATGCCTTCCACCCTTTTTTAGTCCCTTCTCTTGCTTTTCAGTCTTCCTTCCCTCCTGCTCTCTGCCTGAGTTTTCTATCTGTATATCCTTTTTCCTCCTTAAATGCCTGTCTTCTCCTTTTTTATGACTTCCAAACAATATGTTTCTTCTTTTCTTCCTCAACCTCTTGACCTCTCTCCTCCTTTTGCTCCTTCTTTCCTCATGTATCTCATTTCCCTCTAAGTTCTCTTCCTTACCCACCCTTCCTCCTCTCAACAGACACATAATAACTGTTGGGAGAGGGAAATAACTTCTAGTTGTATAACCAGGTCACAGGGAGGTGGGAGAGCAGTAATAACAGCTGCAGTCTTATTATTATTATTACCTGGTTTTACTTGCTTTCTCACACACACACACACACACACACACACACACACACTTTTGTTTCTTAAAGCAGATTTAATTGTTGGACACGTGGGGTCAGTAAAACAAGCTGTAAATACAATATTGACATATCACCTTATGAACATGTTGCCTATTGCTGCATTCAGCAGACAGAGGACAACACTAACTTTCATTATCAGTCATGTTTCTGTCCACCTGATAGAGGTAAGTCTGAGTGAAGTATCTGTCTCTTTAGATGCCAAATGCTCCACTATATTCTCCAGCTAAGGTTTTTTGTCTGCTGTTTGGTGCTGAGCTGGTATCGTTAAGTTTATTTAGAGAGTCTAAAAAAAACAGTTTCTTGCTGCAACTAAAATCAAAGTTGAGTGGCCTCAAATACAGTATATAGATGTTTACTCTTCAACGCAGCGGGCGTGGGTTTGACTCCGACCTGCGGCCCTTTGTTGCATCTCATTCCCCCTCTCTCTCCGCTTTTATGTCTTAATCTGTTCTATTGAAATAAACGCCTAAAATGTCTTTATTAAGACCTGTCAGATTATTATTAACTACACTACAAACAATTACATTTCAATACTTGACCTAGTGTTACTACAAAAAGACTGAGGGCCCTATCTTACACCCGGTGCAGCGCAGGGCCCGACGCAAGTGTCTTTGCTAGTCCCTTTTCTGTGTTGTAGTGTGTAGACGGTCCCTTAGCTCTCTAACTGCTGGCTCAACACCGGAACTAAACACACAGCTGAATAGCACAACTTTCATGCCTTTCTGTCACATCTACTGCAGTCAGATTCACTGTGTTCACTCGGAAGGAATCACTGCACATGGGTAGGTACTTTTAATGACATTTTGAACATGTTAAAAGGCTAAAAACACATTTAAAACTTGCCCTTTTAAACCTGTTGGGTGCTAACTCTAGCAGGAGGATAACACGGTGTAGGCAGACCGATTGGTTTAGTTTTTCTCTCTACTGAAAGCACTCCAACATTACAAACAACAGAGCTAAGTGTTGAAATCAACCGGAATTCTCCTTTAAGACGGACACAGTTGTCAATTTACCATCCAGCACCCCCGTTGTTTAAATAACAAATGCACCTGCGCCCATCTGTGTGCCCAACAGCGTGCTGGTCTTACAGGGAGGTGTGTTCAGGTACATTATTGGCGTATTGCTATTTTGAGGCAGCGGGAAGCGTGCATGAAGTTGAGCTGTTAGCTTCTCTAAATTTCTAAATCCTTTCCTGTTCTTGGACAAAAAGCAGGCAATATAAAAAGGTCCACAGAAACTTCCCGTTCCGCATAATCCACTTCACTACTTTCCATCTGTATATTGTATCATAATCTTTTCCCACATTTTTCAAAATACAGTGCTTCCATATCGCCCTCCTTGAAAGTCTGACAAAGTAGCACTTTGAGATGCCTATCTTGAGACGTCTGACATCACGAATTCGGGTGGAGCCAAAATGATCAGCGGAGTAAATATTTGAGCCACTAGGTGGCAGCCCATTTAGGATATTCTACCTAATTATTTCTGCCCTATGATGTCGTTTGAAAAGTGTAACTTTTACTGCAAGGAAAGCATAAATTGATGTGACTAAATTCACCTGATTTATTTCTACTTAGTGCAGTTCATTCTGCTGATGTCGGTTTGTGTTTTATTCATGACCCTCTTTAGTGACCTTGATTAAATAAATGTCGGGCATTTATCTTGCAGGTTTTTATTTGGAGTTGTTTTGTCAGGTGGAGGTCTCGGTGTGACTCCTCTTGAACGTTTATTAATACAGTACAGTCTCCCCTGTCAAACTGTCTCTATCCATCTCTCTCCCTCGCTCTTTCCAACACAATTACTCACACACTTTCTCCCATGCACATGTACACACACACACACACACACACACACACACACACACACACACACACACACACACACACAGGATACTCTCATCAGACTGTTTGCAAGCTGTACATACGCTCACAAAAGGACAGCTTTGTTGAAACATAAGCTACACTTTCAACACAAGTCATAGCTAAATATCTGCTACTGTTCCAACATGTCTTCATTATCAAACCCTCCTTGACACTGCAAAGTGGAAAGAAATTCCCAGCATACAGGGCTTGAAAATGTAGCTCTTAGTTAACAAATTTTTTCCATGTGGGGGAGTCAATGTGCAGACAATCCAAAACTACACACCGTGGCTCAGACAAAATGTGTTGTTATATCACAAACAGTACCAGTTTCTCATACCAACACTTTAGAAAATATATCATGCAACACTCTTTCAAAAGAAAACCATGCACAGTGTCAAGTTTCAAAGCTAAACAGGAAACTGTCTGAAACTTAACATTTTGCCTCGCTAAATGCTTGATACACACTGGGCATGTAAACAAAAGTCAGACCTATCTCCACAGCGCTGTGTCAGCGCTGCATTATGGTTTGGTTAGATAAGGGGCAAAAAAAACGCAACCCAACACATTCTCACTCACATTGCATCAAAAAGCAATGCTTGGTTAGGTGCATTTGACACAAAAAAGTCTCCTTTAGCGTCATATTTAAAAGTGCTTGGTCGGGCCCATTGGCGTCACTATTTGACGCTCTCTGGACTGGTGTCTAGCGCTATGGCGTCATATTTAGACATGCCTGGCTGGGATGCTTGGTGTCACTTTTTGACGTTCTGGGTCGGGACAAAGGTTAACTGACATGAAGCACAAGAAAGTGACAGTTTGGTTTAGCAGAGCGGAAGGAGGAGGTTTAGGAAAAGATCGTAAGTGGGGTTACAAAATTTACGTTTCATGGTTGTTTGACCCACGACCACCCCAACCCACCTTCCTACCTGGCATTTTTGGGCTTTCATACAACTCGCTGCTGTTGTCACTCTTCATAATTTGTCATCTACCAGTGATCAAGCAGCTGCTCTCCTGGGACATTCCATACAGACGCTAAAGGAGCGTCAGTATTTGATAAGTTTGGAGTGAGAACAGGTTGTTAAACCAATCACAATCGCCCTCAATGGTAATAAGCCCTGGCAGCAATGGTGGCAAAATAGATAGCGAAGATAGTGGAAAGGGAGGAGATCCCTGACACCCAGCGCGTGACAGACTCTGAAAGTCAGATCTTAGCATACAGACTTTTAAGAAGGGGGAAAATACTAGCCTCTGCCAACACTCTAAAAACTCACTAATTGATCCATACAGTGTTAGGTTTGTGTAAACTGTACACAGACGGTCGCAATGACTTCCTGGAGTCTCGTTGTCACTGTGAGGTTGCCAGGCAACCAGTACAGACACTTCACAGGAGTGAAGTCAAGAAATAGTTACACACACTTCCTCATGAACTACAAATTGTCCTTTTCAAATTTTTGTTTGTATGTAGATTATACTATAAACAGTGTGAGCATTACAGGTGTTGTGGGGTATATTTTTTGACTTTTGAAAGTGCCAGGTCACCTGTCTTTCCTCGTTCGTAATCTGGATGCTTAGCTTGGGTAACTGCATCCCGGCTCCAGCTCTATGTTTAGTACAAGGTCATGAAAGCACTGTCAATCTGCTCATCTTACTTTTGCAAGATAGCGGATAAAAAAATTTGCCAAAATATCAAATGTTACCCTCAAGTTTGAAGCTGGAGTCAGGACATATTTAGCGTAGCTTAACATAAAGACTGGAGGCATGGTGGAAAATAACATAAGCATGCAACTCATTTCTAATAAAATCAAAACAATAACTCAATACAGTCGTAAACTGGAAGGAGTAGAATTTCAGGTCTCTTGGCTTGCAAAACAAAGGTCCAGTTCATTTTCTGCATAGTTGGAGTGCTTCCAAGGCTTGGATTGGCATGAAACATTCCTAGTTAAATTATTAGTACAAAAGATCGCCATCTGCCTTAGACAATATCTGGTTCTTGAATGAAAAGCAAAATGTTCCAGCCTGTGAAGGGAACTTTATTCTTACTTACTAACATTCAAACATAAGTATTAGGAGCAGTGAACAGCTACAGATACAGAACTTGGGGTTCAGTGTCTTGTCTTCCGTGACAATTTGACATGTGGCCAGTAGAGCCTGGGAATCAAACCACCAATCTTTTGGTTGAGGGGCGCCCACAGAAAACCCTTAAAGGTGAATTCCCTGACTGGGAAACAAACCCAGGCCACGGTAGAAATAGCGCTGATCCTAACCACTAGTCCACCAGGAAAGGCTTTCTTAATCCAAAGGTGGGGTATCCAGTCCAATCCAATTAGAGCCGTGTTTACCAAAGTGTTGGACTGCGCCTTTGAGATGCAGTAATGTCCACTGGATACAGACTGTAGGAAAACTAAGACTGCAGTGATGTGCACTTCTTAGAGAAAATCGGATCAATTTGAGCCTTGTATGCAAATGCCAGGGTTTGGAATTCAACACAAGCACCATGAATGAGCTGTGAAGTGTGAAGCTGATGAGTAACACAGGAGGGAAATTAAGTGGACCAGATGGGAGATGTCTAAGGGCACAAATTCACACTATTCTGCTTTTATAGTAGTAAAAGCGCTGCTTCAACTGCATTTGTGCTGATGATGAAAAGCTGTTTTGTTTCAATCCATCTCACTCAGCATATGGCACTTATGTACAACTCTTATACCATTTAACTCCACAAAAGAAGCCACTTTTGCACCATTGTTTTCACTATTTTCTTTCAGGTTGCCATCCTGAACTGCCAGATATCATTCTATGAGGGGCCTCTTCAGAGCCTGTCCATGTGATCTCTTCAAAGAGCAATGTGGTTTCCAAAGCAGATTGAACCTGTCCGTCGTCAATGTGCTTCGTATCCACACAGAAGAAGAAAACAGTGCTGTCAATTCCAACGAAATAGCATGAGCACAACCCTAAAGCTTGAGCTGGTCAGTGTTCATGGTGAGAAAGTGTCAAGTTTGACAGCATCTGTAGAGCATAACTGCAGGATCAGGATTTGGCTGCAGCGTGAGCCTCACACAACAGCTGGTTGTCTAGAATGAGTCCAAGTTTCTGGGCAGGAGTCCCTGTTGTTTTGTTACTGGTAGTACAGATATCACGCAGAAAGTGATTCATCCCTTGCAGGAGGAAGTGCTTGGGTTTGTCAGTATTGAGCTCTGTGGGCCTGTGGGCAAATATCCAGCTGGAGATCTTAGCTAGGGAGGCAGCAGGAAGCAACCTCGCCCTCAAACACTCGACACTGTGAAGCTGCATGGTGATTCCAGATTAAATGAGAAGCCCGCTGAATGCTATAAACGGTTCAACAGAAATTGTAAACATGTCAGTGAGAAATCAAGTGTTCCATGTAGTCTGTAGTCACTGGAGCAATCCCAGATATGGAACATCGTGGATATAGACTAGCCTTTCTTGGACTTGGGATGTGTATGGCTCTAAATTACAGTCATAATATAATAAATACAACATTTTTACCTGTGTTAGACAGTGTCAATGTACAAATTGGAAATGGGGAGAGAGAAGTATGACATGCAATAAATGTCCCATGGCTGGAATCAAACCCAAGGACCAAGGTAACCAAGATGCTCCATTAGCCTTTTTTGATGATTCAGAGTTAAGCTAGTGTTGTAATTTTCAGGTTACTGTTTGGCAAACCTATGGCACCATGAATGGTTAGGTCATGAACCAATAACAAACTCCAACAGACACCAAAAGTAACAGAATAAAATGGAAAAAAAACTAAAAACAACTGGTTCTCTGTGCTAATGCTACTGGTAGAGGATCCTCTGGAAATGAAAAAAAAAATAGCCTGTTTCGTTATTATGTTGAAGAAGAAAAAAACCACACCCACTGCTTTAAAGTGTTTTCTTTTTATTACTCAGTATTACAGTAGCAGAGACAACACATCCTCATACATTTAAAAGCATTAATGGTCGATTTTGAAAAACTCCCAAAACATCTGCCGCACTGTGGGGTTTTGATCATGAATCACACACACACAGGGTTTATGCATTTGGCCCCTGGTTGGCCTGTGCTAAATTTGTGTCATGTCATCAAAATATAGCCCAGTTTTCCTATGTGCGCAAAATTGCACTCGATGTTGCCCGGTAATAATTCTCAAGAGTCTCACCAAAGGACATTTTTGTCGAAAAAACATATTGACAGGAAAGAGGTGGAGGAGAACACGATTAAATCAAGGGGGCACGCACACACACACACACACACACACACACACACACAAAACCTTGTACTCTCATTTGCATATTTTTTAGCAGGACCCAAAGCAAAGAAAGCAGCTAAGCAGTATTTTGGCTGAAATGGCAAAAATAAGTTATGTAAATACAATTTTAAAAAACAGAAGTAAACTGCAGAAACTTGTTTTTTTTCCCTCACAATGACATGGCTTAAGGATGGTGCTGTTTTCACATTGCATTTAGTCACAGTCTGAAAAAATAGCTTTAGGTGACAGCATTGGATATCTAACTGTGTCAAAATAGCTGCTAGTTAGACTGAGGGCCTTTTAGAAATCTGGATCATTAAAGTCTTAAATCATAAAAGCAGTACACAGTAACACTATTTTGATGTTTGGACAGGGGAGTGTGGTTAGAAGGGGTTGTTGCTGTAATGACTGAAAACACGTCTGACAGGCATTCTGTTTATATCCAAGCTGGTTCACCCATGCTTTAATCACTGAAACGAAACTGGATGGATGACTGTAACAGCCTCTGTTGTTGTGTAGACAACATGCCTGCATGAACAGGCTATTAATCTGAGTTCCAAGTCAATCTGTGTTGGGTAGTGTAGACAGAAAATGTGCAATCACAGCCACAGTAATTCAGCATCAACCTTCTGTTCATTGTTATGTCTTCTTTATTGTTCTTTATTCTTTTTTTGCATTAAGATGTGGGACTGATTTAATATTTTGAAACCAAGAAAAAGTCCCCAACTGGACAGATTTTACAATGCACCACAATGGCAATATGTTTTTGCTTTGTTGTATGACCAAACAGTATGTGGATACCCTAACAAAGTGTGTAGACACCCCAAGAGTTTTTTTTTAATATACCCTCCCAAAAGCAGGAGGACTTAGTTTGCTGCTCTAAAACCCTCTTTTGTTAGAAAGGCTTTCCACAATATTTTGTAACTATAGGTGTAAAGTGAATCACACCAAAAAACAGCCTATACTTTGTTCAAATGCTAACTCGCTGCTGTCAAAACTGTTAACCACACATTTCAAAACAGACTGGATTTAATTCTATCAAACACTGCTGATTTAGCTGAAAGACCAAGCATGTGTCTTGTTTTATACTTGTTAGTGAACATATACGCTATTAACATAGAGAAAGCTCAGAAAGCCTTTAAAAAAAATAAAAAAACACCAAATAAGAATTAAACAATTATGCACTATACAGTTTGAGAGAAACAAGTAAAAGAGCAAAGATACCAATATGTCCAGGTCAGATGTCTGAGGTTACATACAAAAAAAGGTAAAAACACCATATAATAATATATCTTTACAATATTAAAACTGTGTTCTTATTGTTTATCAAAAAGTAATGAAGGTGAAAGCAATGGAAACACATTCATTAGTATTTAGAGATGATGCAGATATCCAATGTGATGAAGACCCGCATGATGCTGGAGAGAGGCAGGATTAGTCAAACTATTCTTTCTTACTGTTAGTTTTTTCCAGTAATTCCATAAATTACTAGAGACAAAATACTATATTGAAGCAAACTGCTGATTTTCATTCCTTCTTGTTTACCTTACATACAAAATGGTATATTATAAAATCTATATCTTTTCTTTAAAGAAACTACTTGAGTAGCGTGAAGTCACTCAAATTGTTCAAACTATAAAGATGAAAAGTTTGTGTTTTCTGTATCGGTGTATGATGCTAGTGTTTTAACTCTTTGTGTTCTGAGTGACAGTGTGTGTTGTCTAGATGAGGATTGTAGTATCGCTGCACTGAGCCTGTTTTGAAGCATGTGTGGAGAGTTGTGTTGTTTGGAATGAGTTTTGCAGGTGATGCGGACTGTAGTTGGAGTTTTGCACATGTGGCTTCAGTTGTGACCACTGTCCTTTAGCAACTGGAAAAAAACTGCAATGTAAGTAATCAACTGGGGAAGTTTCATAGTGATATCTAGTAGTTAACATGTTTATCCTATTTACCTTAACTGTCTCACTTTAACCAGGATGGAGGTGTCTAGCAAAAATCAAGACAGAACAAGAAAAACTTTGAGCAAGCATGTTGAAGTATGTGGACAGGGTTATTATTGGCACAAAGGCAAACTGGATCAATCATTCAGTTATGGTTATTGCTGCCTTTTTTTGGACATAAATGTAAAAAGTTAGGAAAGGAGTCAATCCCCATAGACCTCCATGTTAAAATGCCCAACTTAATAGCAAAATTAAACATGTTTACAGCCTAGTGGGCTACCATCACAGTAGAAGAGCATAGACTGTAGGCTTCATTCAGCACGCCTCAGCTGCAGCTGCGCTCCACCTTTTTGCCGCCAGGGAGCCTACGTCCATATTTTATACAATCTATGGTTAATTGTGGTCCTGGAGAGACTTACTGCAGCAGAAACTAGTTTTCAATGCTTTCTTTCTCGTCAGTCTCACCCACCTTTCCACTATTCATCGCTCTGCAACACAAGCTTTATTCCCCATTCACCACAGCTCATGTTTACCTTAAGTGAAACTGATCAGGCAGATACAGATAGAACTTCCCTTCCTCTCTATCTCACTTCTTTTGCCTTTTTCATTTTTCCCCACCCACTCACCCTCTCTCCCTGATTTACCATGCATCCTCCTCCTTCCTTTCTCTCTCCCATCTCAATCTCACGCATGGTGTTTAAATTCACCACCAGTCCTGGCCTAACCCCATGTTCATCTAACTGAAAGTGATAGCGCAGAGCCACATAGCGTGTGGGAACCGCCATGTTGTTCTCTGAAAATGGGCCCATGATATATTCATCACTGCACAGGCAATAGGAATCCTGAGAGAGACAGGGAGAGAGTCTAATTTTGCTCAGACTGTTTGGTGTTATATTGTGTGTGGGTGGACATTGTGTGTGTGTGTGTGTCATGTTATTCAACTGCCCGATTCTTCAACTCTGACACCTTCCATAAAAGCCCATCGCGTGCCAGAAAGCATCAACAAAACACAGTGCTAATGCGTGCCCCCCACTGTCTCTCTCTGTCCTTGTTCTCCATGTCCTGACTCCATTTGTCCTGTGAGATGACCCAGAATTCATCATAATGACTATCATTGTGCTTTTTAAATGTATTATTAACAGATCATTAAAATTTGTTTAAATGATCTGTTACTAATTTTTTTTAACATTTTTAAAGTGAGATAAAATGTGTTCTTTCCACAACTGCTTTGTAAAGAGGGCTCAAGTGCCCCTTTATAATGCCCCTTCAATTGATGCTTTCCTGGAATTGTACTCCACAGAGAAAATAAAGTTATCCCGCAATTGCAACTCAGGTTGTGTCCTACATGTGCAGTCGGAACTGCACTTGTAAATTTGATAATGAAAGATCAGCATTGCACCAATTTGTAACCCCATTTGTTTGCCGATTTTTCTCCTCAACAAAAATAAGTGTATAAACTGTAAATTCTGATTTATGAGTGGGTATTTAAATAATAGCCAGCATGAACAAATAGAGCCTGGTCAGTAATACAGGACGAGTAAAAAAAAAAAAAAAACTACCTGTAGCCAACAATAGTGGTTCTCACATGTCACTGTTCCAAGAATATTAAGTCTGGACCCCTCTGGCCCTCGTAACTGTGGCAAATATTTTGTAAGGCAAAATAAAAATGAATTAAATGGGAAACTGTAATGTTTTTTTTTAATGAAATTGAAGTCTGATGTTATTCTGTAATATGAAAAGTTGATCTAGTGTAATATTTAGCCATAGGCACTGTTAGACCAGCACTTTTACATTGTGTAATTCCGTAGTATAACCTATAACATGATATTAATTTAAATTTTTCAATGTTTTTACAATAAATGTATTAAATGGAAACCAATTTCACTGTGAGAGTTATTGTTAGTTCAGAGAACTGGATCAAGCAATGGTTTTAAAAAACAGTCTGGGCCAATTAGACGCGCACTAGACCATGTGCTTTTGAACACACACATTATCATGAACAGATATCTGCAGTATGTTCCAATGTAAACCCTTAGGCAGGATTTGTTTTCAAAATGTGAGATGTAATCGGCCAGTGTAGATGATAAGTTACATTACTGATCTGTAATTACCATGGTGGTCAACAAACTTTACTGCTTTACCAATTTACATTATATGCATACATTATATTTCTTTCTTTCATTAATGCGCAGTAGACCAAAGACATGAATAAGGAAGACAGAAAAGGACACAACGGCTTTTTTCTTTTTTAATGAAAACAAAATGGAAGTCTGGGGAGAGCGCAAGACCTGGTGAGGCAGTCAGAACAAGATTTAGGCCCTGTTTACACGTACATGGTTATTTTGACAAACTGAGACATTTTCCTTTGTTTGTATCCTTCCTTTACACGCAAACGGAGAATCCGCCTCTGAAAACTAGTCTTTCTAAAAACTCAAAGAAACGGAAATGAAGGTTTTAGCAGCCGAGGAAGATAAGAGAGAGGAAGTGATTCATGACAAGAACTAAGAAAAGAGATCATATTTCTCTTGTATTAACTTCTCTGCATTGGCTTCCTGTAAAATCCAGGATTGAATTTAAAATCCTTCTCCTGACCTACAACGCTCTAAATGGTCAAGCACCATCTTATCTTGAAGAGCTCTTAGTGCCTTTTTGTCCCACTAGAGCACTGCGCTCCCAGAATTCAGAGTTACTGTACTTGTGGTTCCTAGAGTCTCTAAAAGTAGAATGGGAGACAGAGCCTTCAGCTGTCAGGCTCCTCTCCTGTGGAGTCAGCTTCCGGTCTGGGTTCGAGAGACAGACACTGTCACCACATTTAAGAGTAAACGTAAAACTGTCCTCTTTGCTAAAGCTTATAGCTAGCGAGTGATGAGTCGCATTCGCATAGACCGGCGGCGAAGAGTGTATAGCTGCAGACACGGCACCCCTTCTCTTCATAGTCGTCAGATTAATTTACCATATAATCAATAATATAATAAACGTAGAGGGAGGCAGGGCAGTACAGCACTACCAGGCTCCTCTCTTTATCCTGTCTCTCTTAGTTATGCTGTAATGGTTTTAGACTGCCGGGGGACTTCCTTTGACACACTGAGCTCCTCTCTCCTTTGTCTTTCCATTTGTGTGCATCAATGATGTCCCAAAAATGCCTGTTACTAACCTAGCTCTAGGGTGTCATTCCCCGGAGTCCTTACATTTTTTTCCCACCAGCATGTTTCCTTGGATCAGGGAGGCTCCAAAATCATGGTTGCAGCTGTCGCCGTGGTCCTGCTACATGTCCTGCGATACCCTGTTCCATTCTGCCACACTCTGCGGTGCCCTGCTACGCCCTGCTGTGCATTGTAATGCCGTGCAGTGCCCTGCTATGCCATGAACTACTACAAACTACTATTTTTAATCACTGTTCCATTATCTTTTACTGTGACTGTTATGGCCACTATTCATTTCAACCCCAACCGGCCCGTCAGACACCGCCTACCAAGAGCCTGGGTCTGTCCGAGGTTTCCTTCTAAAAGGGAGTTTTTCCTTGCCACTGTCACACTGTTGCTTGTTCTGGAGGGAACTACTAGAACTGTTGGGTCCTTGTAAATTATAGAGTGTGGTCTAGACCTGCTCTATCTGTGAAGTGTCTCGAGATAACTCTTGTTATGAATTCCATCCATCCATCTTCATCCGCTTATCCGGTATCGGGTCGCGGGGGCAGCAGCTCCAGTAGGGGACCCCAAACTTCCCTTTCCCGAGCCACATCAACCAGCTCCGACTGGGGGATCCCGAGGCGTTCCCAGGCCAGGTTGGAGATATAATCTCTCCACCTAGTCCTGGGTCTTCCCCGAGGCCTCCTCCCAGCTGGACGTGCCTGGAACACCTCCCTAGGGAGGCGCCCTGGAGGCATCCTTACCAGATGCCCGAACCACCTCAACTGGCTCCTTTCGACGCGAAGGAGCAGCGGCTCTACTCCGAGCTCCTCTCGGATGACTGAGCTTCTCACCCTATCTCTAAGGGAGACGCCAGCCACCCTCCTGAGGAAACCCATTTCGGCCGCTTGTACCCTGGACCTCGTTCTTTCGGTCATGACCCAGCCTTCATGACCATAGGTGAGGGTAGGAACGAAAATTGCCCGGTAGATCGAAAGCTTTGCCTTCTGGCTCAGCTCTCTTTTCGTCACAACGGTGCGATAAACTCTTGTTATGAATTGATACTATAAATAAAATTTAATTGAATTGATTCATTACTGTTTTTACTATTTTTGGCAACACAGATGTATTTTTTGTCCTGCCAATAAAGCAACTAGAGAGAGAGAGAGAGAGAGAGAGAGAGAGAGAAAGGGAGGCCACATACAGCCACTACTGGGCCCCCAGGTTTGTCATTTCACAGGATTTAGTTATAAATATATAGAACTATTAGAATGAATCAATTCAATATAATGGGCCTCTATTAATAACCCCAATAATTTGAAAACGTGTATTGTGATTAAAATAAAATTGGGTATTTTCATTGTTACCCTAAACAAGGTATATGATGAGAATTGATGATGATAATTTGATTATTATAGGCCCATAGTGTGTGCATATAATTTCCCCAGATTGATTCAAAACCATTGCTTGAGCCAGTTCTCTGAAATAACAATAACTTAGAATATAGATAAAATCTCTATTTTCTCAAGTAACTCTCAGTTTCTATAATTCCAATATTCTTAAACATATTCCCATTCCTGGAGCTTTGCCCAGGGACTCTCGAGAGGAAGTCATTGTGGTACAACATTCACCCGTGGCTTGAATACTCAACTTGGAATCAGGTGAAGCCTTCTGAAGAGCAGAAAAATACTCCATCTCCTATCAACACAAGGAGCTCCCCTCTAGTGCCAGTGCCAGACAATTGTCAGTAAGGGGGCACAGGGTTTTCTCAAGTTTTTGTTTTTATAAAGTTATTGCCGCGATGAGCTGCGTTATCTTTAAGACAGAAGCAGGATCTCACAGTGTATGTTGGTATGTATAAGATGCCATGTTGAGGACGAGGCCTACTCTGTGACCTCACTCTAGTAATACAAAATAAAATCTCTGACAGTTAACTCCAGCTCCTATAGGGCTGCACAATTAATCAAATTTTAATCACGATCACGATTTTGACTTCCCACGATCAAATTTGCGTGATCAAGTGATTATTTTAAATGCGTCATTTCATAGAACGCTGAGTTTTTTTGCATAGCCAATCTACCGCTCCCTAAACCACTGTCTGATCATGAGCCAGTCAGAGTTGTTCCCTGCACGGTGCAGCCCCAGTAAGCACACATACGTCTCCACGACGTATTGCCGATGTATATATTGCCATCATAATACGACGTACATACGCTCAATAAACGATGCTTCCAAATGACCCGTGATCAATTGCAGATGAAGTGATCATTTGCAGATGTCGTGTCAACGTATGTGTGCTTACTGGGGCTTAGTTTCTAGATGTAGACAGTCACAGAGGACAGAGTAACGGGAGGACAATTCAACAGATAGCAGTTGGTCATTCGTCGGTCTCAAGGTTGACCAGTTTACCAGTAAATGCAACATTTTGTCCCATCTGTGTTTTTCAGACAACAGCAGTGAGCAGTGCTAGTTGGTGCTAATTAGCTCACAGTGCTCGAGCGAGAGTATTATTTTTCCTCTAGGACGCACCGTTGCACCTAATGTCCTTGCATCCGCTGCAAGTTTGTTTATATCGATATGTTTTAATTTTTTTGTTACATGACCCATTTCTTCTGTAAAGCCGTGCCTGTGTTGGATGTCTCCTCTCTCTCCTCTTACTCTCCACGCAGCCCCGCCACACAGCGGCCGCCGGTCCACACTTCTGACATTTGTCTACAGTTTTAATTGTAACTAAAACAGCTGTATATTGTTAAGCATGGGAGGCAAACCTGTATTTCCGCTGGTAAACTATCTGCTATTGCGGCGGCCACGGCAAAAAACACAGAAGAAGTTATTGAATGCAACTAACTTCAGTTCGTAGAGTAATAGCGTGTGAGACGGAGCCTGCTGGACGCGGGCGAGAGATGTGACCCATGGCCAGAATATCATAGTTCATAAAAATGCAGCGCAGTGACGGTACAGACATTTCATATACACAATGTGTGCAACTCCGCTGACTCGCCATTCGACCCGTGACGGACCCATTCATTGAGAATCAGCCGTCACCCTGTGAGTAGCATAAACGGCCATCGCACTCCCCCTCTCTCCCTGGCTCTTTTAATCAGTTATTGTTGAAAACAAGGAGCTTTCTCAGAGATACATTTAAAAAAAATCCTAGGTTATTTATTTCAGATAGCTAATTTTCATTTACATGTGTTGCAGCTGTGTCTAAACAACATACAACTTCAACATAAGAAGAATGTAGCACAATATGGATGTGAAAGCAGTTTTAAATAGCCTAAGTGACTATAACATTTGTTTTGGTTAAAATCAACAAATAATCGTGAGAATAATCGTGATCACAATATTGATCAAAATAATCGTGACTATCATTTTGGCCATAATCGTGCAGCCCTAAGCTCCTAACAAAAAAAGACGCTAACTTCGACATCGGCTACAGATCAACATGATGCTGAGCGTCAGTTGCTAGCTGTTTGAACCGCCACAGAGCTTCGTGACGAGCCTACAGAACTCAGTCAAAGCCTCGTCATATCAGCAGCAGATAGGTTTGGATTTGTCTCGCTCTGGTTTATTGCAGTTTCTTTAAACCATTTGTAAACGTCATGAGTGGCACTATGCTCCGCACGGAGCTGCTGCAAAATGAAAAATAATCAGCGGAAGCAAACTCAGATCGGACAGATAGTCTAGCTAGCTGTCTCAATTTACCCTGCAGAGATCTGAGAAGCAGGTAGTCCTTTTTATTTCCAACGAAAAAGAAAGCAGAAGGAAACGGAAATCAACAGAAATACATTCATCCAGCGGAATTTCCTGCGGCACTGGATACATCCAGGAACTGGAACGTCAAGGATATAGACTAGGCTTGGATTAAAACACTCCCAAGGAACATTGCATTTGTGCTGCCTTAGTTGCAGGAACATACAGGAGCAGGGCAACCTTCATACCAGCTTTTTGAAGTCTGGGCCAGTCCTATGGCTCTTATTGAGGTCTGTGTGTGCACTGCTATGTATACTTTCTAATTGCTCATCAGAGGATGAATACAATAATTGAATTGAAGGGAATTCCTTCTAACAGCCCTGTTAGGTTGAACAGTGTGCATTTGAGTGCTGAAAATGAAAGTGAAGACTGTTTAATTGTCTTTCTACTGTGGCTTTTTTTGTCCCAGTGTGAATACTGCGTAACATACCATACACTTTTCATTCCCTCCATTAGTCTCTTTTCTTCTCTCCATTGCAGATTTAGTACCGCCTCATGGATCAGATTCTTGTTTACATTTAACATAGCAACCACCGAACGCCACCAAAGTGCAGCAACCCGTTGATGCAACTGTCACTTCTTTGTCACCCGGATTGTTAGGTCACGCTCATTCGGTCAGATTGGTTGAAGGACTATTCAGTTGCGTACAGAGTCATTTGAACTATGCTTGTTGGTCACTCCTCTTGTGCAGAGACAATACAGAACAGACTCCCCAGATCAATGCTCAATTTCAAATTTATTGAGCTGGGCTTGGTCTGGTGATAGCCAGACTCAGTCCCCAACCCACCCTGAAGTGCTTTGAGTTTTTGGACGTCAAATACCACAAATGCAGCCATTACTGTCATACTATAACCTAAACTAACCATATTCAACTTTACGAAGCAGAAAACATAACACAAGCTAAATTCATCAAAATACAAAAGTGGCAGTATTAAACACTGAAGTAATGATGATAGAATTAAGGCTTTTTTTTTGTAACTGTAAGTCAACTCACACTTAAAAAATAGATTGAATATAAAATACTTTAGCTGAGTTACTCTACTATTACTGAAAACTTATATCATTATTATTTGTACTTTTATTTAAGTAGAATGTTTGGGTATTTATACTTTACTGGAGTTATTATTTTACAGCAGACTTTTTACTTCTACTCCGTACATTTTTACGCAATTATCTGTACTTTCTACTCGTTACCTCTATTTCAGTTCGACTTGTTTTCATTTCAGCTTGTCATTGTTAAAAAAAAAAAAAATAATAACAAAGAAAACCTATCCAGATAAATCGCGCCATCCGGATAGAGCGAAATTGATTGTGGGTGGATGATGAAGTATAAACAGTATATATACCATTCCGACACCCTATTGGTTTGTCCATCGCACCTGCTCATGACACAAATCACGTCACACTCCAGCAAGGAAATAGCAGACGTGTGTGGCCTAGTACGAAGATGTCTGTGGCAGAGACCAAAGAGAATCTTGTCCAGTTTTGTTATCTTACATCCATTGCCCTCACAGATTCCTGCAGCTAAGCTTGGATGTACATTTACGTTCCAATAAAGGCTATTAATAACATGCCTCTGAAGTTTGACTTTTTGCACCATTACAATACTTAAAGGCAACTAGTCCTCATGTCTTCCACTCCATGAATCACATGTTAATGCACAGTTGTACACGTATATGGTTATTTAATGTATTTGCGTGGTACTAAAATGCATTAATTTTCAATGAGAATAAATGGAACTGAAACAGGTGCAGTTGAAATTTTTCAACATTAACATTTTAAAATAACATTATAGTTTGCGTCGAAAGGAGCCAGTTGAGGTGGTTCGGGCATCTGGTAAGGATGCCTTCTGGGCGCCTCCCTAGGGAGGTGTTCCAGGCACGTGCAGCTGGGAGGAGGCCTCGGGGAAGACCCAGGACTAGGTGGAGGGATTATATCTCCAACCTGGCCTGGGAACACCTCGGGATCCCCCAGTCGGAGCTGGTTGATGTGGCTTGGGAAAGGGAAGTTTGGGGTCCCCTACTGGAGCTGCTTCCCGCAACCCGATACCGGATGAGCGGATGAAGATGGATGGATGGATTATAGTCATTATGGCCTTTAGAAAAATGTTTTTTGGGGAGGTGGGGTAGGGCACTGTAGGCCCCTGTGCCGTGGCCTTAGCGTCTGTTCTCAATGGCGTTTTTTCCCCTTACATTACTTTCACTTACTTCAAGTAGTTTTTCCTATTTTACTGGTAAAAACAGTACTTTTACACTTTTACTTAAGTAAAATAGTAATGAATGTGAATACTTTTGACACCTCTGCGTGTGTGTGTGTGTGTGTGTGTGTGTGTGTGTGTGTGTGTGTGTGTGTGTGTGTGTGTGTGTGTGTGTGTGTGTGTGTGTGTGTCACAATGGTTTATTGGAGACATCCTGTTCCCAAAGTACAGTGGCAGGTCATAATGATGGTTCTCTCCTCTATCCTGTGTAACTTGTTCCCCTTTTTTCTCATTGTGTCTTGCTGCTAAACTAGGACAAGGACATACGTGGAGAAGTAGTACTTATTAGTGTACTGCCCTGGTCACACACACACGCACACACATACATAACCACGCACACACATACCCACAGGCGCGCACACACACACACGCACACACACACACACACACACAAACACAAACACACACAAACACAAACACACACACATACACACACACACAGTCTCTTGCCTGAAGGTGACTGTGGGAGATGAGAGGAACCAGTCATTTTGTAACAGTTACCTTCTGTTTTATCGGATAACTACAGGCCATCCAGTTGGCACAGTAGGCAAGGACACACAAGGCTTTACTTCCATGTCTATAGTCACTATTTGAAACTTTTTTAAAGGTAGTGAACCAGTGTTGCAAATGCTGTAGGACAGACAAGAGTGGATACTAGATTTTGTACTGTAATGAGCTACAGGAAGACAGACAGTTTGGTGTTAAAGTTGAAGATTCCACTGAGACATGGACCAGATTATCCACAATCCTTAAATGCTGCAACGATTCAAATCCCAGCTCAGACTGTGATTTACAGCACATTTGGTGCAGAGTATTTATACATATACCTAGCTCATATAGTCTGTTACAAGTGAGTAGAAACTGTACTGCACACCAGTTGTGAGTTTGGGCTTTAACATTTAACAGATGCAGGCAGTGTCTGTCCCCCTGCTGTACACACCAAACTGCTCTGTCTTTTGTGGGTCTGCTGAAACATGCAAAACCAGAGGTATCGATCAAGTCTAGTTGTTAATCACATAATGGTTTTTAACAAGCTCATGTTATGTGAATAAAGTCACATAGTGCCTTGACTGATTGAAGGCACAGTTCCTCAGTCTAACTAATAAGGCAGTAGACTCATCCATCCCCAAAGGTGCCTCAGTTAACTAGCTGTCATTAGGAAAGATCACCTGTCACTCACAGCACACACCCACTACCAAATAAACTGCACTAACTGACTCACTGTGTGTGTCTGTGTGTCTGTGTGTGTGTGTGTGTGTGTGTTCCTGCCACTCTGAGCAGTCAGAACAATGACACAGCTGGTTGACAACTCTGCTCCCATAATTCACTTTCTGTCTTTTGCTTCCTCTCCTTACTCGTCTCCACCAATTCCTCTCCTCCCTCTTCTGTTTCCCCACATCTTTTTCTTCTTCAACTCCACCACCTCGCTACATCCATTTCTTTATTCCGTATCACGTTTACTTTTCACCTCTCACCTTTCACTCCCTCCCTCTCAATCAATGCCAGAAATAATTAACGCCTACAGCTTTAGCTCGACAGGCCAATTAAAGTCAACTGTGGGATTAACTGGTTGATGGCCACCCACCTGGAAGGAAAAAGCAAGACTTGGTCTCATTTGTCAACGTCTATCCTGGTCCAGGCTCACAATGGAGTTTGGAGGTTAATAAAAGTGTAATTTAGTTTAGAAAATGATTATCAGCATACAATTTTAGTAAATAATATGAGCTATTTTTTGAGCAGCTTGTATTGATTCAGTCTTATCACTCTCACACTGTAGTGTTGTTTTTGGATGCTGGGGTAGCAATCTTTAGCTAGAAAGATCTAAAAAGTGGCTGCTCAGCACCAAACCAGCTAGTGAACATAGAAACAGCTATTTCCCTTATTTTTTAAATTTATTTGATTGATTATTTATCGGGGACAATACCTATAACATTAGCACATCCAGATGTGACAAATGCAAGGTGTTTAGAACATCTAGCCTTTGCTTATTTGTAGTCTTTTCCCTGGTCAGTTCTCCAAAAATACAGAAAGAAAAGAAAATGTACATGCAAATTGAGTCGCAAAGGGACACCATTCATGCTTACATCTCTGTTGTTGTTCAAGCCATTATTTGCCTTGTTTGTTTGTTTGTTTGTTTGGGATTTAAGTTCGGTGGATAAAGGATTCCATAAGTGTACACCTTTTAAACTCAGTTCATTCAAAGATTTGCAATGAGACGAGTTGAAACTTGCAACTTCTTGCAACGAGCCGGTCCAGTCTGAAAGCTGTTAGTTCAAGCTCAATGGTGTTTTAAGCCCCCAGCGCTGCAACCTTTGGCATCAAGGCACCTAACCTTAATCTTAACCCTAATCCTAACCTTAACCCTAACCCTAACCATTGCCTAATCCTAGTCCCTTCCAGGCAGAGATGCTTGGAAGGAGACGGGTTTAAAACACTGATAAACCCAGTTCACACCATAAACTTTACATTAATACTTACAGTCCAGTGAGACGAGACGAGACGGTGAATCATCTCCATGACAATGCCTCTTTGTACTTGTACGAATATGAATTCTGAATCCTGAATATGAAAGTGGATAACGTTAGTGACAGGGTGATGCTTGCTACAGTTGCATTTTCAGAGATGAATTGGCAAAAACCCGTTTTATTTCTCAGATTCTCTGCTTCATTCTAACGCCGCTGGGCGCTCCCTCTCTTCAGTCACTCTCTATCTGGCTTGACCACATAACATTAACGTGCTTTCAGGCTGTCTAAGGCTCCGTCTATAACTCTGCCATTTCAACCAGCTTTTTTGAATATTTTCTGGTGGGTTGCACTTGCCAGTTTTATCGGGAGGGGGAGGGGCTGGGTTGCAATCACCCCATCTCCCCTGTAAATAACGCCTAGGCATTTTATCGGTTTTTGATCCAAAATGTTTAGAGCCTGTTTATAAACTAATGATAGAAGTCTGACTGCTGATTCAGAAGCCTGACCCCAGGCAGTAGCACAACAGGACAGGTGTGAAAAAAATCATAGCATGCAAGTACAGATGAGGTGCTTTGAAGGATAAGCATGACCGTATGACCGTTGTATGTCTATGTATGTCTATCCAACTTTAACTGAGGATCCAAGGTGACAACCTATGTGTTTAATTAGTAGAGACCAAAAACATTCCTAAAAAGAGAGCCAATATGTTGCCAGGTTAGCTCAGCTGGCAGAGCAGGTGCACATACCATATATATATATATATATATATATATATATATATATATATATATATATATATATATATATATAATTTTCAAAAGAAGGATACATTGAGGTTAATTATTAAAATGACTGCATCATTGTCCTGGACATTGCTGTTGCAGCTAATGTTGACAACATGAACAAACAGGCACATAATCACCATGATACTATACAGTTACGCTAATAATGTAATTAGCTTAGTAAAATTTAGTAATTAGGGCATTCATTAGCAAATTTTTCATATGTCAACATAATTGTTTGGGTGTAATTAGCCATGGTGGTGGGATATAAAAGGGTCTGTAGATAGAATCAGGTCAGTCTATTCAGGTTTTTCAAAGAAAGCACAGACCAAAAGCAAACAGACATTTGTTCTCTTTTAGAGTCAAGGTTCCAAAATGCAACAGAGTTAAGGTCCAGAGAAAACAGTTATCTTTGCTTTTGAATGCTCACTGAGCAGTCAAACTCTCAAACTTTTGGTTCCGAAGAAAAAAGACCTCTGTTTCAGCACATATATATATATTCTCTCTCTTTTCCTAAAAATCCACTCTTTCTGTTCCCTTCAAAGCTTGATCTGCTCTGAGGTGTATCTTGTGTTGTTCAAGGGGAGGAACTGTAACGCCTTTTCATACAGACAAAACTAAAGATGCACTCATACGAGGGTTACCTCCACAATAGGCTCGCATAGCCAGACCTTCGTCGTCTTGGGCGGTGCTAAGCGCAAAGCGGAGCCACGGTGCCGCTGCAACATGGACTCGGGAAGGAACTTGTTTTGGTGGAACATGTATGTTCAAAGGTTGTTTTAGTCGTGCAACTGAAAACTGGACAGATAGTCTAGCTAGATATCTGGAGTTTAAAATTCCAACAAAAAGAAAGCGGCAGGTTACTGACAGAGTGAAATCTGGCGGAATTTCCGGCGGCAACAAGGCAGTATATATATATATATATATAGATATATATATATATATATTTTATAAAATCATCTTATTACAAAGTATATGGATATGCAAATACAGCATATAATCTTTCAGATTTTCCAATAACTTAGATATATATATATATATATATATATATATATATATATATATATATATATATATATATATATATATATATATATATATATATATATATTTATATACAACAATACCTTTACATTACATTTACTTTCCTATATTTTGGTCTATTCTTTTCTGTATTGGTCAAGTAATAATTTCTTTAATCTATTTTTGAACAGAGTGATTTTATGGCTCTGTTTGATTCATTCTTCAGTCTCTTCCATAAGGTCACTCCACAGACTGAAACACACACATGCTTTTAACAGTAGTTCGCACAAGAGGTTGTTTGAACATATAATACAAAGCATGTGCACCAAAGCATTTGCCTTGGTGGAAAGTGGGCTTATTAACTTATTCTTTTTTCTTTCTTTCTTTCTTTCTTTCTTTCTTTCTTTCTTTCTTTCTTTCTTTCTTTCTTTCTTTCTTTCTTTCTTTCTTTCTTTCTTTGGTTATATATTCTAGTCTGTTGACTATGTGTTGAGGATGTCAGAAAGGTTGATAAAAGGGGTTAGTGATGTAATGTAATGGATGCTGATGTTGTTGACGATGGTCATTGTTGAATGTATTGTGTCAACTTTGTAGGCTGATATGAACTTTTTCCTACAATGTGTTGGTTACTTTGATGCTGCTATCCATGCACATACTGATATTTATTTGTCCTCGTACTGTTAGGGTTGTGTAGAACTTGTATGTATTATGTGTCTTGTATGTGTTTATACATGCTACACACCTAATCGCACTTCGGGGACACAAATAAAGTTAAAGTTGAGTTTAAAAAAATAATGTGACAATGCCAACCCAAGCACACTGTCTGTTATCCTGCCAGGATAATGATGTGTAATTTACGATAATTACTATTTTTCCCTTCCAATGCGGAAGGATAACTAATATCTTCATCATGATATTATCTATCTATAACCGTCATTCACAATGAAGCTCTACAGAGATTACGTGTGTGTTGTGGGTGCATTGATTTGTTTACTCCAAAATTAAGATAAAAAGTGAACACTAAGCAGCCAGGCTGAGCAAGGCTGTGTGGTTTAATGACACATTACAGCTTGCCCTGCAGACAGGTGTATAATCTTGTGCTCTTTCTGTTTTTATTATTCTTTTAGCTATTGAAAGAAGAGTGTGTGTGTGTGTGTGTGTGTGTGTGTGTGTGTGTGTGTGTGTGTGTGTGTGTGTGTGTGTGTGTGTGTTTGTGTGTGTGTGGTCTCAGCGTAGTTGCTACGGCAGCACAAGTTGGGTTATTACAATTTAGGTTAAAAAAAATAGCAACTCAGTGTTGTGTGTGTGTCTGTGTGTGTGTGTGTGTATGTGGGCAGGTTCCCGATGAGTAAAATGAATGCATTTATTAAAAGTGTCAGTTCACTAATCTCTGTCCCCACCAGCCTTGTTACAGAAAAGATGAAATGAGATTAGGGTCATAAAGACAGGCGTTTCTGTCTCTTATTACCTATCTTATCTTACAGAAGCTTTAGAGTGTCCAGACATAAAGATTAGCAGACCTTGGGGTGTCTCATTTTCTTAAAGCTATAGTGCGTAGTTTCTGTCGCCCCCATGAGGAATTCTAAGTAATGACAACAAAACTGTTTCCGCGTCCACGTGACACAAGCCTTCCATGGCCACGCACCACCGGTAGCTTTGTGGCAACTCATTTGGCAATGGCTTGATTGTAACAGACGTTCACTAGTATCAAAAAGTTACGTGCTAAAGCTTTAAGATATGCTTGGTTATGGACACTGGTTATGACTAGATTTAGTTGTCTAATGTCAAAGGTTGCAATGCCTCTTTTGAGTTATTCATGAATTGATAATGTAACAGGGATTCAGAAATGTTCATATATACATGCAGTATACATATATTCTTTTCTACCAGAACGCATAACTCCCTGTGGGCTTATTTCTAAATGGGATTTAGATTATAATTACTGACATACGTGCACACACAAACACAAGCATGAATAAAGTCGCACACACTGCTATAAAGTGTTTTTACATGGAAGAGCAAAATTCATTTTACCATAACATTTTGGGTAATGCGCTTAATTGCTTTTTTCCAGAGAAAGCGTATGAGGATATCTCACATCTGTCCGTTCATTATTACAGCAGCATATTCAGCATAAAGACTAAAAAACCGTCTGGCTACATCCAACGGTAAGACAATCCGCTCACTGATTCACAGGTTGGGTTCTATTTTAATCGGGCAAGCGCAAAAACTGTGTGCAGCAATGCAATGTGCAAAAGGACTGGATGAAGGAGGATCTGAGGGTGTGGTGATTAATAATTATACTCTCAGCAAGTCATTATCACCTCAGCCGGTCTCCACACACTGAAACAGCTGAGCCATTCAAATTGTCACTTCTCCTGGCTTAGAAATAGCCTCACACATGACCCATCATTTTTACACATTCATGTTGCATGGATTAAACAAATGTGTTCATGAGATAATGATGCTAGTAGTAATAGTTGTTACATTTGGACAGAGCCAGGCTCGCTGTTTAGTGCTGTTTCCATCCTTTATGCTTAATAAGGTAAACCACTGATTGTATCTGTATACTGAACTTCTCATCTAACTTGTAGAGCAAATAAATAAAATGTAACTATTTCTTAAAAACGCAGGTTCAACTAAATTTAACCAGGCATAAATACACACACACAGAGATGCATATATGATATGTCTCATTAAATCTTGATTTTCTAAATTTATTCAATGAACCACGAGGACGTCGCCTTGCTCCATGTGAGTTATGTCACAAGTAATGGTTGCCTACATGGCAAACAATGGACAAAGTCATCTAATTTATCACATTATACACAATCAAACACTCCCTATTGTTATTGATGACCTCTGGTGAGCTTGTGTATGCTTACTACTGTGTGTGTGTGTGTGTGTGTGTGTGTGTGATGGATTGATAAAGAGTGTTGCTCTGAAGTTGCCCTGTGTCTCATTGTTCATAACACACAATGTACCGCTGACAGACGGAACACTCATTACACAGAGGAAATGGAGAGCTTACACATACATACTATTCACACTGTGCTGTACCACCAGAGAGCTAATTAAAGAGGTAAGTGTGTGCGTGCATGATTGACAGAGAGAGTGAAGCTCCACTGTAAATGAAGTTGCCCTGTGTCTCATTGTTCATAACACACAATGTACCGCTGACAGACGGAACACTCTGTTTTTTCTGAAATGGAGAGGTTACACATACATACGATTCACACTGTGCTGTATCATCAGAGAGCTATTTAAAGTGTGTGTGTGTGTGTGTGTGTGTCTGCGTCCATTAAAAGAAAAGAGAAAGCTGGTGGGAGAGAGGGAAAAGAAGAGAATGCAGTGAAAAGGAGGAATAGAACTCGTGAGAAAAAAAAATCCTCTTCATATCCTAGGCTACGTCTAAATACACGCCAATATTCTCTTTGATATTGAGGATAACCATACAAGTAGCATATTCATTAGGTAGCAAATATGAGTGCCATATCCTATTTACAACAATCTGGGTGATGTCATATTCTAAAGTATATGCTGGCAGTAGTAGGGATACTAAAACGTATAAACACTCACCATGTCTGTCATACACAGTCATATGAATACAGAGTCAAACTGTTTTGTATGCCGGTCTCCTATTTGCCCATCTTGCTGCATTATGCACAACATGCACTTACAGGCTACTGCGGAATAACAAGTTATACTTGCTCATTAACTTAGGTAATTTATTTACTTTACTTACTCTAAAATACTGTGCATCAGTAAATGACCAGTGGTAAGTAATATGAAAAATTAACACAAGTTGAAGTTAGTTTACTGTAAAAGAAATGAAGTAAATAGTAACTTAGTTAACAGTTGCTATCCAAGTGTAGTAGCATTATTGCCCCCTAACTTGGATTATACTAAAAATTAAAGTGAATCCAAAGCAAACATATTTACATGTAACTGTGTGAAAATGGCCAAGATTTTTCAACATCCAACATTTCAACATTAACTAAAGCCTACAGCCGTCCCGTATGTGTTTGTGTTGATTGTATTTGTATGTGAAGCATCTTTGAGGACTTGAAAATAGAGCAGAAAAAGTTAGCAAATCTTTAGTGATTACATCCTCCTGCCAGTGCTTATGAGATGGTGCTGCAGTCTTATTCAATTTCAGACAGTCGTCAGAATACATCATTAAGCAAGCAGCGTAGAAAATGCCACAACTGCTGCTTGGTTAGTGGCGGTGATCTTTACATCTTCTGGGAAAACCCTGAATCTGGCCGTCAAAAGGTTACGATCAATAACTGTGCCACATTGTCATCATGCCACTTAAGTATGGAACTTTGGATGCTGCTAAATCAATGAAGACCGCAGAAGCATCCAAGTGGGACTCCAGTGGGTTGGATTATTTGAACTACAAATCACAAAGGATCGCCTACATAAAATACTGGTGAACCTAATGACAATAAACAAATAAAATTTAGTTGTTTTAAAAGCTTAAAGGTGCTCTAAGCGATGTTGGGTGACGGCACTTCTTGTTGGCGTTCAAAGTATTGTCAAACAAAACGGAGGTGAGGTCCCCCTCCCTTCTCCTCATCCTGTTGCCTCCCCCTTCCTTCCGTGCTTCCACGCACTAACCCCCACCCCCACCCCCACCCCCAAATCCTTCTTGTCAGTTATTGGCTGGAATGCTGGAAGACTGTTGTGTTTGGTGGTGCAGCTAATGACAATTTAATTTGCTCTTCTTATACTATTAAACAGTCCAGATGGACTTCCACTGATGGGAGCCTTTCCGTAATCAAACATTGGTTTGCATATACTTAAAAAAAAAAAAAAATGATCATCCCTGATACTGTGACAGCATCCAAAAGAAGTTCCTGTAGCTGTTAATTTGAATCAAATGGATGCTAAATGAAACATAACATTCTTGCTTCAACAAGGAACTTCTGAAAGTGCTCTTTGAGACATACAGAAATTGATGATAAATACATATCTTATCCTTCCTTACAGCCACGGTGATAGCATCCTTATTATAAAAAAATGTGTGTGTGTGTGAAAGAGAGAGTGTGGCATTTGTTGTGTATACCTGTTTCCAGCTGATCTCCTTTTTTACCTGTATTACATTTTTGCTTCAAAACGTCCTTTGTTCTTTTACAATTTTATTGAAAATCATACCTTCTTACACCTCTCTATCCGTCACTTTTTTTGCTGTATATCTCATTTTGCCATTTTTGTTTTTAATTCCCCTATTTCTGTCTTTAGCTCTGATAGTAATTACTGCCATTGACCATTTCAAACCATTAGCCATAGAGCAGATGGACACACATTAAACCCGGTGCAACAATTGGACAAAACACACTTAAAGCTGTAGTGCAGTGGTGTGCCTGGTGACACAGGCAGCTGGTTTAGTTCTCAGGATTTCAATATGCCCACTCAGAAATCTTATGAAGCCGAGGTCAGGCAAGACAATTTAGCTAGTAGTTTAGTAGTTTAGCTTAGTGAGGAGACAAAGAGGCTTCTCTTTTAAGAGGAGGAAGCTGTTAAATAAATGGTTTACCAAATGAACAAAACAGAAAAATAAACAAGAAAAAAATAAATGAGAAGTCTTTGAACCCATGCTAAAGTTGACTAAAAAGAGGAATAAAAACAATCATCTTTTGGAAATTGATCTTCATGCCTTAATTCAAAATACTTAGGAAAACTCCAGCCTTTAAGGACACAAAATACTTTCAACTTTCTTAGAGAATGTCTTAATCCTAATCACGATCTCTTTCCTAAATTTAACTAGTACTTTTGGTGCCTACATTTAACTGTCATCGCCGCATGATGCTCAGTTTTTCTGGCTAAACTCCGCTACCATGGTCCTTAAAAAGGACAGTCATCTGGCGGTGCTGGTTCCCAGCTCACAGTCAACTGTTGGCAGCTAAATACAACCAGCATCTGCCGATCAGATTTATTGTTATGTTGCACTATAGACTATTCACAATACAGCGCTTCACTTAGTTTAAAATACTATTTTAGGTAACTTTGATAGCGTGTGATAAAGCGTATTAGAGAAAACATGCTCATATTGCAGAGGTAGTATACCTTTTGCAAGCACTGTGCCGGTTTGTATTGTTGGATGTGACAGTGCAGGCACAGTTGGAAGAAATGAACCCCGAGAGGGAGTCTGAGGGTCCTGATGGCAAAGTTGGCAAGGTGCCGTCTGTAATCCATGCAGCTCTGACATGCTGCTGCGTTCCAGGCTGTCCCAGGCTGTCCCAGGCTGTGCAAGCACTCCAAACCATCCGAGCAGGCCAAATGACCCATACACAACGAGACACACTTCCACACACTGAAGAGAGGCTGCATATAGACAACAGAAGTTTGAAGGAAGTTTAACAAAATAAAAGCACAAAGGAGAAAAGTTGTGGTTTGAGTGTACATTTCACACACATTCTCACTCCCATTGCGTAAAATACGAACACTTGGTCAGGGGCCTTTGGCATTGTTAATGATGCTAAAAGTCTCCATTAGCGTCATATCTCAACGCGCTTTATCTAAACGGGCTTGGTCGGGACCATTGGCATCACTTTTGATGCCGTTAACAAAAAGATCAGGGGTGGGCTTATAAAAGGTACTTTTCCGTGACATGCAAGACAAGAATGGGACAGTTGGGTTTAGGAAAGGAGGAAAGCGACATTGGGTTTAGGTAAAGTGACACGCTGGACACAAACCCCATTCTCTGGATTGTGAAAGTCCCATGTTTTTTGACCCATCCACCACCCCAGCCCAGACATCCTCCCTTTGCGAAATGTGAGGCTTTAATACTACCATGGTCACTCTTAATACTACATCATCTTCAAGCTCCACGTAGCTGCTGGTCTGCCCGGTGTGTTCTACACACACGGTAAAGGTTGCTTGTTGCATCATATCTGACGCTGACAGCCACTGCCCAAGCATCCGTATTTTCCGAGTTTGCAATGAGAACGGGTTGGCTCTCAAAGTTGATTTCTGCTCGCCCGAATGAAGCAGATTTTTGACATTTGGGGGCAGGAACCAAGGAGGCACTGGCCCCCCTATGATTGGTCACTATCATTGGTCTCTTGAGTAGAGTTTTGCATTTGTATATGCAGAAAATTCATAACCTTCCTTTTCTTGGATTTTCTCTACGACTGTACGTTTGTACTTAATGAAGCTGCTACATCTTCTCTGATCCCCATATTGGGCCAACTTATTTTCTTCATCTTTTCCCACAGGTTTTATAAAAAACATTTAATAGGGCACTAAAAGTAGGTGGATTAAACATTTTTTTGACCTCCAGTAGAATATTCTGTATCTCTGCTAGGTGGGTGTGGGGTCAGAGGGAGGTCCACTGAGGAAGTGTTTTAACTTTAATGAGCAGCTTAAACAGATTTGTTCTCTGGCAAAATGCATTTGAAAAAAGCAAGTTAGTCCACAGCTAACAAGACCATTAAGAGTTACAGCACCACAAAACAAAACCACAAAAACTGGCATATTCTATGTTTGATTCAACTGGATGGAGTATTTTATCTGCATGACCTATTGTTTAAGTCAAACACCTTCCCCTGTTAAGCAAATTTAGGTAACATGGCAAGTAGTTTCGCATTGCCAGACCTTCCTCCACAGCGCTGCGGAAGACGGTCTGGCTAGTCCACACAAAATTCCGTAACAGGAGAAAAACGTGCTCTGGTTTTCTTTAAACCAATCACAATTGTCTTTGAGCTGCGCTAAGAGCTGGACAGAGCCACAGTGCCGCTGCGAAATAGCCTCTTGAAGGAACTTGTTTTGTGTACGTTCAAAGGTTGTTTTAGTCTGCAACAGAAAACCTCATGACAGCTCGGCATCGTCTAGCTGTCTGGATTTACCCTGCAGAGATCTGAGGACCAGTTAACCATAGTATCATAAATCATAAATCCACTGGAGTTTATTAAACTTTCAACACAAAGAAAGCGGAAGGCAACTGACATCTGGCCGAAAAGAGAGACACCTGGCGGATTTTCCGGCGGCAATGGAACAATCCCAGAAGTGGAACGTTGTGGATATACTGTAGACTTCATGGCAAGGGTCTTCCTATGCCAACCTGTCACCAATGCAATAAGTGATTATTTTTTACACACAAAGTCACAAAAAACAAATTATTTTGTGTGTAATTTTGCATGTTGTTGCACTAAATTATGACTGGGCATAATACACTAGGATTAGGCAGACATTCATTTTAATGGGTATAGGTAAACATAATTACAGATTTTCTACTTTTACTACATTTCCTAAGGATTTTATGTTTCAGTACTTAAGACTACATGTTTTTTTGTGTAGAATGTGTTCACTGTGCTAAAAACTGAATCTTTTGGGTTATAACAAAAAGTTAAGCAACTGTTTTATTTCACTTTTGGGGAATTAAAGATATTCCCCTTTTTTTGCCCAGGGAACACTTTTACTTTTCTCTGTTTTCCAAATGCGTGGGGCCGACTTAGGTATTTACATTTGCCATGTCCTTGTGGTTCACACCAGTGATTCAGCTAACAAAATGCATGTTAACTTCTCGACTGATGAATAGCCAGGGACCACTGAAGTTATATCAAAGTTCATTTTTACTTGTGAACACAAGGAGACAGTTTCCACACTACTGAATAGTACAGAAAATGCCAAACTGGAAGCTCTCAAGCAACTGCTTATTAATACAAAATGGATGTTAATACAAAGCCATAACAACGTCGATGTTGTTAGTTTATCTCATTCGGTCTTGGAATCTCCTCGGCCTGCTCTGCCCCCAGAAACATCCTGTGCCTTTCACAAGGACAGATGCACCATGGTTATCTTGTTTAGAGTCATCAGTATAATATGGTATTATTATGCAAACAGTTGTAATAACACTCAGAGAAAAAGTATGTCATAATTTTTCTAACATCAACTTTTTGGGGGCGGCCCTTACTCCTAATGGCTTTGATAATGTTCAGTATCTTTAAACAATTGTAAAGTAAATTTAAAATGTAACTTGCATTTTATGCTTACTGCAAATTAGAAGAGAAGTTAGTGGAGGCATAGGTGTAGCAGGGAGCATTTTGTAATCATTACACAGAGAGGCACAGAGAGCACTTATGGACACATCTTTCTGAAAGAGTGTATAGGTCATTATTTATGTATGAGAATTATATTTATATTTCTGTAATATGGTATGCTCTTTTAATTGTTCTGGTCTGGACTTTGCTATGGGAAGTCGCACAGGACATTGCTGCAAGAGAGACCCTGTGAGTGCACTGGTTCTCTGCAGTCGATAGTCCCAGAAAGTATCTCAACTCTACAATACAAATCACATATTACACCCACTACATGTGCATGGTAACATGAGGCTTATTTAATAAAATATCCTCGGAAAGCCCAATACAACTAAAACCAAAGATTAATTGCAGAGAAAAGAGAGGACTCACATTCCCGAGTGGCAATCATAACAATGAACGTTGTCACTGACCTCCAGTTCCTGTGAATAAAGGCAATTAATGACACCATGCAGAGATATGGTACAAAAAAAAGACCACTGCAGCAGAAAGCTGTGTGGGTCGTCTACCTTTGTGCTGTCAATCCACAAAGTCTGAATGAGGTCACGCTGCTTTCTTTAACCCTCCTGTTGTCCTCCTGTTGTCCTCTGGTTGAATTTGACCCATTTTAAAACGTTTCCATATACCCGGAATTTGGGTTTCTTTCAAACAAATTGTCAAAACGTGGATGGTTCCACACAACCATTACTTGTCACAAGTAAAATAAGTAATCAGTTCACTACTTTTTCACACACGCACACACACACACATCTGTGTTTCACTCGGCTCATTCGCACGGGATAAGCAACATTATCCCACATTTGATGGCAAGGCTTTCCTTTATAATTGCCAAAACAGCCAATACAACCCTGAATCCCAGAGATTCCGATTCACATGGGACTAATGTTATCAAACTTCCTCTGTGTTAAGGGAAATATGGTAGGTCATTCGCAGTGGAATTTTTACATGACATATTACAGACATGGCAGATTTGCAAGGGATAAAGCTCTCAGACAATTTCCACTATTATTATAAATGACAAGAGATCCCCAAGTAATACTAGTTCTGTGTAAATAAGAGAAGAGAAGAGGAAAATATTGTCACCTAACTTAACAGCAGTTAGGTGAAAATATTTCTTCTGAAATATGTCATGAATAATATATTTTTACAACTAAAGAAACATAACGGAATTTAAAAACATTGTTCAACACTGTCTGTACTGTAGTTTTATAAAGCCACAGATTTTTTTTTGCTTTCTCCCTCCCCTTGCAATATGCCCTTGCTCACATGTCCAGTACTCAACCCATTTCAGTATTCACACCTCTGCCAGCTATCCTTACTTTAGTCATATGCTGCCTTCTATAAAAAGATTACTCACTCTCCTTGTTTGCCAGGATTGGGTTGCACCAGTTTACCATAAGTCAATTTAATTTAATTTAATAACCAGCTGTGTGTGTGTGTGTGTGTGTGTGTGTGTGTGTGTGTGTGGGTGGGTGGGTGAACATGGCAAAATATGGTCCTGGAGACACCTAATGTAACAGAAACTACCACAGAGGCGGTTGAGTATGGTCTTGAGAACGTAACATGTCTATATTTCTGCATTCAGATTTTGTCACGCAATAGCGTCTCAACCATACAAGATGCAGTCAAGAAACTGTAGAGGTCTGTATTTGAGATCAAACTTTTGAGATCAAAAAGGCCAAGATCGGAAATGTGTGTGATCCGAGCAACACCCTGCTAGAGCCAGTGTAGTCACACTCTCAAATGCACAGACGTTTGACAGTTGTACACTGACAAAAAAAAAAAGAAACACCTAATCTTTGAAGGAGATTGAACACACCAAAAACAGTATGCATATTTTCAGATTGGGTCTGGCAAATGTCCAATATACCAAAGCAGTCATTTTAAGTGCAAAAAAAGCAACTACTGCAGGTTTGCACAATTGAGAGCATGTTGCTAACATGCACATGCACACAAACACACACATTATATCATTCACTCACACGTGGCCAACTCGGTGCAGTACTTCAAAATAGAACACAAAGGATGGGTTCAATAATTCAAGCATACTCACTAGAAGATGACAGGTTAGCATGCAAATGTTAATGGTGGCACATTACCCATGATTATAATGCCTGAGCGGTTATATATCAGCCAGAAGGCTTCTGGACAGATTTACAGGCAGTTACTTACACTTACACACACACACACACACACACACACACACACACACACACACACATAGGAAATAACCTTGTCCTCATATGCATGACAGGAGACTTTGATAGGAGGTGTTTATGCAATTTTGTAGCAGATAACATACTGTATGCTAATGGTATGAGAATAGTATAACTGATGATAGCGTGCATGTGTCTGAGAAAGACAATCCCCTCATGTCCATTAAAGTTCCAGTTCAATGAAGGATTCGTAAAACACCCATAATGCCATGCTGTCGGGTTGTCAGTCCACCAAAGTTAAGTCACTGCAACATTTACTCTTTTTAATGGTTAGCCCTGATTCTGTTGCAATACAGTGAAATATGGTGAAATGCAGGCCTCCAGCTATTGTACTGTAGTCAAGGTAACATGCTGTAGCGGCAATATATAATAGTCCCCCGATGAGTAGCGGACTCACTTTGAATAAAAATGTGCTCCCTAGCCTATTTGTCATTGGTTTTTACTCATTTCAAGTAATTAAGGAAAGAGTTGGCTAAGGCGATCCAGAGTGTCTCTCGGCAGATCCAATAGTTTTAAACTTCAACAGACTACCTGCCTTCAACGAAGTTTACACTTGTCATTGGAGAGGTGCCAGACTCTCTGCACAAATGAAATGTACGAGGATCTGGTAGGACCAGGCTACCGACGCACAGCCCTGCGCCAAAGTGCTGCATCGCTTTTTTTGGTCTGAATGCCCGTAAAGTCCTTTGTTAAAGCAGCTAATGAGACACATATTTTTTTTTTATAGTGGCAGCCCCCTCTAGAGGCTGTGGTAATTGGGATGCAGAAGGTAATGTGACAAAGTATTAGAGAGCTAAATTCCACACACAGGTTTGTAGCCTGTTAAATAAAAGTAAATGGTAGGTTTATTTTATTTTAACTTTACAGAATAAACAAAGCTATGTCACATTCTGTCTTGAATAAGTAACCGGAAGTGAAGTAATATAACCATAGACAGTGAAATTAATGGATAAATCTATGCCGTAGACTTCCATGGAGCGCAGTGAAGTCTATTAGAAGCACTTTTCCGTCATGGCTGAGCGTTACTGTGCAACCTCAAACTGAGCTTGACGACGTAGATGTGACGTGAGCAACTTG
Organism: Percina caprodes; assembly: GCA_013375575.1. Lineage (NCBI taxonomy): Eukaryota > Metazoa > Chordata > Actinopteri > Perciformes > Percidae > Percina > Percina caprodes. The sequence goes on along the minus strand of JABXJD010000022.1, from coordinate 579,833 downwards.
TCTGAAAGTTGTAAGTCTTCTGGTAGTTGTGCCAAAAGATATCTCAATCATTCCCAATCTTGCAGAGATGGAGAGCGTAGGTATATGTTGGTACATGTATATGAAACTGCCTGCGAGCTTCTCCTGACTATATGTTAATTTGTCTACTATGCAACAGAAAGTTGCGTGGTTATGACACAATCGTTAGCCTATTACGTGAGATACAAGATAATGGAGCATTTTATGCATTGTTGTGTTTATTTAGAAATAAACAATGGACAATTAGAGTTTAAACGCTTCAGCTGTAAAGTTATTTGCTGTCAAAGTGACGCCAAAATGAATGGCAGTCAATGGAATGCTAACAGCAGGTGATGGCTTATTAACATCAAAATGGCTCCATAGGACGTAAGCTTTGCGGAGGCTTGCTTACCCCCTTGAATGTAACAGATGATTTTAACCCAAACCACAAATATTTTCAAAACTGTAAGTAGTTTTGGTGCATAAACACAACCAAACGGTGACTGTTTGAAAACGTTTACGAGGTGTTTAAACCACGGCCGTTACGTTCTCTGGTTTATGAGGACTGAAACGCTCCTGTGGGTCGTATTTCCTGCCACTGCTAAGGGCGCTGATTTATGAAACGCTCCTGTGGGTCATATTTAGAGGGTAGGAATAAACAACCTACATCGTTGTATGGTGTAGGGGGGGACGTGTTGGTACCTACAGTAAATACAAAGATGTTACCGTGGCTACTGTCTCTGATGCACCAACAAAGTGTTCCTTCTTTCCTTCCGCTGTTTAACACCTCAAAAGACAGGACACCCACAGGTATTTCACATTATTAATGGTTGAATGGAGGCTATCGATGTTTAACATTTTCCCTCTCAGAGAGCACAGAGGGAGGGGTCATTATCTGGCCAGCCTTCTGGATCGCGCTACTGTAAAACATGACAGCTATGGACACTGTATGGTAACTTTAAATCGATCCACTGTCGAGCTAAAAGAGTCCACCTTCAACAGCAGAGAGGAGCAATTTACAGAGAGGAAACTCCAATCATGAGAGAAAGAAAGAAAACAATAGAAAGCCATGAGACAATTACATACATTTCGATGTTCATAGTCACATGGAAAGCAGCGATAGAGAAAGCGATGGAGTCAAAATTCAACCTACTGTGGATGAATGCAGACACTTTCTTTCATTGCAGACAGCCTGTGGGAGACAGGAGAGACAAATGGGTGAGCTAAGGTGGGTATTTTAAATTAAATTAATCAGGCTTCAAGTAGGTGTTGAGGTGGTTCGGGCATCTGGTAAGGATGCCTCCAGGGCGCCTCCCTAGGGAGGTGTTCCAGGCACGTCCAGCTGGGAGGAGGCCTCGGGGAAGACCCAGGACTAGGTGGAGAGATTATATCTCCAACCTGGCCTGGAAACACCTCGGGATCCCCCAGTCGGAGCTGGTTGATGTGGCTCGGGAAAGGGAAGTTTGGGGTCCCCTACTGAAGCTGCTGCCCCCGCGACCCGATACCGGATAAGCGGATGAAGATGGATGGATGGATGGAGGCTTCAAGTAATAGAAAATTAAGGCATGAGATTACATCTGCAAATTTTCAATATGTACCCCCTTCTTAATAATTCATTTACAATAAACAATGTATTGAATTTGCTCTTGAACTCCAATCACAAAGGTCTCTCTGTGGAAAAGTTTTGTTCTATGATTTCTAACTTAGCATATGAGACCACATCCATAATTTGAGTGGATAAACTTTGACTGTACTTAAAAATATCACTTTGTGTGAATAAACGTTGATTGTTCTAAAGACTATCAATTGTAATGTTCTAATGTTAGAATAATGTTACAGTTTAACATAGTTTATATATTAAAAGCTGTTTTCAATTTTGAAATAAGAGTCAATAAATCACAGAAATCTACAAACTATTAAGGATGACAGGGTTCAGGGTTCAGGGTTCAAAACTTATTCCCATTGTGGACGTCAATGAAGAGAGGAAACATGCTCATAAGGATTAGGATAATGTTATGAAGATGTTAGTCTATATTAATGATGTTTCATTTTAGGTATTGTTCAGATGCCGCCGGAAATACTGCCGGATGTCCCTAACCTTTTGCTTTCTTTGTTTTGGCATTTTAGCCTCAGGACTATGTTTAACTGCTCCTTAGATGTCAGCAGGGCCAGACAGCTAGCTAGACTATCTCTCCAATCTGAGTTTTTTTAAAAACAACTTTTGAACATACAAGTTCCACCGAAACAAGTTCCTTCCTGAGGCTATTTTGCAGAGGCACCGCTGTGCTGTCCGGTGCTTAGCGCCACCCAAGACTATTGTGATTGGTTTAATGTAAAGCCAATAAACCAGAGGACGTTTTTCTCCCATCCTGAAATAATGTGTGGACTAGCCATAGGCAAGGCAAGGCAAGGCAGCTTTATTTGTATAGCACATTTCAACAACAGGGCAATTCAAAGTGCTTTACACAAAATCAGTTAAAAAAAACAGTTAAAAGAAAATAAAACCGATAAAACACAGAAGAAACAGTTCAAAATAAAAACAGATAAAACACAAGAATAAAAGTTACAGTGCAGTATAAGAGATTAAACAGTAAAGAAATGAACATCATTTAAAGAAAGGCAACATCAAAAAGAAAAGTCTTCAGCATTGATTTAAAAGAACTGAGAGTAGCAAGCCATACCCTCCTTTGCAGTGCTGTGGAGGTCGGTGTGGCAATGGGAGACTATGAAGATGGAAGCATGGTGAACCCAGCAGCATTGCTACAACATTTTGCCAATTTGCTGAAAACCCTCACATTTAAACCTGGGCTGTCATCTAGGGATGTCATCTAGGGATACTGTCTAATGCTGACACGACAAGGACTCAGATGGCATAAATTGTCTGACTTTGAACAGATGACAGCACTAAGGATGAATTGTACATTTTCTGCTTCAGAGCCATAAGTGCAGTTCTGAAAGAAAAGTCACTTGTGTGTAAAGGCCAAAGCACACAATCCACAAAGTCATCCTCCCATATGAAGCGACAGGAACAGCTCCAGACAGTTTCCAACCACTTGTCAATCAAAGTCTCTGAAGTTTGGTAAAAAAACTCATGCAAATAAAGCTGACAAAAGTGTGTTTCCATCCAATGGCTTTAAAGCAAATAAAAACCTGTGGGAATGACATCACATGTTGTTTTGCGGTCAAATTGGTATATTGAATTGATTTAAACATTTGAAGGTGTTTCCTTTCATTTTCGCATTGAATCGCACAACATTCAAGCAAACATTTGGAAGTTTTGCTACCAACAAATGATCAATATTGCACAAGTTGTAATAGTGCTTATAGTGCTTCTTCTTGAGGGTTGCAACCATTAAAAATGACCTAAAACTTAATCACAATTCATTATTAATTTGGCAAAAACTTTCCATCAGTGTTTATTGCATAAACTGTATATCAATCAATATAAAATCCAATGAGACTGAACGTATTTCCTTTGAGTCAATGTTCGTGAAATTCAATCGAATTTTACTGTTTCCATAAGGCATTTTTCATTTGATAGCACTTATTTTGGATAAAAACATGATGGAAACATCGCTAGTGTCTCTTGACAAGATTATAAAAGTGGATTATTGGCTCAGTTGTCTCTTGCTTTGGGCATGTTCTGAGTTCTGATTCTGAGCTACAGCTGCATTGACACAACGGTTATAAATCATACAGTACGTGCTGCCCACATGAAACATGCTGCCTCACACAAATATAGCAGTGCTGTAATATGAAAACCTTGACACTCTCAATATAATTTTTAATTCAGGAGAATTTATGCAATCCCTGTGCAATGCCAGATATTCCCATCCAACCCATAGCAAAGGTTTTTGGCTTGCATGATGATTTTTAAAAATACGTTTTCTGCTCGATACAGACAACACAAGGAGTTATTATTATTATTATTATTATTATTATTATTATTTAAATCAGCCACTGATCAACCAACCAATCACATGCCATATTATATGTTTCAGATAGATTGAGATATTTTATTGTAAGCATTGTAGTCTTAATAATATTCATTGAATATATTAATTAAGACATTACAGATAAAGCCTGACACCCATTGTGACCCATGAGGCTTATATATTGTTTTATTATTTATAATATTGTAGTTTTACTTCATTGCATACTTTTACTTGTACATTTTTATTTCTATCATGTATGTTTTTCTGTTCTAGTGAAACCTGCTTTTGACAAGCTATCATACAAATAAATAAAGCTTATTATCATTATTAAATCAAAACATAAATGATGTCCTTTGTCACGTAATACACATTTACATTTAACGTTAAACATACAACATTTGTGTTGTTTTGTCCACATCTTCACTATTTTCTTTTGAGATCCGCCATTGTTTGAAACAGCGCCTCTACTGGTTGAAATAGTTCAAAAATGGCACGAAATACCCAGTCGAGCCTTCCGAAGGGAGGACAGGTGAAGGCGCTGCATTATTTGATTAAAATATAGTGAGTACTGTTTTATACACAGTGGACATAACTCTGGTAAAAAAACTTTAAAGTGAATTGTGAAGCAAGTTGCAGTCTTGGCCTCACAATAAACAATATAGGCTAAAGTGAACAACAATATCATTAGGGTTAGCTAGCTAGCTAGTTTTCAAGTGTAGCTAACGTTAATGACATGTGCTATTGTGTTTCGTTAGCTAACAACGATGGAGAGGGGACACGTCAACACAATGAACGTCACAGGAACAAGTGGAGTCGGACATTATGGGGCAGTTCACCGCCATGCATGAAAGAAGAATGGACTCAAACGTCAAAAAATGTGAGTCAGAAACAGTCTCTCTCTCCGTCGGTCTCTTTGCTCGCTGGTGTCTTTCCTGGTGTTTAAATGTCCCGCCGTGGCTTTCTCCTCGCTGTGGAGTTGTTGACATTATACAAGTTGTATTATGTCTTGCATTTTGTCTGTCTGCACACTAAAGCTGTTTTGTTTTCGCTATTTCAATATACAGTCGCAGGGGCAAAAGCCCATATAGGCTTTTAATAACTTTAAAGTTCCCCAATTTGTGATGTAGGCCAGAGATCTTCAACAGGTGGTCCGGGACCCTTAGGGAGTCCTCCGAGTCAATGCAGGGGAGCTTCCCAATTATTTTAATTCTTAACATGAGTCCAACATATTATTAGCAAATACTTACTGGCCTTTAGGTAAGGTAGTCACCAAGGGCACCCATAGATGCAGTGATGTAAGCTTTACATTCAAACTTTATTTATAAAATCATGCCAACAATTATTAGACTATTTTAATAGTATTATATGCAAAAAAGGTATGCATAAAGGCCTTGGGCTACCCTTCTGGTTATTGTTGGCCCAGTTTATTATGCAACTTAATTTTATACATGTGTAGTAGGGGGTACCTGCTCTATCTCTCTTTCAGTTAAGGGGTCCTTGGTTTAAAAATAGACCCCTGATGTAGGCCATTGGTTGCTCAGTGGCCTGTTAACTGTGTGTGATATTGGATTGAGTCGGTGCTGAGGGTCTGCTTGTGAGGATTTCTTCATTCTTGTTTTGTTGTAACACTGTGCTGTATAATGAGTCGTTAGCTTTAACAATGACCTACAATACTGCAGCTGTCATTTGTTTCACACGGGTTTCATGGTAAATCAGCCCGCGAGGCTTTCACCTCCGTTTGTCACTCTGCCTGAGGAGAAATTGCTGTACTTGCGTTGTTTATTTGGTTTTTATGACTTTGCGAGTGATGACGATGTTTTCAGATTTCTTGTAGCCAAACTGTTACCAGACAACAGAGTTGGTTTTGCCTTTTTTGTGCACCAAAACGCTGCTGTAGCTGCCCTCCTTCGGCCATCTTTAGTCATGCTGAGATTTAAAATTCCAGCAGATGATATGCACATGACTTGCCTGCCTGCCCGGGGCGGATGTGCGCATGTGCATGTCATTCAGAACACAAGACAAAGTAAGAGTGTTCTTGCAAAACACAACATTGCAACATAATGTGTTTTTCTCGATTGTGCTATTTTGGTGATTGTTGGGAGGAAATTGAAAATTCAATTAATTGCACAGCCCTACATATTCGTGCATGAATGACTAGTTTTTATGATGAAATATATTGTTGATCTTGTTAAGCACTTTGGTCAATTATGATTGTTTTTAAATGTGCCCTTAATAAATGCAGTTGAAGTAGTTCTTTCTAAGTGGTTTCAACCAGTTCAGTTCCTGTTTGCATACAAAATATCAGCAGTTATAGATTATGCCTATTATTTCATAAAAGTAGTGGGAAATGTGTTTTATGACTGCATGGAAGATGAGAGCAAGTTAAAAAAACTAAACAGTTAGTGAATCATAAAATAAATGAATCTGAAGCACTTTTCCTTTTAATATCATCCCCAGCCCTCTAATATCCCGGTTTAGCATTTAGAGCATAGCCTATGTGGTAATGCAGCGACCTTAAAATACCTCAAAGGTTCCATGGCATGAAAAGTTCACTTTATGAGATCTTTTTAACATTAATATGCGTAAATGTTCCCCCAGCCTGCCTATGGTCCCCCAGTGGCTAGAAATGGCGATAGGTGTAAACCGAGCCCTGGGTATCATGCTCTGCCTTTTGAGAAAATGAAAGCTCAGATGTTTTAATTTTTTCTTGTTTCTTATGAGGTCATAAGGGGCAGGCAGTGTAGGAAATTGGCACCCACCACCAGCCAATGGCAGGTACTTTTTCAAAGTGGTGGCTTTTTCTTTTATAAAAAGACAGTGGCGGGTGGATTGTAAAACATTCCTTGTAACGGTTTGGACAGCTTTTGTCAAAGAGTGCTGTTGCACTGTGGAGTCGCGTTACGTTACTGCTTATGAATCCCCAACATTTCCGAATTTTGCTGCTTCATAATAAAAACATTTAAATACCAAAATAACGGTAGGCTTTTCCTGTAAAGAACTTGTAGGAAATTAAACCGTTTACAGCCGGGGCTTTCACCACGCATATTATCATCAACTCCAGACTTTTCTTGAAGGTTTTCAGCGCTAGTCCGTGTCAACATGTTTTTTGGGCTTTTCCGCCATTAATTTTTTGACAGGACAGCTAGGTAAGAAGGGGTGAGAGAGGGGGTATTGGTCATATCAAGTGCAGTGCCATACAGCAGGGGAAGACGGGACCCCAGGAACAGAGTACGTACAAACATTTATGGTACCTAGCAGATAAATCCTACTGTTTGGTGATCACCTAATATTCCCTCTAGCGCCACCATGAGGTTGACATTTCAGATAATTTGAGGATACCGGGTTGATTATCTTTGTATCCATCCACAATGAAGAATGTGTTTTTCATCCACACCTGTGTATCTTTTATTAAGTATGCCATAATAATGCTGTTTTGGACTTGAGAAATCTGTTCAGGAGTGAAAATGTTTGGTACCCATGGTGGCTGTAGATCATCATCAACTCTGAAGATGGTAAAAGAAACCTTCCCCTTCTGTTTACCTCTAAGCACAATGTATCCATTGTCGTTACTGCTTTAAAACCTTGGAGCTAAATTATGTATTAATAATAAAAAATAATGTATTGAAGCAATTCAAAATATGATCAATTCTTGATACATTTGAATTCCAGAAAAAGTGGCTGGTAAAAAATATAAGTGACTGGTAAAATTGGGCATCTACCAGTCATTGTGGCTTTTCCCACCCGGGGGGCAAGATTACCTCCTATGAGAGAGAGACATCGTGGCTTTCAAACGAGCAAAGTGTCAGTTGGTTGCCCACCCCCCTCTCCTCCTCAAAAGCTACAGACTCAGAAATGCACAAACTAAGGAAAGCTCATTGTGGGACTGGTTCTAGTGGTTGTATTTCTGCACCAAGGCTGAATTTTAGGAAAGAGACTTCAGATATACTATTAGGGGACCACTAAGGTCTATGTAAAAGCATTCAAAGAGCACCATGTCATTGGACCTTTAAATTCTTCTAGATGGTTTCTTACATCACTTTCATTTATTACTATAGTAATTTATTCGCCTGACAAGACCACATCAAAGACGTTGGGTCTGGGTCGCTTTCCTATGTCCCAGTGTATTGTTTGTTAATTCTTTTAATAAAATGAGAATATTTGATCACAACAGAAAAAAAGATGTTGGGTCTGGGATCTCACCATTGGCAGGGCTCAATCTGAGGGGTGGGATAAACAGTTGTCTTTACAAATTCCCTCTGCACGCAATAGGATGGCGCTACAACCAACCCGAGCAACGCTAATTGACCGATTTTAAACTTTTGTCTGGTTGGCAAAACTCCGAATGCATCTTCCTTTTTATAAGAATGACTTAAGTGCCGTTCTTTGTTCTTTTCTTAAAGAAAAGCTTAACTCTTCCAGAGTCGCGGCCAAAGCCGATTCAAAGGACCACTGTTCAGCAGCAGCCATGTTCTTTGTTTTCAAGTAGCAGAGAATTCACGCGGATCCATCGCAACTCTGCCATCATAATGTTAAACCCCCCCACCAACTCTATACACAATGTGATTGGCTTGACTAGAATTTTTTTTTTTTTCCAGCTCGCACGCCAGCGAAGAGTTGCTAGACTGACCCTGTGTTGAATGTGTACCTTGTGACTTCCCTTAGTTTTAACTTACCATATAGTATACAAGTTGTAACTTTTTTTTCATCATGTGGTTTGTTGAATCAGTATGATATTATGATAGGGAGTGTCCGTCTGTGCGTCCTGTCCTTTCCAGGAAATAGAAGTTGTCACAGTTGCTTTTCTGGCATTATTGGCCAGTTAACCACCGTGAAAAACAAGAGGCCAAGGCACTCTTTAATATGACATACAGCAACAATATCACTTCAGTACCGAGAAGAGCGTACACACACACATACCCGCATGCACGCACAGATTTACTCTGTGAAACTGAATATATCATCTTTGGACCATCCATACATCTGAATATATCATCCTCACTGTCAGAATTTTGATCACACAGCCTCAATTACATCAACAATACTGCAGATGTAGCCTAACAGATATGTAAGTAACAGCGGTGACTAAAGTTGTCTGCTGCCCGTTACGGTGCCATTAGTAATTTGTTCCCCGGGGGTTTGCTGTACCTTTACTACTGCACGGCAAGTTCTCAGGAACAGCTTTACCAAACACAGAGTATCTGTACATGACCACCTTAACAACTCAGCGCCTTTGTCTATTGCAGTAATATTGTAGGAAGCAGCTCCAGATCAAACCATAAACGGTGAGCTGAGTGGTACACCTGGGATTTCAGGGCAGCTGTAACTCAATCCATGAGTTTATTTTATTATGATTTTTTTTTTTTTTTGTCCCCTCCCTCTGGATTCACGCTGCAACAACTTAATTTCAACTTTGTGACAGTAAATCCTCTTTAGGCAGTCACTTGGATTTCCCAGAATGCCAGCACAGCTAAAAATCATTGAATGCAAAAACACACCAGACATTGATTCCTTCATCAAAGAGGGGAAACCCCGAGCCTCTGTTTAGGCATTAAACAAGACATTTTAAGACTGCCCCCGCATGTGCTTTTCAAGCTGTTTAACTAATGAGGTACATCTCACCCAGCCAGCTTTAATACATGTGTGGGCTTGACACACTTTCAAAAACTAATCAATGAACAAACGCACAATAACAGTCCCACAAACATAAAAGTGGGCAATATGGCTTACATAAAGTTGAACAAGACAAATTGATCAAAGTGAAAAGCTGCTAATTCAATCAACATGCATGTAACCCAGCCTGATTAGTGGTCTTGTTGACGTGATAAATGACCATCTGGGCACAACCGAGGCCATTGTGATGACCTTAAAGCATGCCTGGGCAGAGTGAACCTCTGTTTATCTGTTTGTCAACAATCAGTCCACAGAGACGAGTAAAAGGTTTCTGTCCAGGTGATGAATGGATTGTTGATACACTTGTAGTGGAAAGTTAACTCGCCTATGCAGGGTTGGGTACTGAAAATTTGGTTCCGGTATCCAATCCCTCTATAATAACAAAAAGGCTAGGCTATTTCTATGTAATTTATTTAGTTCGTATTTACACACCACACAAAGTAACATACCTCCCTCTCTCCTCCCAACCTGTCCGTACAACCTCTCAAATCAAATAATTATTCATCACACTGCACTGCACTTTTATTCTTATTCTTGTATTTGTGTCTTAATGTTTTTTTTAACTACTTGTCAATGTTTTATGTAAAGCATTTTGAATTGCCTTGTGGCTGAAATGTGGTATGGAAATAAAGTTACCTTGCCTTACCATCTCCAACCTGTCGGTCAGTCAACATGGCATAGAGAACACTGGTGTGCCTGCATGGCCCTGAGGGAGGGTAATCGCACCGCGACCACATTTTGGCTCGCCATTAATATTATATCGCAGCAAACGAGTGTTGAGCAAGTGTAACGACAGCTGCAACCTGTTCACCTGCAGCGCTGTGAGTCACCGTGACTTGAACAAACTGCCGAGGTTGCTCTGTCCGCACTGCAGCTCTCTCTCTCTCTGTGTGTGTGTGTGTGTGTGTGTGTGAGTGTGTGTGTGTGGCCTGTATGGTTTAATTCACCCTAAACCGGAACTCTGAGGTGTCAAGCTTAACCTGAGCTAATCACATGCGTGACGAATGAAAGCACACCATCATTAGTAGTAGTTAGATATCATGATATCCAACTTCAAATTTTTCCTAATTTCACATTTTGTGGAAACTAATTCAACATCTGTTTTATTGAAAAAGATACATTCATCTGCTTGTTTATCTCACTTCAAATTTTTATTGTTTTCAAAATGGGACTGTCAGGCAGACAAACTGACAATAACAATAAATCGATACTTGGCGTCTGTGTATCGATTACAATATTGCCACAAAAACTATTGCGATATTATGCTGTATCGACCCCCCACCCGTAGTAGTAGTAGTAGTAGTAGTAGTAGTAGTAGTCAATGTGTTTGTAAAACAATTTGAGTTACCTTTTAACGGTGGGATGTTACTGTATACATATTTTTGAATATGTTTGGGTGCAATCCGACAGGTACCAAAGTACCTACAAAACAATAATGGAGATGAAAAATAAGTCATGTATGATTGTAGGCTCGTAAGCTCACCCAGAAAACAATATTTTGATGATTTTTGCAATTGAACAGCAATTGAATTGTACAGGGACTAAATTAGGGCCATGTTTTAATTATGTAAGTGCAACGGACTACGGACTGTGTGGGTGTCTCCAAGCGTAGCAGCCTGGTGTGATTGCATGTGTGGACGGCACTGTGAAGTGATGCCGCACTTCTCGAATAAAAGGTTGCAGATTTATTAACATTGTGTGTGTCCTGCGGCCTTCAGACGGCTGCACAGATTTAATGAACTGAAGGAGAAGCTTTGCATGCAGTGTAAATTAGCTGAGGACGACAGATAGTGTAAGAATCACTCATATTAATGTATGGATAAATGCAGACCGCTTCATGGGCGTTCCTGCTTTCATAAAACTATTTTTTGATGCCCATTCAAACGCATCTACTGGCTGGAGAGTTTTTATTCTCGTTCTCGTTGTGCGCTGCCTCATTTGACTGAACCTTCCCGTATCACCATATCACGTGAATGTGTACTTGGCAGTCTCTGAGCAGGCGCAGGGCGGTGGGGTTACACTGACTGTCCTCTCGTTGAGTGGCATTTCAAAGTGGTAAACAACACTGTAGGCTGATGTGGGAGCAAACTTGAGCACCCATGGGTGAAAGTAAGTTCAGCATAGGAAGAACGAGCCAAAATACTATTAAGTTTTATCACACAGAATAACCAAAAATGTTCAGTCTTCACACTGAAAAACAGGGTCCAAATTCTGCTCTGTTTCATATGGAGTAGTTTTACGAGGAAAAGCTCCTTCATAAATACATAATAAAAGGTGGAAAACAAACTGGGTTGAGTTAGAGGAGACCCAATACACACATCTAAGAAAGTACTGTTAACAACCCCATTTACAGCATTAAGTCTTTTTTAGGGGGACATTCAACATTACATTAACTCAGTACTGTCACATTTTTTAATGCCATTCATTGCATAAATTCTGGGTTTCAACTCAATTAGCTTACCCGTCTGTCTTTCCATTACTTCCTCAGTAATTCATTCAGTTGCTCTATTTATGTCCTTCATTCATTTGTGAAGGAAACAAATACATACTCTAGTTGAATCCTTGACTATACCACTATTGTCTTTCTTTCCTTTTTTAGGTTCCCAGAGAGGCTTGTTCTTGTTAACAAATGTATTCAGAACTTTGGAAAGTGTCCAACTGTCACAAAAGTAAAATGATCCAGTATAATCATTCTGGGTCCTGTCACTATGTCCACAAAGCCAGTCCCCACTCACTGTCAACTACTCTCTATCAGTGACACTATGGGGGGCTAAGCTGGCATGCATTCACACACACGCACACAATTTTGTGTATGTGTGTGTGTATGTGCGTGCAGAATGACGGCAGCTTTAAAAGTGATGGATCAGATTCCTCTTTGCTAGTAAGCTGATATGAGAGCAGCCTGCAACACTGTCCCAGTAGAATCAAAATCATTGATAAAGTGATGTAGAGTCACTTTAAGAAGTGAGGCTTAGCTAGAGGTAGAAAGAAAACATGGCGGCAGTTCGTGAAGAGTCCAATGTTAAAATGTTTTTTTCAAAAGTGGTGTAAAAGATTGAATCACACTTTAATTAAATTAAACAAATAATTTTGCTGTTGAGCTAACACACTTTAAAAACACAAAACAAACTAATCATTAAGCAAGACAACATTTGTACAAAATCAAACTAACTACTCAATTTGGAGTTAGACGTATGTGAATGTGTATTATCTTCAATTGTTCTCAATTAAGGCAGAGGTGATGTATTTGATTTAGGGATGTAACAGCATGAAGATTTTACCTCACGGTTATAGTGAAAACTATCACGGTTTTTGGTATTATAGTAGTATTTTTAAAAGTGTGTTCAATGCCTTTAGTAGAAACTTTTTTCCTGCACGTTCTGCAGACATGACTATCTTCAATCAACTGTCCTTCACCATTTCTATAATAACCAAAATATTCCTATGCTTCAGACTTAGTCCTCTTAGGGGGCTGATGAATGTCCTGAGCGATAGGGCTGCACAATTAATCGCAATTTAATCAAAATCGCAATATGAGCTGGTGCAATATCCACATCGCAGGGGGGGCCAAATATGTCTCAAACCATTCTAAAATAAAGTATTGTGGTGCTGCGGAGACGTCCCGGCCTACAAATCCTAACCTACAAACTAAAAAAAAATCTGGTACAGATCGTCCCAAAAAAAATCACCCTTCAATAATCTTTTTATATATATTTTTCAATAAGAATGATACAAAAATGATCATTTCCTCCAATATAGTGAATCTTATCGCGATCGCAATATCAGTCAAAATAATCACAATTAGATATTTTCCTCATATCCTGCAGCCCTACTGAGCGCTGTCATCTCTTCCTTCCGCCATGATTCCAACTTCAAGAAACGCACGTTGTATGTGGCCGGGATAGCTCCGTTGGTAGAGCAGGAGCACACATATAGAGGCTTAACCCTTGACGCAGCATCTGTTGGTTTGACTCCGGCCTGCGGCCCTTGGCTGCACGTCATTCCCCCCTTTCTCTCTCTGCTTTCATGTCTTTATCTGTCCTGTGGAAATAAAATGCCTAGAATGCCTTCTAATGCATAGAAATGGACGTTGTAGGCTACGCAGTGCGCCTGCGTGGCAACTTCAGGAGCCTCAGGTGAAGATGGGAAGGATTAAACACAGATTACCATGGACACACTGTAGTTCTCCACCATGATAATAATAATATTTCAACATTTTTATTGTGGTGTACCGTTACATCCCTAGTTTGATTAATGGAGCCGCTTTGTCTTCCACTGACCTAAATATTACACTGACCTGGGTGGATATCCCAACCATATACCTGATGAAGATGCTTAGTAAAGCAGATCAAAACATGAGCTTACCTTTAAGCCTGTGATGGATTTATTTAAGTCCCATTACAAATAAAGCTACTTTTCACATTACTATTACCATCATTATTATTACTATCATAAGTCCAAACCCAACACAAAGTCCAGACCAAGGTCAGGATTGAGACTTAAGGGTGTTTTCACGTCTATAGTTGGTTGATTGCTGCTTTGGTCCGAACCAGTTGATGATTTAGTACACTTGTAGAGTGCCAAAATGCGTCATTACAAACCATACACTCCGCTTATTGGTCAGATGTGTCTGGGGCGGTAAAGTAAGTACAGGAAAATGTTTGTGTGTTCTGAACTAGTGAATGTTTCTTTCATCTCCGTGGTCAAAGCAGCTCATTTCATGTGATCGGCGACTGATTACTATTTTGCATGATTACTGATTACAGTTTGTTGTAATCCGAGTTAGGGATGGGCATTCGATTAAATTTACTTAGTCGATCGTCAGGATCTCGACTATCAATTAATCATTAATATTTTTAAATTAAAATTATTTATTTATTTAACTTTTTATGAAGTACAAATGCAATGAAAATACAAAAATACAGCGTGTTTTTTCTCAATGAGATCTTTACATCAAGAAGAACAACTTGTGGCAGTAAACTGGACGTCTGGGTAGGCTAAACTAAAGCAGCAGAACCTGCAGCTGCGAGCTGGTGTTTTTAAATAGAGCCCCTCGTTTGTTCCAAAATAATAAAAAATAATAAAAAAAGAATGTCATGTTAAACAATAACTTAACCAAAAATATAATACTTAGATCTGGCAGGTTTTGTCAAATGTAACTTAAAACTATCCAAGGCACGGAGTCGAGAAAGAGGGTGAGAGAGATGAGCTTACCTAACAATTAATTAAGCTACTTATGAAAGCCTCATAAAAATAACTAGTAACTCACATACAACTTCTGCACCGGTCTACTGTTGTTTGTTGAGAAAGATAAGCTTTTTGACACGATCTGGGGTCAGACGTGACTTCAACCTGGTGACCGTCAGTCCAGCTGCCGAAAACACCCGCTCTGAGGGGACTGATGTTATGGACAAGTACCTCCGCGCTAACTTGGCCAGTGTTTGCGCTCCCCTCGTCGGTGTCAGACAACGAAGCCTCGTCTCCCCCAGGCTGTGGGATAGCCTCCCTACCGGTCTCCACCGCCCCTCCTCGATCCGTGCTAACGCCGACTTGATGCTAGGTTGAGAATGAGAGCAGGATGCACCGCCACAGACATTAACCAGGGTCGGATGCACTTTGTTTAAGTGGTACATCATTTGAGTCGTGGCCGTGTTGTACCAATACACGGCATTGCAGTGTTTAAGGTAAACTAAGTCGTTTTTTAAATGAAAATGGTCCCACGTCACACTTTGCCGTGACCGCTTCTCCACTTCCTTCCCAACGTGATCGATGAAATTCTTAATGATCAATTATCGATTGTTGCATCGATAATTGATCATTAATCATGCCCATCCCTAATCAGAGCGTAATTGTTGCATTCACATCTGCCCAAATGAACCTCACCAAAAGAGGGGAAACAAACTCTAATTCAGATGAACTAAATAAGGTTGGTGTGAAAGCCCCTTGAAACGTGTGTATGGTCAGAAGTTGTTTTAGTTGTGCAATTCAGATTGTACAGATGGTCTAGCTAGCAGTCTTGATTTACCCTGCAGAGATCTGAGGAGCAGTTAACCATAGTCCTCATCAATCGACGATCTGAGGAGTTTACACACACACACACACACACACACACACACGATCTGAGGAGTTTAAACACACACACAAAACGGTGAAACAAAACGGCAAAGTAATTGTAGCAGGCAGGACAGGAATCTACAGGGGCTGAAGGATAAATGTGAAAACTGCCTTCTCTCAGAGGGTCACACACACACACACACACACACACACACACACACACACACACACACACAGAGCACCTTCCATGGCTCATCAGTTTATAGAATGCTGAGTGTTGCACTCTGCACAGTAATAAAGGATCATTTACAATCATTTATTATCTCCTGCTCTTTCTGTATCTCTCTCTAGACCAACATGTCTGTCTATTGATCTTCTTGCCTCCCTCGCCGCTTCTCTCCTTTCCTGTCTGTTGTTCATGTTCTCCATATGCCATTTACATCTACCTTATTTATTTATTTATTTATTTATTTATTTATTTATGCTGAGATTTCACCCCACCATTCTTTGGTCCCCATTTCCCCTCACACATTCCTTCTTTTTTAGGCATAAATTGAGTTATCTCAACGGGAACATGTACAGGACATTTGCAGAGTGGTAGCCTGCAGCCATGGGTTCATTGGAATAATGCTTCAACTAGACACAAATCGGTCACTGCCTTTATTTGAATTTACATAAATGGGACATTTAGCTAATACATCAACAATTTGCAGTTGCATAAATGGGAACAAAAACAAAGACAAAAGAAAAGCCACAATAGTTTGATACCATAGCTTTGGGTATCGGCCTGATAAAGGATCTTTAGGGCCGATCAAAAATCCAATATTTTCCGATATATTGGCCAATATATATTTAAAAACAAAGAATCCAGAAACGCGTAACAAAACAAACAGATTTCCATAACATTAGTTATTTGTAGTTATGAGTTCTCATTAAAATAATATAATAATTTGTTTTATTGTCACAACAGAACCGAGGAACATCAAAATATATTAAAGTTCTGATAAATAAAATGTTAAAAAATACAAACGTAAGACTTACTTAACTTAAAGTCCTTTGAACAAAAACACAATAACAAAACAAATGATCAGTGTTGCCAAGAGGGACGTTGTAGAGCGCCCTCTGGTGGACAAACTGTACCTATGACTATAACACTCATAATATGGTTGACTGTTTGTTTTATTTTTTGAATATTCATTTATCAGAATCATTTATTTGTCATAAATGATTCTGATGAATGAATATTAAAAAAAAAAACAGACTGAGAAATGCCTAATATCGGCCCGCCGATATATCGGTCGGGCTCTATTGGCCGGGTACCCGTTCCCAGTCATGCACACACGTTTAAAAAATCCTCTAAATTCTTTTATGTGTTTAATGTATTATCCTGATTTTAGAATGATGAGGAATATTTCCTACTGGGCTACTTTGGAACTTTATTGGAACACATGTTATTGTGTACTATACCCTTGGTGCTCCACTTGCTCATTTCTGCATTCTGATATTGTATTGGATATATATTCTAAAAATAATTTTGTCTGTCAGTTTTAGCATCAAAATGTGGAAGAAACCGCTGCAGTTAAAAATTTGATTCAGTTATGTAAAAATTTGTCTTTATCCACTTCCAGGATTGCAGCCGTGCTGCAGGAAATTGTATTTGTATTAAAATGTATTTTCCATTTCCCTTCCGCTTTCTTTGTGTGGGAATTTTAAATTCGGTTTGTTGACTGCTCCTCAGATCTGTGCATTGTAAATTGAGACAGCTAGCTAGACTCTAGAGTCAAATCTGAGTTTTCTCTCACACAACTATTTATTTATTGTTTATTACTGGACTAGACGTATTTGAACTATTTGTTTTTTTTTTTTTTGATGGAAAGAAGCCGTCCGGACATGTAGGCTCTAATCGTTGTCAAGAGTTCGAATGGTGTCCCATACACACTTATCATGCTTAGTATCTTGACAAATATTGGAATTTCCACACCTTTTCTAAATGAATTAATTCATATACGTGTTAGTTTCATTATTCTACTATGCATTAATTTGGATCCTCCTAAACCTTGTCACCAATTCAGAGTGATTCCACGCTGTGTAAATCTATAGTCCGACGTTTTACTCTCACCGTTCTCTAAACCACTTCATACATCAAACCTCACTTCCTTTACATTATCAAATGATGGGCCACCTCACCCAAAGCGAGGCTTTGATTTGAATTATTCCTTTATTGTGTAGGCGTAATGGGCACAGAGATGGATTGAGGCACACCGGAGTACAGTGCTTCGTTCACCTTAATGGTTAGAGCCATGCATATTAAATACCGAGACGGGCAGGGAAGAATTGGGCTAGAGAGATGGTTGAGTACACGCTCCGTTCCACTTTAATTGGCCTTATGGAGAGAGGGGCTTTTAAATACAGAAATGATCAGAGTATGAAGGACAGGATTAGAATGAGATGAAAAGACGCAAACAATTAGGCAAGAGAAGGACAGAGAGAAGGACAGAGAGAAGGGGGAGGAAGAAAATGGGAGTGTCATCTTCAGCACTGACCTCGGGTGGCGTATTGCTGATGACAAACTTAATGGAGCCTCATTTCCCCAGTGCTGTTCACCTCGCTGCACCTGTCTGGACCTTTCTCCCTCTCCCTTTCTATCTCTTTTTCTCTGGGTACTATAGTAATTATGTATGCTTGAAAGAGACTGATCATTCTGCCCAGTCACCGTGTTAACATTAATAAAACAGGGCTCTTTGGAAACTATCTTCTCCCCCTCTCTTCCTCTCCTCTGCCAGAGCATCTGTTAATACAATGTCATTACGACTAAACAATCTAAATGGACAGGGTGAATCCACCGCAGTTAATTTAGCTTGTGATGAATGTGGATTTTGAGCAATGGGGGAGAGAGCTCAGCCAGCAGTGAAGATGTGAAAATCCATCTCAAAGTATGCAAAATTAATCCAGTCAGTGAGCCGAGAGGGAGCACAGATATAAGTTCTAGGTGATACCTGACGTGAACTCTTGGTTCATTCTGCCTGACCAAGAGCAGGGTTTAAGTGATCAGGGTTTTTGAAGAAGTAAATGAAGAAGACATTCATGGGCTTGGATCTGTCCATGAGCTCAAATATTTTGAGCTAAGGTTCAGGATCTTAAACCTTAAAGCATTAACAAGAATAAAAAAACAAAACTTTTAGGTATTTTTTTCCACAGATGGAGTCTTTCTAAAGCTGTGTTGAGATAGTCATGGGAATCTTTTTGGGACTATGGTTATCCAGAACATTATTTTTATTTCCAAGTGTTGGATAAGAACAACCAGCAGGTATTCAAAGTGCTTCACATCAGAAACTAAGAATAAAACATCATACAATAAAAAGAAACATAGAAAACCGAAAAATCAGAAAAGGTTACATAGAAACAGGAGGTGAATAAATTTTATTTATAAGAACTTTAATGTATTTTGATGTTCCTCTGTTCTGTTGTGACAATAAAACAAATTATTAGATTATTTTAGTGAGAACTCATAAATAAATATGTTAAGAAAATCTGTTTGTTTAGTACCAGCATTTAGCACAAGTTGAAGACATGAGATGGAGGTTTGGTTCAGACCAACATAAAGAGCATTACAGTAATCCAACCTTGAACTAATAAAAGCATGAATCGCCTTTTCTAGATCATGCTCATTCTAAAAACATTGCTGACGTGCTTGTCAAATTTCATGTTGCAGTCAAAAGTAACACCCAATTTTTTGACAGCTGGCTTAAGGTATGAAGCCAGCGCTCCCATACTAAAAGCAGGACTGTTTGGCGTCCCTGAAGTACTGAAGAGGATACACTCATATTCACACGTTCATATTAAGAAAGTTTTGTGAAAGCCACAAGTAAATATAATTAATACAACTAAGCAGGGAGTCTAGTGCAACACTGCCATTCGGTTTATTTGCAAATCATCTGCATAACAATGAAATGACAGGTGGTGCTTTCCTATAATAGCCCCTAAAGGCAACATTATATAAGGAAAACAGGATGGGGTCAAGAATTGAACCCTGGGGTACTCCACAACAGAGAGGAGCAGCTGACAAGGTTAAGCAACTATTTGCCAAATAGGAGCTCATCTGTGTTTAATATCCCAGTAAATGGAACACTTTTGCCCAATGATTACTATTTTCTGACATTTTATAATTTAAGAAATTAATTGATTTAGTTGAAACAATAATCAACAGATTGTTGGTTGAAGCCCTAAAATATACATTTTGTTTATATTCAGTGACCCTCTGGTACAAAAAACAACAACAGGACCTACTGTTGCTGGGGCCGTGACCTATGAGACTCAGAGGGAGCCTATGACAGTCAGCCAACTTCCACTTACTCACTAACGTAATGATTGATGGCGTGGGGAGTGCTGTAGCCCCCAGCAATACAGCTCTAGGATGTCTTAAGGCAGGATCTTTAACCTCTCAGCAGGACCGAGCATTCCAATCAAAGAGCCATCAGTCCACTGAGGAGCAGCAGTTTGTACACCATGGGATCCACATGTCAGCAATTACATCAAAGCGCATGGGGGAAGCAACTATAAAAAGGTCAAACCGACAACATTACCATCCCCAATAGGCTCTTTCTGAATTCACGGATGTCGTGGTATGCTGTCACTGTTGACTTTTATATGCTGAGTCATATCGACAGGTCAGAGGGAAGGCCAAGACAGCAAAAACGCAGAGAGACAGTGATGACTGTGATGATGAAGAGGAAATGGACACAGTGACACAAGAGTAGCCCCACTTCCCCATCCACAGATTCTGGCTCTTTCAAAACTTTAAAATATGTCACTGTTGTATGCACTTGACGCAGAAATCTAGCGAAATCTCCGTCAGTGCATGAAAAAATTAATGTCTGTCACGTGACCTGTAAGGTTTCATTTTACAGGTCAAATGGGAAAAGTTCCTGTCAAATATTTTCCGTGGCCCACTCTGGATAGATTCGGATAGATTTCAGGGCTGTCATCATAGGGATGGCATATCGATGTGTGTGTGATGTGACATTAAGGAGGCGCTGTAGCTGCTGCCGACCAGCTGCTGCTTGGTTTTATAAAGTAATTCACAATATTTCCCCGTTGCGCCGTGGCTTGGGCTTTCCCACTTGCTTGTCGCCGTTTATAGTAAATCTACGGAAGTCTACTCTTGCGTTCATTCAGAATGCAACATGTATTTTTCTCCTTTATTGCATACGCTAATAGCACTACTAGTGGGGAAAATCTCCACGGTACCTTTTTAATGGATTCATTAGAATTCTGCATTTGATGAACATTTGGGTAAAACAAAGGGTGCTTGGAGTAGTAAAGAAAGGCACTGTGTCAATCTGGTTGTCAAATTAAAATCCATAATCTTGAAACAGGTTTAGCATACATGGCTTTATATTTTTCTTCTACGCTGTGCTATTCTCAGTAACCACATGTCAAAGGAATAGTTTGACATTTTGGCTTATCTCACACGTTAAGAGTATGACGTATCTGTCCGCCATGTCATCTTTTAGTCTTGTCAATGTGAGGTTGCTCACATTACGAAGGCAACATTCAACATGTACAACTAGTCCTTGTTTCTAGTAACAGACACCAAGTTTTAACCTGAAAAGGCCTAAGCTATAATTACCCTTTAAGGTCTCAATCCTGGATTCTCAAACCCTCTACTGGGATGTTTCTACTTTATCTACGTCTACTTATCATAACAAAGCAGTTCTGGTGATCTACAAATAAGGCAGAATTGGGCAACAAATCTGATCTAAATAACTTGCTGAGACAGGTTTTTGCAATTTAAGGGTCATGAAAAGTGCACAACTTATAAATGCCCTGTAAACCTTGACATCAGCTGACATGGCAATGCCTTGCACTTTTCTCAACAGCAAAGATAGCTGTAGCAGTTTTAACACTGTGTCCTGACCTGCAGCACATAATTTACAAGAAAAGAGAAGAGCATGGGAGGGATAAATGTCAGAGAAGTAAACAGAGAGAAGCCATGGGAAAACAAACGAAGAGGAAAAGTTAGACGACTGAGACAAAGAAGACAACTGGTGGGGAACTAGAGTGGTGCTCAGCAGAGCAGAACTAACACAAAGCACATTGACAGACAAACACATACACATTCCCTCACACAGTTTCTGTCTCTGAGCTTCTCTGTGTGAACACAGGCTAGAGCTTTAGAAGCTGAAAACACGACACTCCCTACAAGGGACACAGTTATTCTTCTGACTGCTAAGCACTTCCCAACTGAATCCACTGTGGTTGTCAAACACTTTGTCAGGGCCAAAGGTGGGTCACAGGGAGACGAAAATACCACAACTGCTATCTGAAGTCACTCCCAGCATTTACAGTTGTACAACCTTTGTTTCTTCATATATGCAAAAGCAAAAAGATGTCCGGGTCAAATTGGTTGGATCAGCTTTATAATAAGAATAGAGAACTCATTTAATCATCATGATTGTCACTTTGTCAGTCCCGCCCCCATTGTTGCTGTTGCTATGCCTTTCGAGCTTCCTGTTCTCACACGGCACACGTGCAGTTTAAAATAACTGTGTCAGATTTAGCACTCCATTTTAGACGGAGGCAAACAAAAGCTGGCTTAGCATTTTTAGGCAACAGACAATTTTGCCGTCGGAAACGACAACTGTCACTGGCAAATTTTGCCGGCCAGCTAATGTTAAGCATGATTTATGATTGTGTGGAGGCTCCATGCAGAGCTTATGAGTTTATACTTGTGCGTTAGTGTCGGCGTCAATCTCTTTAAGAGAATAACAGTGTGTGTGTGTGTGTGTGTGTGTGTGTGTGACACTGTGTCACATCTGAGAATTTGTCCAAAAAATACATTTCCACACTGCATTTCAATGTGTATCAAATGTGCAAAGCATGGCCCTGCATTTCACCCTTTGTCTAAAATGAGATGGATGTGGCTGTATTTGATGCTGAGATACAAAGATCTGCATGCACTCTTTTGAGGAAAACCTTGAAGATAATATCTTAATATTAGTACACACTGTATGCAGTGCATTACAGTCTCTTTGCTCTCCTTAAAATAAGATTAGTGAAAAAGGTAGTGATTGCCAAAGGGGCAGCATAAACGTATAATATAGATAAGAATAGAACAGAAATAACATACTGATGTAAGTAGGGCAACAAAAGAATATTCAGTGTAGTACAGCCATTAGAGCCTATTTGAGATAACATTACAGATGATACTGTAGGTCAGGCTTTATCTTACTGACGTAGAGCTCTTTTGCATTTTGTAACAACTCTTGCTTGGGGACTTGATAACCTGGTGGAGATTGCTGCAGTAACCAGTCAACTAATTTACTGCTCAGTCTAAGAGCATACAAGTTCATTGATTCTGGGTCACACGTGAAGTGTCCCCAGTGGGATCTAGGATTTGATTTGATTCTTATTCTCTTTTGCCCTCAGATGATAAAAATGTCAACTGATTGCATGAAGTGTAAATGTAAACGTGGTTCAGGCCTCTTAACAAGCACAAAGCCATTGCCGCTTGGCTCCATAATACGTGTGTTTAAGCAATGAACACACTCTAAATAACTGCTCTCCATGTATTCTAGCGTACTCAGCTCATTACGGTTGAGTTTGGGACATAAAATGGGCCATAGAACATGGCCAAACTGTGCTGGCGCCCCAAAGGGTTAGAATTGTAATGGAACTATTTTAACAGTGTTGGTTATGTTGGCTATACAAGGTACAGTCTCACTTAACTCAACCATCAGTGAACTGTCATATGTCATCCAGTCAGTCTTGCTATAGGCCAGCCAGAATACATTACGTCAGTAAAGCATGTTCTGGGACTGATGGTCAACATCATCATAGTTAGACATGCCTATAGACATTTTAATGCTGAAGCCACCTCAACTGCATCCCATCAATATGAAGGCACAGCAATTTTACTCCGATCCCCTCCCAGATATTGTATCAGAAGTACTCTGCCTCCTAGTTGTCAATATTAAAATATTCATCAGATAGTAATCCCAATAGTAACCTGACAAATAACTTGATATTAGAAGTAAAAGCAGAAAGGAAAATAAAGAAAAAGGCCATTTTCCTTTTCATCTGGTTACGTCGTCTGGGAACAATGAATGTTTGTACTAAGATCCACTAACTAGATATTGAGATATTTCACCAGATGGGTGGGTCTCTTACAGGGGTGGGAAAAAAATATTGATTCTTAGTTGCATTGCGATTCTCTCTAGAGCGATTTGTTGCTTGATTCTAATTCTAATAATCGATTATTTGTTTATAGTTAAATGTTACTGTCTCCAGACATTTACAAATCGGCAAACAGAGTGACTGAAAGTGGATGGGATGACTGAGCCTCTGACATGGAAGATGAGTGTGAGAGAAGGGGACTTTCACAAGCATGTTTAAGGCTTAAGCATGGAATGACTAGAAAATAAAAAAAATCATTAAAACTTTTGTGTGACAAATACTGTGTGTCAAAATGTAACAAACTCAGATTTATATGTATATTTATTTTAAATAACACATGGAAATGTACATAAAAAAGTAGTTTGGCCTCGGATTGTGAGGTGGCCAGATATTCCCACCCCTAGTCTGTTCAAATTTCCAATATTACTTCCATAATCTCTCCCAACTTTATCTTCTATGCCTTTTGTCTATTTCTCTCTGTCATTCTGTCTGTTTCCACTGCTCTCTCCGTATCTGTGTTGATAACAACTTTAGAGGCAGTGCTTACACGCCTGATAGCCAAGTGCCCACTGGGGAAGTAAATAAATAGCATTTACAGTCTGAATTGCTGTGTCTCAGTGCCACTGTGCTGCACGCACGAAAGCCACGTGCATGCTAAAACAAACTAGACAAATACACACAACTAGATTCAGTCAAGCCATTGTCATAAACACTCCCACCTTAAAGTTTCTGCTGACAACTTCTCACTAGCCAAAGGTTTCGACTTCTCCTCTGAGCCAGCCAGCACACACACACACACACACACACACACACACACACACACACACACACACACACACACACACACACACACACACATTAGTGCCTCTTTAGCATTTTACAGATAGGCGGGCCGAGCAGCTAACTAGCTGTGTGTGTGTGTGTGTGTGTGTGTGTGTGTGTGTGTGTGTGTGTGTGTGTGTGTGTGTGTGTGTGTGTGTCCTACTGAAAAGGAGTGTGCAGTGTAATTCTTCCCTATAATTCTGATAAATGTTGTATTCAGTCTGGTACTTCCAGCACTCCCCCCCCCATTCTCTTTAACTTCTCTTTTTTTTTTTAAGCACCCTGCTCTCTCTCTGCCTCACTCTCTCAAATACGGTGTAATCACTTGAACAATGTGAACGAGTGTCATTAGACCCAAAGTCATAGTGCTCCTAACGAGGAAATATCAAGCTTTTCTCCCACACCTTAAAACAACATAATGGGGCCTTGACAGGAGGACTCCTTTTTGTTCATTTCTGTGTTTGGGATACAATCTCGAAGAGGTCCTACCCTCTCTGGCAGACTAACCACTGCTGTGTGATGGAAAACTCATCACTAACTAGGCCTGCACAATTCAGGAAAAAATATGAATCACAATTTTTTTGCTTAGAATTGATATCACGATTCTCTTTTTTTTTTTTTTTTTTACCATGACAAAGCAAAACAAATTGGCAGTACCAAACATAGATTTTTATTGACACCTATAGCACATCGCTCATCACCACAAGCCTGTAAATATAGAGGCTTCAATATAGAGAAGGGGGAGCATTGGAGCGCTTTAAAACCTATTTCACACAGTCTATGTTTTTAACTCACAGAAGAAAGTAGTAGCGATGTGATGCAGGCTGCTTGTAAAATTAAACGAGAATCAAAGTTGTTAAAAAAAAAAAAACAGTTATTTAAAAACTAAATCGTGAACAGGCTGAATCGAGATCGCGATTTTATGACGATTAATCATTCAGGCCTATCACTAACTGTGCACCACTTTTGATTTTTCTCAAGAATACCGACACCCAGTTTGTAAAATTCAAATGAAAGGGCTTTCATTAGTGTGCCATTAGTCTCGTATTTCCAGATCTATCTCCTCAGCGCTGTGGTCTGACTACACAACAAAACATCCCCGTTCGAAAGTATATGCCGTAAATATATTCTTTGTAAATCTTTCCAATCATTCCCCTAAAGAACTAAGCAGGCCTGCCTTGTTGCACGATCCAAATCTTCTAAAAGGTCCCATGGCATGAACATTTCACTTCATGAGGTTTTTTAACATTAATATGAGTTCCCCCAGCCTGCCCATTGTCCCCCAGTGGCTAGAAATGGTGATAGGTGTAGAGAGACTTGGCTTTTAAACGAGCAAAGTGGCATTTGGTCACCCCACCCTTCACCTTGCCTCTAGTTTGTTGTTTCCTAAAGCAACAGATTTTTTTTCCACACCCCTAATAGGCTTAATCACCATTGGGTAATGTCATATATATTTGCACCAATCAAATTACATTACCTGCAATGTCAGCCATTATAACATATAAAGTCAAAACGCTGATCTCTTGGCAAAAAAGATTTAAAAAAAGTTTAGCATCTTTAACGAGGCCCTGTCAAATGTGTATTCTGACTGTACAAGTGATATATATTTATATTTATCAAAACTCTCATTGCGTAAATAACATTTTGTTAAAGCACCAATAGTCAACCATACAATATCATCGCAATATAGACATTGAGGTATTTGGTCAAGAATATTGTCATATTTGATTTTCTCTATATCGCCCAGCCCTACGCTGGGTCCTCTCATGATGGCAGTAACACCAGCCCATTTCAATGGGCTTGGTTCTCTCTGTCTCATCATGCGGGGTCCGGGGCTCAGCAAATTGGAGAATATATGATGTGCATAATAAATAAGGATTTGCTCTCACTGAAGTGCTCCTTGAACAATTCAAAGACAGGAGAATTAAACGAATAGAGTTTATCTGCAGACCCTGCTGAAGCGTGAAGATATTATGTAAATGCACACTCTCCAGAAAAGTGACATTTTCATAATCCCTCTAATGTATTTATAATTATGCTGCATTGTGGGTGTTGTGGTGTATAAATCTTCAGTCTACATATTTTATCTTCTTACTTTCTTTCTTTCATTTAGTCTCTGCTCCGTTTGTGACTTCATTACATTCGTTTGCTCTCTCTTTTACCTTCTCCCCCCCAAAAAAAATCACTGAGAACCAGGGCTTGACATTAGCACCTGCCAACCTGCAGAATGCGATTAGATTTCATTTTGGCGGGTGGCATGGCTTTTATATTATAACACTGGTGGCTGGAGTAGCCTGCTGTGCCACCAGACCACAGGAACGTAGCTGCGACCCAATGTGCAGCGGCAGCCCACTACTACTCTTTTACGCGAATTGGTTCATCCGGATATCACGCGATCCTTCGTGGCGCTGAGGCCAGCGACCCGCCGGCCGGAAGTTGCAAGGGTGTTTTTTTAAATTTTTTATTTATGCTCTTTTTTTCACTTTGAGATTTAATTGTCCGATTGATTCATTTGTGATGTCTCATCTAAAATAACATTGCGGTATGTTCCTTTTGTGATAAATGTTCAGTATAGCCTGTTGCTTTCATCCATTCATCACTCATCTATTATTTTTCTTCAGTGTACATTTCCAACACACAATTTTACACACTATATAAGAAAAACTATGGGCTGAAATATGTGCAATCAGAAACTAAAATTGTATTGTTTAATTTGAATCATTGCAATGAAAAACGGAATCTGAATAGTTTAAATTTAATTTATCTGTACTGGAAGGGTTGGATAAATAAAATCCTCACTGAAAATTCAACTCTCTGTATATCTTTGCATTCAGTTCTCACAATTCAAATTCACTTCTCAAAATTCAATTTCAAGTTACTGTGACAGACATCCGGGTACTTGAAGGATGAAGGAAGAGCAATTGGAGCTTTTTTGTAAGACGTCCCTGGCATCTGCTGACCTGACGTTACCCACCTGTGGACATTACAGAGACTGTCACATGTGAACACAACTGCAAACCAAGCTGAGACACAGCATCAACTGCAGTTATTCAAAGTGAGAAAGGCCTCATTTACACTGTATACAGCTCACATACATGCATCACACACATCCAGAGAATGCCATTTTATCTCATCTACTGGACTGAAAAGAAACATTGTATTCCTTTTGAGTTGCAACGCAAAAAATACAGGTCACTACCATTTTTGGAAACATTACATCATTACTATTAAGTTCATATACTGAATTTTGGGACTTTGTTTCTACTTAAATTATAAGCCTTTTATAAAAACAACATAAAAATAACACTAACTTTTATTTTCATACTTATAACTCACTTTTTTATACTATACTTTTTGCTTGCTGGGCATACTATGTGTCATACCCACACACATTTGTGTGATGAGTGTTTATGAGCATATAGTTTTGGTGTCACACTGACAGGCTCATAAAGGGACAGCCAACTTGTTTTTTAATACAGGCACTTTTAAACTGAGCTCCAGGGTCAAATTAACATGTTGATTAAAAGCCAGCTGTTCAATTAACAGGTTATGTCACAAAGAATACGCAGCAAACATTTTGCAGTATTACATTCGTGCCATTTAAATAATCTGTTTGGCAAGGCATAGGGTTAAATATAAAATATTATGAACATATTCTTGTCTTTAAATTTGTTGCATCTCCAACAATCAGGGTCCCATTACTGTTTATTGCAATTTGTGCTGCTGGGGCAAATTAAATCAGAATTACCATAAACACAATACTGAAATAAAAAGCACTCTAGTGTTCTTGATGGCTCAGCAGATTACAGCGCACACACAGACACACAAACACAGACGTTGCAAAATGGAAAATAAAAACAGTATTGCAGGGGAAAAGTCAGCTTCCTACAAAGCTTCAAGAGCAACTGCCCCTCCTGGACCAAAAAAATAATAGCTACAATGAATTATTTACATAATATACTTATAATTATTAGTAATATAGGTCTTGTCACTTCCGCTGGTGTCTATGTAACTATTATTTTAAGAAAGCCTGCAAAGCTCCCATTTTAACAGTGATGCTAACACTGTTATCAATGTCAATTAAGTTTTTCCAATGATTCAACCTTCTACTGTGCATGAGAGAGTCCACAGTGCTTCCCCTGAAAAGGTTTAGGGAAGCAGCTGTGCCCTTCCTTTCATCAGAGGTGGTGTGTTTGTTAATTTGACTGTTGGTTGAAAATGGGATAGAACAGTGGTCTCTGTGTCACAGTCTTAATGTTATGTTGAGCTATCCATCCACTCTAACCTCTTCCCTACGCAGACTTTTGATGCTTTTCCATTAGCACTTTTGGCCGTCCCTAACCCAAACCATGCATGTTGATCTGCGTTTCCATTACTAGTTCTATTGCTTGCCCGAGTTTGACCTTCTCAGAGTAGGTCCAAAACTCTCCTGGGCCGCCTCCAAGCGGGCTGATGACCCCCTGTTGCGAGACTAAACTCATGTTTGTGCAGAAGACCAGAGAAAAAGCATTTTTCAGAAGTATCTGTAGCTACTACTTCATCTGTGATTTGAAGTTTAGTTTCTCTTCTGATTAGAGCCTGACCAATAAATCGGCAGGCCAATATTATCGGCCAATATTAGGCATTTCCCGATCTATCGGTATCGGCAGTTAAAAAATTTTAAATTTTATTTTTAAATATTCATTCATCATTTATAATGACAAATGATTCTGATAAATGAATATTTAAAAAATAAAAACGGATGGTCAACCATGTTATTTTTTTATTATTGTGTTTTTGTCAAAGGACTTTAAGTTTCAAATGATAAGTTTGTATTTTCATACATTTTATTTATCAGAACATTTACTTTTATTTATCAGAATATTTAATATATTTTGATGTTCCTCTGTTCTGTTGTTATCATTATTTTAGTGAGGACTCATAAATAACTACAAACAACTAATGTTAGGGAAATCTAAGGGGGGAAAAAAAGGATTTAAAAAAATCGGAATATTGGATATTACTTCGTGATATCTGCTTTATTTTATTAAGCAAAATTACACAAGATATGCTTTATTTCAGAGTTATGGACCTCTGCCCTGGCATCATGTTTTTGTGGGATTTCCCAAACTAAATAAATACCACATATATAAACACAAAAGTACCTTGCTAGCTCAATCTTGTTGTAACTAAAATGCCTGCTGAAAGAAATTAGCTATTTTTAAGATCGCGGCGTGTCACCGTCTCACCAGCACTGAAGACACGTGTATGAGAAAACGCTATTTGATGCTCTATGACAACATGACCTAACTTCCTCTTTTGTTCCCGTCATAATTCTTCTGGCCATTAAAGGTCTTTTTCACTTGAATGTAAACAGATGTCGTTTTAGGGCTTAGGCTGAAACAACTGATGCTGTCATTCTAGGAGGACCGTCTTCAAACTTTATTGTTTTGTTTTACAAGAGATGAGGATAAGGACTAACTAGTTGATTTGGCAGTTGGGCATCTGGTTAACTTCCCCACCACCCAGTAACTCTACCAGTTAAACCTTTGTTATTACTTTTAATTCATACTCAGACTTAAATTTTCCAGCAAGCATTTTACAGATGCGGATGCATGGGAAGAGGCTAATTCAAGGTTCCCCAAACAAGTGTAAAATTCTCACACTCTGGTATTGTGATAACGTGGTGATAAACACAATTTAAACGTGATTTGAACTGATGCCTGAAATATACTGACTTCGCCACCATTAGTGTTACAAGGCTAAGCTAACCATGGGCTTGTATAAAAAGAAACGCAGCTACTGAAAACTAACCTAGTATGTAACATTAATGGTATTGTCTTCTCTCCCTGCATGATGCATTCAACGTCAGAGGGAAACATAAACTGGCGTGGATGAGTGTATACTTTTCAACCTAAGAGGCGATGTGCTGTGTTAAACTGATTCACTGGCCTGCCTGCTTTGCTGCCAACTAGGTCTGCTTTCCAATGCGTCGGACCGTAGCCCGCTGTCCTGCACGCTTTGGTTTATTTACAAGTCTGTTATGAGCAACTTTCTCCTCTTGAGGCTCTTCACCCTTGCTTCCTGAATGAAATCCTCAATCAATCTCAACACTCCTGCAATGGATGGGTTATATCAGATCAACAAGGTCAAGGTAAACTTTATTGTCCACAAGTAGGAAATTCATGATGTCATCATTACACAAGTCTATTGTTGTGCAGTCTAATTGCTGTAGGCACAAAAACATGCTGTACCTTGTAGACCTAATTTTCTTCTGCAGGAGTCTGCCACTTGACCTGTTGCTTCTTAAGAAATTAAACTAAGGTCAGTGTACAATTGAGGTACAACTCCAATGATCTTATTGGCTGTTTTGATTAGGCTTTTGTTGCAGTTTCTTCAGGTCCTTTAATATACATGTTACCAAAGGCACAAATAAGGCCAAATGATAAGACACTCTGCCTAGAGATCTGTGTAAAACATCTGAAGAATACAGCTGTCTATTCTAAATTTGATTTTGAAAAAGCATTCATTAAACGTCAGTTTATGGTCTATTTTAACACCCAAATAAGTGTATATTGTGTCCCGCTCTACCAGTACACCATTTATTGGCTGCTTATTGTTGCTTGGCAGTTATTGGTGTATAAGGTGTATAAAGTAGAATAGGGGACAGAATGGACCCTTGTGGTGCCCCTGTGTTTATGGCTTTTAACGATAAGATACATGAGTTGAATTCGAATTGTTGACTATGGTTCGTAAAAAAGTCAAAAATCCATAAAACTAATCATGGGTTAACCATGAGCTATACCAATATTTTTTTTTTTTTTTAACCATCAGGTGGGATTGGATTGTGTTGAAGGCACTGCTGAAGACTCTTTGCCTGTTCATGGTGCTCGGATAGATATTGTTTGTCAGGGTCAGCAGTGCATCTTTAACCCCTCTCTCTGCAGGATATGCAAATTGGTTTGGGTCTAAGGATGGTGTGACCTCACATAAAAGCTGGATTAATTTTTCAAAACATTTCATTACTGTAGATGCCAGGACAACACGGCACAGGTCATTAAGTTCCCTAGGTTTATTGTTTTTGGGTACGGGCCATAGGCCATAGACAAGGAACTACACCAGTGTCTATTGACAGCTGGAACAGCCTTTTGAAAGGGCTGAGCCAACTGATCTGCACACACCCTTGCACGTCCTGCTGCTAATACCATCACACCCACTAGCTTTATGACGATTTACATGTCTAAAGTAATACTTAACATCGTCAATGTCCCCACACTCAACAACACCACAATCCCTAATGTGACGTGTAAGTCTGGCCTTGTTCATCAGCTAACCATGCCAACTTTAAGACATCAGACTGATATCATATAAATTGGCCATGGACAAATACAGATACCTTGAATTTAATCATTTTTGATGGATGTAGCTACATATCAATCTATGTACCTTTGTCCATCCATCATTCAAACACGATATCTCAAGTGATGACTTCGACCCCACTGGTCAGGTTGTAACAAAACTGGGATGGATGATGTGACTTCATATTGAATTCCAGAGTGTAAAATATAATGCTGAAATGCATAATGGTGAAAGTAATAAAACAGTCTTATTCTTAATAAAAGGTCAAAATAAAATATTAAAAATAACACTTCTAATCTAATTATTACTGGACAGTTATTGTGAATCATGTAAGCCAAGCTTTTCAAAGTCTTTAATCTTAGCCCCAAGGTTTTCTGCATCATTTATAATGGATATATAATCTTTTCATAGCAACTGAAAGCAGTTAGCTAACTCTCATGAGCACTAGAGAGACACCTACAGTATGATACATTAGGATACAGAACACATTGGTCAGCTAATCAGACCAATCAATTACTTCCTGCTTCTCCACTTATATTCCTGCTCTCTGAGGAGTGTATGACATGGGCTGGACTGGCGGGTTGAAGTGTCACCTTCATTAAGCTGATCTGGAATCAATACCAGGCTCTGATGTCCCACAGCAGCTGATCATACAGCAGAGGTCGGTACAGAGGAGAAGACACTGGCAAAGTTGTCTCACTTAAGACACATTTTGCTGTTATAGAAATCGATTCAAATAAATTTGTATGGCAAGGTATATATCTACAGAGGCACACTGATGGCTAATGAAACATCACGATCAGCTTTCTCACAGCAAAGTTCCAGTAATCTTTAATAAAAGACATGCAGGAAATGGTCACAGGTCCGACTCAAACCCTAGACCTTCTGCGTCGATGCATACACCTCTAAATGTGTGCGCCCGCTCAACCAACTGTGCTAACCTGGTCACATTCCAAATATGTTTAATAAAATTGTGTCAATTCAGATTTAAAAAAAAAATTTGGGGGGGCATTTTCAGCCTTTATTTTGATAGGGCAGCAGAAGACATGAAAGGGAAGAGAGACGTGCAGCAAAGGGCCGCAGGTCGGAGTCAAACCCGACAAGTCAAGCCCAGATTTAACCCTATCTTGAAAGAACATTGCCAATGTTTGAAAAGTATTTAAAACAATTGTTTTTCAACCTTTTTTAAAGTTCCCATGTCATGAAAATATCTCTTTATGAGGTTTTTTAACATTAATATGCGTTCCCTCAGCCTACCTATGGTCCTCCAGTGGCTAGAAATGACGATAGGTGTAAACCAAGCCCTGGGTATCCTGTTCTTCCTTTGAGAAAATGAAAGCTCAGATGAGATAATCTGGAATCTTCCCCTTATGATGTTATAAAAGGAAAGGTTACCTCTCCTTTTGGCCCGTCCGTGAGGAAGAGAGAGACATTATGGAGAGCAAAGTGGCAGTTGGTCATGGTCATGAGCAAGAATTATGAACACATACCCTACTTAGAAGTTATGCATATTTAAGGAACTATGGGAAATGGCCACTCGCTATGAAAACGGCCATAGAGAGAATTAGTCTAATTACAGAATGTAAATACAGTGAATGGCTGTTACTGTTATTGACTGTGTATGGCATTTAAAAAACTGGATTTGTGGCCACAGGTTTGACTTCTTTGCTGCTTGTCATTCCCCTTCTCTCTCCCCTTTCATGTCTTCATCTGTCCTGTGTAATTAAAATCCTAAAATGCCCCAAAAAAATAAAAATAAAAAAATAACTGGATTTGATTTCATGAAAATATTCTGGATTGTAACTTCATGTTGGCTTCAAAGTTGAGTCTAAAATGTCCTCCTTGAATTTTTATAAAAAAATAAAGAAATAACTTAATTCAAGACAATACTAATCTCCTCGTTTTCATGTTATTATAACAAGACCACCTTTATCAACAAGAACTGTTTCCTTGCTATGTCATCTACCACACTAGTAACTGCTGTTAGATCATCAGTTTAGAGATTCAACGTCAGTGCCACTTGTGTTGCATGAACCACATGCAGTTTTCTCCCACCCTTGCCAACACCAAACACAAAGCACACTGACATAGCTGAATGAAGCACAGCCACTGAGAGTGGTGTAGCAGCAGCAGCAGCTTTCCACACTAAAGGATGTGATAATGTGTTATATGTGTAATAAAGTGTTCATTTTACCTTTTGTTAACCATTGTCATTTGGTCAATAAGCTATGAAGGTATACAATAATTACATTTCTTTGTAATAAACATTTAACTCCATTTGCTTTGTTTTAAACTCTTCTGAAAGCTGTACCATGTTGTTGATCTGCATGATGGCTGTATTCACTGGTCTGGTGGTCTCACTCTGAATAAGGCCAATCAGAGTCTCCATAAGAAATTTTGAACTGGGTGCTTTTGTGTGAAAGAGCATCTTGCCTTGTTAAATTGAAACAAAAGGATAATTTGCATTCTCAGCAGTCAGGTTACTCACCTTGCCATTGTGCTGTTGTTTCTGCGCAATATGTCCAGTTTGCAGCGGATGTCAAATGGTTTTGGAGTTAATACATATAAACTCCTCTAAACTTGTCTTTAAACACCAGTTTGTTCTCCAGAGGTCTAGTCACTAGCTGTGAACGGTGTGTGTGTGTGTGTGTGTTTTATTTCTCCCTTTCTTTCTCTCTGTAGTATACAGCGGTTCACAGGTTGAGTCTTTACATGATCCTATTAGGACACTGTTTGCTCTTAACTGACACAGCAGCTGCCTCGGCTGCATGCGTACAGACACAGAAAGCCTTCCTTTGAGGCTAACCGTTATTCATTCTCACCATCAAGGCGCCATTCGACCTTGTTGAAGAAATGGTCTTTGAATTGTGAACGTCTCTCGAAGCTTCAACAAAGCAGCCAAGGACTTTTTACACCTAATATAATTATATTATAAATTAGAAGTTCTATAAAATTAACTTTTTTTTAATGAGGAGTAGCTGTTTTCTGAAGATGGCTAAATATTTGGATAAATCGTATTTAGATGCATTTTAATATTAAAAATCCAGACATTTAGTCACGCTAGCAGCTCTTTGGACAGCAATGGCAATGTCAAAATTGTTGTTAATTTCTTTGGTTTATTGCCAAGTACTTGCAAAACTAATGACATTACCACTTTTTAGTGATAATTTGCTAATGCTAGCATGCCAAAATGATAAACAAAGTTGGTGAGCATGGTGACATCATATCTGCTAAACAGCAACATGTAGCATTGTCCTTGTGAACATGTTAGCATACTGATGTTTCAGCTGAGCCAGTAGCATGGCTGTAGACTCTTAGCCTTGTTCGAATCTATCTAAAAATGTACTTAAAGGTCCCATGGCATGAAAATTTCACTTTATGAGTTTTTTTTAAGCCTGCCCGTGGTTCCCCAGAGGCTAGAAATGGTGATAGGTGTAAACTGAGCCCTGGGTATCCTGTAAATGAAAGCCCAGATGGGCTAATAGGGAATCTTGCCCCTTATGAGGTCGTAAGATTCAACCAATTTAACCCTTTTTTATTTAAGTTCAACATCTTTGTGAAGATGTGGAGGCCTCGCCAAAATTGTTGAAGGCATGGAAGGGGGATGGGAAGAAAAACACAGTAGCAAACAACAAAACAGGGAAAGCACAGAAACAAACAAAACACCACTGGAACCAAAGAGATTTTCTGTTAGATACAAATGAAAAATGCTTTAATTGACTACGCATAACATCTCATAGGGAGAGCACATTACTAATTCAAAAGGCATCACAGAGACATTACTAATTAAATCAGCATTACAAAGCTTTGTGCAAAGCTTCAGTTTCAAAAAAACTTCACATTTCTACTATTTTGTATTATATCCCTTATGTCAACGTATATGTTGTCTTTACGCCGTTAAAAAGTCCTTATTTCCAGGGACTTAACATATGACGTCATGTTAACATAAGGCAAACCATCTGTGGGAGGCAGTGTACCGTCAAAAAGCACATGTGCGCCAACAGTAAACCCTCACTGATCATTTTGATTCCAGAAGAGCAGGTTGATATGTGTGCATGTGAGAAACAGATGTTTGTATAAGAGGAAAAGCCTCTGCTACTTACCTTGGATACGGCAGTTATAGTTGTCTATGGAGATGGTTTGTTTTCTCTTGGTAAGCTGCCTAATCTTGGGGGTTCTATGAAAACCTGTGTGGTGGAAGAAATCTGCCGTTTGGTGAGTGTAGACAGCATTCAGCACCCTAACAGCTGCTTAATGATATCCATAATGGGCCCAACGAAGGTTTACCTGATTTATTGCACGGAAATAAAAGAAAGTTACTGAGACTCGGGGCAACTATTGCCTACTAACTATTACGTCTTGACATAATTAAACCACTTCCTGGTTTATCTACTGTGCCTTGCAGAATGTGGAGAATCACAATGCTTATTTCTGAATCAACTGACTTGTTTATTTTGAAAGAAATGGCAGAGCAGATTATGAAAACAAATCCGGTGTAGCAGGGTTTACATTTTTATGATGTAAATTAAGGGAGCAAAAGCATTATCGGCGCCAAATAGCGGCTCCAGAAAATCAGCACCCTGTATCGGTCATCGGCTAAGGCTGATAAACAAAAAAAAAACGGTATCGGCACAAAAAACATTCATATCGGTCAATCCCTACTGCCAATCCATTGACATTCCATTGATATGGGTTTGCATGTAGACATTACAGTGCTCGTAACTTTTTCACTTGGAGCACATTGGCCCCCAACTGAAGATTTTAGGGGCGCAACCAGAAATTAATGGCACACACCGTAAATCACCAAATATTCATATTTCTAATAAATACTTTGATAATAGATAAAGAAATTACAATGTGCTATTTCCATTTCTGTCACATTTTTTTGTGCACTTCCAAAGTTGCAACATAGAAGGTAAACCGACAGCACCATTGCTGTCATGACAGTACAAATATTAACACATATAATGTATTCTGTAAATACAATATACCATACATTCAGAATAAAAAGTGATTAGTAACAAACTGCTTATTAACCTTTCGCTTGCACATTGTTCAGACGCACGTTGTGATATCTGTCTCCTTCCCACAGCTGTTTACATGCTCAATTATCTCTAGGACCCCGCCCTCCACACATTAGCTACTTAGAGTGGCCATTCCCTATCCTTCTCACAGTCATTGGCCTGCCACAGATTCCGAATATATTGACGTGCCCCTTCCACGTGTATAAAAAAAAAGTGTCAAATTGACTGGTCGCACATGTATGAATGTACAACTGGATGTAAAATTTGGTCGCACATGTGCGACTGGATTTAGAATTGACACATTCTCAAATTTTGCAC